>CAWUFW010000081.1:1800000-2137500 GCA_963921515.1 Calotriton arnoldi | reverse complement strand
TTTTCCTGTTCATTATGTCCTTGCCTCTTTGACAATGTTCCCCATTACTATGTGTCCGTGTTAACATGTGTGTCCCAATATTATTATTCCCATTTAAGTGTCCCAAGTGTTGTTGCCATCATAGTAACATTATGTCCCTGCCCCAAAGTCTGTGTTATCGCATCAGTGTCCCCATACTATGAGTCATCCCTATAAGGGTTTGCCTGTGCCAATATACCCCTGTCCATGCCCTGTCCCTGTGCCAGGATCCTGTTGCAGTGTCCTGTGTTGATGAGAGACCCTTAGTATCCCTGTCAGGGTTCCATTGTCAGTGTCCTAATGCCCGTGTGCCCCTAGTAATGTAGCACTATCAGAGTCTCAGCGTTTCCATGTATGTGATATCTTTCTGTTTGTGTCCATTCGCCAGTCCTCTAATGTTAGTGTCATAGTCAGTGCCTGCATGGTAGTGTCAGAGTCCTACTTGTAGTATCTCTGTCCCAATATTGTGGTGTCAGTGACCTAGTGTCACTAGTTCTAGGTCATCGATCCACATCCCTTGTCTGTGTGACAGATTTTGGTGTGCTCTTGTGTTATTTGCATTTGTAGTGCTTGTACAACTCTAAGGCTGCTTCAAAGCACTATGGGAGAAAAGAAAAGGGCGAGAACAATGGAAGGAAGGGTCGCTAAGGACTCCATAGAAATATGGTTAATGGCAGGCAGGGTGAAGATGGTTTAGAAGGATAAAGCAAGACGTTTGGAAATTACATGAGGTGTATATCTCCAAATGGCCAATGTTGGTAAGGAGGCGGGGAGAGTTCTCTTGGACAAAAAACCAACATCTTAGGTATCCTTATAAAAGGCCATCTCGTATATATGGAAGAAAGAAGGCCTCTATAAAAGAGAAGGGCAAGGAATTGAAGACCACAGTTCAAACCAAAGATGATGGAATGCTGCAAAATAATAAAAGGGAAAGAAGGCAAATAGAGAGGCAACCCGGCTCTGTAGGAGTGGAAGCTGTTGTAGAAGGGAAAATTACATCTGTAAACCACATCCGTAAATCTTGTAGGGAGGTGAAGTGTTCAAAAAATAATAGAAATAAGTTATGAGAGAAAGAACCATCTAGAAGTTTAGCAGTTGGAGGAAGTAGAGGGAACACACTACCTAGAAAGAACGAATGGCAGGGAAGAGGTGAGTGGGACGAAAAAAACCCAGATAAGAGCAATAAGAACAAATTGTGGATATACTTTACACCTATTGGCCAAGAATCTGGGAGGAAAAAATCAAAGGAAGATAGTACCTTTAAATCGTTCCCAACTCTTATTTTCCTTTGCAAAATGCCCAAGTTTAAAAGAAATTGGTACAAAGGATTTGAGACAGGTAGGGTTTAGTAATAACAACCAAGGTGCAGAATACACAAAGGTCCAAGTCTATTCAGGTCTTGTTAAGGCTGCTATTCAGAAAGCTGAGAAGGAGATACAAAAAGAGGGTATAAGGATAATTTCTGAAGTAGAAATTGAGGAAGGGAAACAGCGAGAAGGAGGGTTCCTGAGATTCCATGCAGGTTTGGGGGAACGACAGGTGAAGCTGGTAGCAGGGGGGCGTGGGGAGAAGGCAAATATTACCATAGCAGTAGAAAATTTGGAGGCCTATAAAAATTGGGGCAGTTGGGGTCCAGATAATAGTATCCTGAATGAGTCAGGGTGTCTTAGTGAAATCGATTAGGACACCGAGTTGCCGCATAGCCTGAGATTAATTTCATGGAATATAAGTGGGTTGGGAGGTCAAACGAAGGTGGACAGTTTAATCCACGTGGCAAAGTATGCTGATATCATCTGCTTGCAGGAGACATGGCTATGCGGTAACACCCCAGTAGTTGAAGGATATGTTCAATTTCACAAACCAGCTAGGAAGTTGAAAAAATTTGGACGCCCATCGGGTGGAATCATGACTCTTACCTCAACCAGGTTAGTGAAAGAGGTTAAGTTAATTAGCACATTGTGTAAATGGTTGTTGGTTTGTAAGGCATCTTACCCATGTATTGAAGGAAATGGTGACCACTTGATTCTTATAAATGTATATATCCAATGGGGTTCCCCAAAAGAATATGATACAGAGATGGGGCTCTTCAAAAAGGATATAACTAAATTAAATTAAATGTATGGGAGAGACACAATGGTGATAATGGGTGACTTTAATCATAAATTAAACTATGGAAAATTTGATCACTGGTTTGAGGAAATCATGAGCTCCTATAATATAGGGTCAGCAGATTTTCCCATGTGTTTATCCACTAAGCAGGATGAAGCATTAGGGAAGTTTCTGGGTTCTATGGGATTAATATGTCTTAATGGTAGGATGGACCCAGATCGGCCAGCTACACAGACTTTTAGAGTTGGCAATCAACAGTGCCCTATGGATTATATTTTTATTCAGGCATGGAACTATGGAATGGTAAAAAAGTTCCGGGTAATTAAGTGCAGGGACAGTGATCATAATGCTCTGTACTGTGAATATTTAAGGGGGCCAACAAGTCCTTGTGAAAGAGTGATTGCCCAAAATGTGGAATATCCAAAGCGCTTGACCACAAAATTGACGGAAGAATACGTTGAGAAATTGGTAAGCTTTCAACAAAATTTAAAGATGGATAGCGTAGAAGGCCACCAGGTAGCTTGGTACGTGGATAAAATAGCTCAGGCAGTGCAATGTCTTAGAGTGCACCTAAAAGACAAGAAACCGGTTACGGTAAAGCCTCAGTATAATATTGGAAGGCCCAGGTGGTTTAACCTAGCATGTCAGAATAAAAAAGGGCCATTCGGAAAATAGAGCAACGACAGAGGATATGTTACGATTATGGGAATTTAGAGATCCTGCTTAAGCTGAAGAAAGAATATAAATCACTAGTAAAGAAGCAAAAAGGGATTTTAAAGAAAAATGTTGGGCAAACCTACTTGAGACAATAGAAAACAAAAATATAAAAGGGTTCTGGAGGTTGATACAGGATGCAGCAGGGAGGACCTCGGAAAATATGAGTTGTATTGTGGAAGAGGCGGCATGGGTAAATTATTTAGGTGACTTATATAAAGCCAGTAGGATCCCGGAAATAAGTAAGGAAAAACTAAGTTGGACAACATGTGTAGAAGCGCTAAAGCCAGCTTTTAATGTAGAGAAAGTAAAAGAAACAATCAAGAAGTTGAATTTATCGCGTGCAGCAGGCCCTGACAATCTTCCCGCCATCCTAATTAAAACTCAAATAGATTGGTGTGCTGGTTTTTTATCTCATATGTTCGTTGCCATCTTAGATACAGGTTGTATCCCTAAGTCTTGGAGAGGGGCCATAATCAGACCCTTGCACAAAAAGGGCGAAAGGAAGGATCCAGGGAATTATAGACTAATTAACTTATTGGACATTGGCGAAAAGGTATTCTCAAGAATAATCCTTGGTAGACTAAAGGAGTGGGTGGAGCAGCGGTCGATAGTCCCAATTGAGCAGGGAGGTTTTAAGGAAGGACACTCCACCGTCGATCACTGCTTTGCTCTGTGGGCTGTGGCGCGGAAGTCCATGGAGCAGCAGGGCAAGTTATGCTGCTGCTTCGTGGACTTTCGCGCAGCCTTTGATCTGGTGGATAGGGAGTGTTTGTGGGAGGCCTTGAGAAATTATGAGGTCCCTGCAGATCTTTTGTTGGTAATTCAGGAGTTGCATAGCCAAAATTGGGCGCAGATAATTAAAGATACTTCTGGTGGCCTAACACCTGCAATAGCGATAAATAACGGATTAAGGCAAGGCTGTGTCTTGGCTCCGCTTCTTTTTTCAATATTCCTAGCAGATTTGCCCCGTATTTTGGGGTCTGCCAGAGGCGCGAGCCCAAAGGTAAATGGAAGGCATTTGTCCTGTTTGCTGTATGCCGACGATTTAGTCATATTGGACCAAACCGAGGTGGGTCTACAAAGGAAGCTGAATAAATTCAGTGAATACTGTATGGCAAAACGACTTACAGTAAACATGGACAAAACAAAAATATTGTGTTTCGGGAAGAGAAATCTGAAGTTTAATTGGTACCTGGGCCAAACAAAACTAGACATCGTAAATGAATATAAATATCTCGGGATATGGTTTACAAACTCCTTGAAGTGGGGTATGCACCTGGAGGCGCAGAAAGTAAAAGCACATTTAGCGGTATGTGGGCTGAAAAGATTTAATCACAGTTATGGTGATATGTCCCATAAACCTCTATTGATGGCCTATAAAGCAATGATTCCTCCGCAACTCCAATATGGTTCAGAAATCTTATGTATTGATGGTAAAAGTTCCTGGGATAAAGATGAAGGGAAATGCCTAAAATCTTTACTCTCTCTCCCCAGCTCGGCAATGATCCAGGCAATTAGACTGGAACTTGGCCTGACTGCGTGGAACTTTCAGGTGCAACTAAGTTTACTTAGATTTTGGAATCGTTTGGGTCTTGGGGAGGTCACAAAGGTGTCTCAGTGGTGCAGGAAAGAGATCCAATCTAGTGAGCGAAAGTGGGCTAAAGCCACAAGATGCAAACTTCAGACCATTTGTGATCACCTGAACGTGGAAATAGATCCGAAGACATTGCAAATCAACGTAACAAAGAGTGTACTTAGAATGCAGGGTAAAGAATTGTCACGAGCAGTAGACAGAGAGTATTTGAGTATGAAAGACTCTGTAAAATTTATGAGTAACAGCTGGGAGAAAGATATAAGCTATCCCTACCTAGACATATTACCGAATCGTTGGTTAAGAATGGATGTATTAAGGATTAGAATCGGTATTAATCCGGCCGTAATAAATAATGTAATAAAATCTGGCCTAATTCAACAAGATGGCAATTGTATGTGTAATATAGGGATGAAATGTAATATTTTACATATTTTATTGGACTGCCGGAAGTTTTTATATTTACGTAAATTAATACTTCGTCCGATCTTTTTAAAGTATGATGTTAGGGCGCGTTCACAAGCATGGGAGCTTTTCGCTGATATGGAACATTTAGATATCGCGATAGCCATTGGGAAATTTATGCAGGGTGTCTATAGGTTCCCTGGTCCAATAGAGGCTTAAGAGAAGCGAGGCGCCTTGCAATCAAAAATGAAATTAGGGGTTTTAAAATTGGTAGGAATTAAGTATTAAGTTTTAAGGATATTATGGGTTTTATTGTTTAAGAAAATGACTTTGTAATGTGTAGACTTTTTTAAATGATAATGTATGCGTTATGGTTTAAAAACAGATGGTTTAAATAAACTTTATTTTTTGACTTGACTTGAGTCATCCCTATAAGGGTTTGCCTGTGCCAATATACCCCTGTCCATGCCCTGTCCCTGTGCCAGGATCCTGTTGCAGTGTCCTGTGTTGATGAGACCCTTAGTATCCCTGTCAGATTTCCATTGTCAGTGTCCTAATGCCCGTGTGCCCCTAGTAATGTAGCACTATCAGAGTCTCAGCGTTTCCATGTATGTGATATCTTTCTGTTTGAGTCCATTCGCCAGTCCTCTAATGTTAGTGTCATAGTCAGTGCCTGCATGGTAGTGTCAGAGTCCTACTTGTAGTATCTCTGTCCCAATATTGTGGTGTCAGTGACCTAGTGTCACTAGTTCTAGGTCATTGTCCACATCCCTTGTCTGTGTGACAGATTTTGGTGTGCTCTTGTGTTATTTGCATTTGTAGTGCTTGTACAACTCTAAGGCTGCTTCAAAGCACTATGGGAGAAAAGAAAAGGGCGAGAACAATGGAAGGAAGGGTCGCTAAGGACTCCATAGAAATATGGTTAATGGCAGGCAGGGTGAAGATGGTTTAGAAGGATAAAGCAAGACATTTGGAAATTACATTTTTTAAATAATAATATAACTCTTCAAGGAGGAAGACCGTTCTAGTCCGGAAAAAAACCCAGTTCACTTTTAGCACAAACATGATTATGCTGCCAGATTAATCTTTAGGTCTTATTATGCTTGTGCTATGTATTTTTGTAGTGTGTTTTTCTGATAAACTTTGCGTCCTGAAGTGTATCAAAAGTACAGTGGTTTTTTTAAAAAAAAATAGAAACGTGACAGAATGTTCTATGTTTAAAGACAAATGCATTGCAAAACAGAAAGGATAGAATGGTTGTTTTTAAAATGTTTGAATGATGAACAGGTTTTACCCTTAGCTCACGCTGTATTTATCGCACGTTGTATTTATCTCATGGTAGATATGTTTGAAAATGAGTTGCACGGTTATTTTACTAACACCATCTCTTGCACTACAAGGCCATGCCTGTTGCCAGGGGCATTTTGGGATGGGGGCAAACATTAATAAAGACTGGTCCCTTCAATGCACAAAAATGTAATGTTCTCTATGATCGCAGCTCATTGTTTTTGCTGGTCCCGCTCTACTACTACAAACCATACCTCCCTGAATCTATGCACAGATTACGCACCACGCCACTTTTGCTTTATTTGTTTATTTTTTTCAGGTTCTTGGTGTAGTCTAAAGTTGAAGTTTGCTATTTATTCTGTTTTTTAAGTCTCCAAACCCTACACAGGAGGTGACAGTGGTTATATTCATGCACTCGCTCTACGTTCAAAAAGTATCTCTTCAACGTTACAGACCTAATAAACGGATGCTGAATAAAAGTCCCACGTGTTACATACAGCTCATATTTTTTTTTTTAGCTCATGTACCAATATGCGTTTCGTCGAAATTTACGGTTTCAAGGCTGTATCGCACATAGTTTAGCAATTCACAGTATAGAAAATGGTGAAAGGTTGGACACCCTTCCCTCTTGAAATAGTTTCCATATTAGTACTAAATAATCAGATGCTCCATGTACGTTGTCTCAGAATGCATGATGTTCCACTGTGATATATGTACCTTAATGAGGACATGTTAGCACAACTATGTACCTACTGGGAGCAGGACTGTCAAGCAACAATTACATTGGAATTCTGTGGCAGGGTGTGTGATTGTTTTATGAGTCTTAATGCGCTAGTAATATTACTTCCTAATGCTAAATCCTACATACATTTAAATCCGATTGTTGAACTCGGTATGTTTCATAGTATCGTATGTATTTCTTCTATAGGTCAGTATGTCGACGTGTAATTGAATCATTTGTAAATAATTTGCAAAATGTATTAAAATCCACATTTATCAGGCATGTTACTTTATTTCCGTATTGTTGCAGATACAGTGACAAACCTTTAAAGCACATGCTCACAATTTCGTGGAACTACACTGAAGCCAAATCTTTTGTCGGAAATGAGTATGCCCTCTCAATTCATAAATTCAGCTCACCGGTTCAGCCGTTGAAAACAAGAGCTGGATGCAACAGGATTTGCATGTGTGCTTCCTCGGCAGTCTCCTCCCCCACCCCATTGATGTTTTGTGAATGGCGAGGAATTTGCACACAGGCTCAGGTTGCAGCGCAGCCAGCGCTTCTTGGTCAGTGCAGGGAGCAAAGGGTTGGAGGAGTCCAGCAACTGCCTGTCATTTCCTGAGCACGCCGGCTATAGCCCCGCCTCCTTAATAACGCTAATGATTTGATGAAAATCTGTGCAAATCCTATTTTATCCTCCGGTCTCCAAAACATAATGAAGCAAGACATTAAGAACGAAGCTTCGCCGTGTTTTTAGACTCTTAAATAGGCACTGGCTCGTCTCGAGACCAAGATTTAGTATTTTTGAAGCTGCTGCTTTTACCCGTCTTCTGCCAGTCTAGCACCTTTAGTTTTGTTGTGGACAACACGTGAAAGTTTAATTATTTGCCCTCACCGGGCTTGAACACGAAATACTAGCATCATTTGCTCAAGCAACAAAACAAAAAAAAGCTGCTGTTTTAGGCTTTGCTTTCTTTACCTATGCTGCGTTGTTTAAACAGATAATCTACAGTGTTGTAAAAGCGCACGGGCTTTGGGTATTATTGACCAGCCTTCTGGTATGTTAGAGGAGGGTCAGTTCGTCTTCATCAGTGGTATAGTGTGTTTATAGCAAGTGGTGCTATTAAAGATGTAAACACTGAGTACAGGGTCCGCGTTTATACAAACAGACGACACTTTATCTGCCGGTCCCGAAACCAAGCCCAGACAAAGCCCTGGAGACCACCCATGTCCCTGTACATTGGATCCGAGTAGATCGGCGTAGTGCTCTGAAAGAAGGATGGGGTTTGTAATCAAATAAGACTGCATTGCGAGAGCCCCCTTTTTTTTTTCTAAATGCTGGACGATGCCCCCGGTAATTCTGATGGTTATAAACAGACTGTGTTTTTGAAAGTGCCGAGGAGATCTTTGTAAGGAAGAAGAGAGAGATCTATTTGTGTGATTTTTATAAAATACATTTTGGTGCTTTCAGGAGGCTAGTGGGGTCCCATTAGGATAAACATCCGCCAATTACCGTTTTTTGGCATGACGGCCCTACCCTTGAATGGCCCCGGACAACTAATACCGAGCCTTTGTTTCTACTGTGGAAAAGGATTTTTTCTTCTTCGAGAAAGGAAAGAACATAATTCTTTTCTCTTTCACTGACTATAGTCACGTGACTTCCTTTTTAGTGACTCACAGATAGGGTTGAAGGTGAATCACAGGGTGATTCAGACTCAAAACGTACATTTTCACTTGTGGCAATCCATGTTACAGTGATCCGTGTGAGCATCCGTAGCACAGGATCTGTGCTAATAAAAGAGGCTGTTTCTCTTTTAGTCGAGCACCCTGTTTAAAATCTGCCCGCTTTTTAGTAATGCCCTCGATGAGTAATTCAGGATATGACTAAAAATAAGTCTTCCCAATCCTCCTCTTCTATCAGCCCTACTACTGCTCCCTCAGAAACGTGTTTTGTTTCTTGCTACGTTTTGATGTTGCCGAACATCGCCATATTTCCCTAAGAACTCACATGGCAACTAAAGAGGGGGAGGGGACCCACCCACCATGCCTGACGGTGGGGGTTGGGGTATTGCTCTTCAAACTGATGATAAACACACTCCCAATTGAAACAAAAAAAGTGTCTCCGCTCACCCACTGCCCTGTTGTAAAATCTAAATTGCGTGGCTGTATACTCACCGAGCAAAAACTCGTGTGCCGTCTCTCTTGTGCCCATAATAAACAAGCGCATTTCCCCGTCGCAGCAAAAAGGGGTCGTTTGCAGCGAAGGACACATTGCTAATTTTAGGCTTGTCCCATATTTCTCTCGTAGATATGATCACAATGAGGCGTCTCAACATTTATTTCTGTATTTGAGGGATATAAGGTTTTGCCTTTCTGTACGTCTTAAAACATGCAAAAAGGACTTTACTCAAAGCTTCATTTTAAGGCTTGTGTTACGTCAGCCATTTCCTTAACAGAAAACAAAATACACGTGGCTATCAGCTATTTTTTTTTTTTTTGCAGTTCCAACCGTTTTCAGATTAGACCTCTAGAACCGTTTCAGTCGTTTTTTAAAAAAAATTAGTTTAAGTGTTATATTTGATTGTTTTATCAAGCCCCCTAGTTATAAACACGATCTAATTTAAGAAAATCTGACATGGAAAACAGGTTTGTCAAAACGGAAACACAAATAAAAAATTGAACCTCAGTATTGCAAAAAAAATGCTGGGGAATAATTCGATTTATCGAAATGTATACCACGGGATACTAGGCTAAGTATAACTGCGATTCAAGTACACCAGATGTTAAGTTGTGTTTTTAAAGTGTAGTGCCTAAGCTAGCACCATTGTTTGTTTCTTAAGAATAGAATAAAAGACACACAAAGACGCTTTGATAATGAATAGCCCTTTCTCCATATTTTTAGCTACAGAATGCCCAAATGATCAGTATAGGTGGCCTGCACATTTCAGTGAAAGTGGAAATTATACCTTATTGTATGCCTTGTGATAAAGAATAAAACGCGTTCCAATTTTCCACATACAATTGGTGAATGGCTACAACTGAGTTTTTAATTTTATGCCTGGAAGTAGTGAAGGGAGGCTTTCTCATGCCCAGTTTATTTATTTTTGGATTGTCTTTGGTTTAGTTGCCATTACCATATAATTTGAATATCCTTGTATGCTTAAAAAACAGTAATCCTCAAACCTAGGACTAAGAAGACAGTTTTTACATACAAGAGACAAACAATGTAAGAATGTATTCTGAGCTACGACCAAAGAACATGTCACATTTCATGGGTATAATCAGGGCACAAGTCGGGGGTCCACGCGGGTGGATGGCGTCCCCCCACAAATTTCACAGGGTGGATGCCGTCCACCCTGCCAAGAAGTTGGGCCCCACTAAAAAAGATGCTAAATTCGTCCCGGTGTAATTTCCAAACACCGGGACACATTCAGCAGCGCCTGCACGTTGTTGTCTGCTTTCGATCACAACAACGTGCAGGCGGGGACGGGGCTCTCTTATTTCTGACTCCTGCTGGGATACTCGGCCATAACAAAGGCCGAGTCTCAGAGGTCATCAAGCCTCCTTTTGTTGGAGTCTCCTGGCTGGCAGCAGTCAGGAGCCTCACACCTGTTGCAAATGCAGCAGAGGAGAAACAAAGGCTCACACCTTGTTAGCACTTCACACATACTTTAAAGAGGCAGCTTTTCACTTTGTTCAGGCTCTGTTTAGGAGATGTGCATGCACTGTAAGAATGTCAGATGTGTTGATCTTTCCCAGTATTTGCACTAAAAAATTGCATTTATATACGCTTATTACCCTTGAGGAGGCGTTGTAATAATTTAAATATCACTATTTCTTTTAAAGCACTATGGCTATAGAAAGCTGAACGCTGACAAAACGTAACATTGCTTTATATGTAGCGTACAAAAGTGTGAATCTTCTGCCTAAATCAGGAGGGTTTGCAAGTATACTCGAAATGTGCTCAAATGTACTCATGATACACCTGCTAAACATATATGTGAGGGCTTAAGATCTGATATCACTACTTGTGATGCCAGTTCCTGTGATGTCACGCGCCGTGATGTCACGCACCGTGATGTCACACGCTGCGATGGCACACGCTGCGATGGCACGCGCTGCGATGCCACTTGCATACTGATTAACTAGGTTAGTCCCCCCACTTCTTTTTTTAGGACTTGTGCCCTGGGTATAATCATATCTGGCGACCACCGTAGTGAAGTGATTAAGTATTCAACTAGCACATTGCAGGGAGACTTGCCTGTACATTGTATAACCCACTCCCTTATCTATAAATTGGATAACGAATTTGAGTTCCCTGTACACCTTTTTAACAATGGCGCAATTTTCACGCAATCTCCACATGTTTGGTTTTGACCTTAAGATGTTGAATACGTTGGATGATCTATGAAGTCTGAATACTTCAATCATTTTTTAATTTTTGGCGACAGACTTTGAGTTGGTTTTATTGAATGTTAGACAGGATAGTAAAGCAGGGGTGAGTGGGATGTATTAATGTTCTTGTGTTCTAACACGATACATTTTAATTCTTGAGCAGTGGAGCATTTATAGAAATTTTCAGTAAGGCTCCTTTTTTTTGCTCAGCTTGGCTTTGTAGACCAGTCATTTTGATATGAGTGGCTTCTGTGTGTTTTAACCTGGTGTGGATTTAGGGGTCTCCTTGGAAGACCACCCAAAGGTGCAGGATCCACCCTTAGTCCACGGGTCCGGGATACAAACTGAGACCAACACTGGAGCGCCGAGAGAAAGGATATTTATTACAATCTCATGAGATGTAGAGAGAGCATCAGCAACAGACACCCGCAGCTTGTCTGAGGAGGCAATCTGCCAAGCACTTTGGTTCCACGTCTTATATACCCTTCATCCCCACCCCAGGCGTGTATAGTAAAGAAAGAACACCATGGTTATGAAAAGGGGGTATACAGAAAACGAACCCCATAATTATACAAAGGGAGACGTGTACAGTAAAACAATGAACACCATAATTATACAGGCAGAGGTCAATCTGATAAGTTAGCAGATGGTCACTGTTGGGCCCCTGCAGGGGTAGGTGAAACTCATAATTACACAACAAGCAGAGGACAATCTGATAAGTCCGAAGATGGTAGCTGTCAAACCCTGTAGGGCAGACGTCTTCAAACTGTGGGGCGCGCCCCCCTGGGGGTCCGTGGCGGCATTCTCAGGGGGGCGCAAATGTTTCAGAAAAGAAGTGTAAATGAAGATGGCTGGAAGCGCGAACATATTTATTTGTTCAGTTTCCAGGTTATCTTCATTTACATGCAGCCAAAGTGCATTAAAAAAAGCATGGGAACTGCGATTTCAAGTGCCATGGGGCGGAGGTCAGTCGGTGTGGTGCCAGGTCAATTACTGGCCTACAAAGAACAAAAAAATATTCAGTAGCTGGTTTTAAGTGTTTTCTTTTCAACTTTAAGTTAACTGCATATAAAATAATGCACACACAAATTAATCAGTGGGAAAGGCACTCCTAAAGGATGAAATCTCAGATAGTTAATGCAATCGCTGCAGATTTCTGTCTGTGTGACTGTCAGAGAATTGAATCCTACTTGGTGCAGTGGGGAATAGTGACTTTTGTTTTTATAATGCTACAAGGTCCCTCTCTTTGGCAGAAAGCACTGTATATGTGTCATTATTTTAAAATTCTGTTACACACAGCATAAGACAGGCTGCAGAAAAATGATTTAGGCCCAGAATTACAAAGACTGTCTCAGGTTTGTGTTACTTTTTTTAAACAAACCTGACACAAAGTGTTTTGGTATTAACAATCCAGTGCAAATCACTATTTGCACTGGATTGCACCAAATGTAATACAAGGCTGCGCAGCGCCACTGTAGGGACCAGATTTACTAATGCTTTGCAACAGGTTTGTATTACTTTTGTAATGCAAACCCGATGCAAAGTGTTATACTGAATTTACTATCCAAAGCAAGTCAGGATTTGCATTGGATAGTTTCCCAAAGTACCACAAAGTTTTGCTACATGCTGCCATGCATTACTTTGCATCAAGGGTGCGTTTCATGGGTAGCGCATGGGTGTATTTGCAAATAGGACATTAGGGCTGATATTCTTTGCTAGCATTAGAGCAGAGAGAACCCTTGCTGCAGAAGGGACAACAAGTGTAGCTATTTTTTCTGAAAGGTATAGTGAGCCTGTGTCAAGACTGGAGTGACGGCCAGGCATGGAGGGGAAGGGGTGAAAGAGGTACACGTGACCGCCTGCTACTCAGGAATGCATATATCATTAGTGAAGCATTTGGTGTTGTATTGGGGCCCAGGAGTACGAGGGGCTCACAACTCCCCCCAATTATGGGGAGCAGTGTTTGTTGATCAATTTCTGTTTTTGTTTCAAGCATTTACTCCTTTATAAGTCTGACATTACTGTGGGTTATGAGCTGCAGAAAAAGTACCCCTGAAATGGTCTCACAAGTCCAAACCTCTGTGCTCAGCCCTGCCCCTCCAGCTCTTCCAGTCCTTGCCATAAAGTTTTAGAGGGGGGCCCCGACTTCAAAATATTTAGCTTAGGGGGGCTCGGTGCAACAAAGTTTGAAGACCTCTGCTGTAGGGCGAAGGGCAGGGTGGGGACAGTAAGCGCAGGTGAACAGTCCTGTTCAACTGGGGTTAGCAAGAGTTCAGTCAGATTGTGGCAAACAAAGGCACGGACAGTCCTGCTCGGCTGGTTTAGCATGAGTTCAGGCAGGTGGCGGTAGGTCAGATCAGGTACAGGGCGTTGGTGGCAGTGCAGAGGTGAGGTGAATCAAGATGTGAAGCCACAGAGCATTCGTGACCCCTGTAGAGAGGTCGCAATGGAGGATGAAGCGCAAAATGGCTGAGCTAATGGCAAGACAACAGACATACTTTTCCACAGTCCCTCCTTTTGCCATAAGCGAAATCATTTTTAGTCAATTGCAATGTCCATCAATAGCTGTATCTCACGTTCAATCATTATTTTATTGTTCTCGACATGAGTATTTATAGGGACTGGCTTGATAGCACTTGCGCAGAGGCCGCAAAGTGGGGGACCACATTGAATGCAAAGACAGCAAAAGAAAATCAATACAAGAGGTATCAGGACGATCATTGGGACTTTCCACCCCCAAGTCAGTAGAAGTTGCCACAACCAGAGGCCAAGGGACCATGAGCCGGTATCTTGATGAAGGTCAGAGGTGATTCGATGAAGCGTGGAAATAGCCTCATAGACAGATGAGGAATGATCTGGGATGTACACACAGCAGCTGGTACCGATGATGCGGCACGCTCCTCTGCGGTCAGCAAGGATGACGTCAAGGACCATGCGGTTTTGTAAAACGACGAGGCGTACCGCTTGGAGCTCCGCTGTGTTGTTGGCCAGAATACCAGCTGTGATGTTGACAGTTGCTTCCATGACCCTGATGAGGTGGCGAATGTCTCTGCTGTTTTCCATCGGTCCTCAGAAGGGAAGGATGCCTTTCATGGCATCCAGGAACAGTTGAGAGGTAGTGTCTGCTTGGTCGACCACTTCGTTGCTGCGGCGGACGCGATGATGAAGAGGAGGAGCAATATAGGCAGGAGGAAGGAGAAACGCTATATAACATGTGCCTCCCCAGTTTTGTGAAGCCAGGTGTATGCTTTTGTCCCACACACAAAATAAGTGTTTGGGGAAGCAACAAGCGGTGGTGGAAATGTCATGTTCAGAGTTGCTGTTATGGCACAAGAGCTGTCCCCAACGTACTCAGTACCTAAGCCTCTGATGCATATAAGTCCAGGAATGCGAACAACTGATAGGGGCAATGTTCGCTTAGCGGGGCCTTCTTTTTGAAGCTAGAAAAGCGAAGACGGTCAGTGGTGTTGAAGATCAGCATTTCCTCTTGCTCATCTTCCGATATTTTCATGGGACTGTTAGTTGGACAGAAAGGGTTGATGGTGTTGCCTGTCTTGTTCCACCATAACTCGTCCCGGAATTGCTGGAGAATGGTATCAGCGATGTTGCTAGTCTGCTGGGCATCCATGATGAGCATCATCCAGGCAAGGCAAGAGGCATGTACAGAGTAGGGGTAAGGAAAAAGCGATATTGGGTTTTCCGTGGATTGAGGCAGAATACCACAGACCCAACAGTTTGTTTTGTTCAGGACCATATTATGTTGATGCAACATTTGAATAAAAGTGTTGTTCCAAAAGTCTTGTCTTCTGTGTTGGAGATAAGGGGGCAAGGACACCTGCGAGTGTTCAGTAGGTGTGGCATCAGTCGGCAATATGGTACCTTTTGCCGGCGCTTTTTCCTCTATAATCCAGAAGATGATGGTAAGAATGATCGTGAGGCAGAGAAATACTGTTAGCACTATTGACCTTCGATTATACAGTCTGTTATGAAATGCCTTCTTCTGGTCTGCGTTTTTAGGCATAGTCAATCTTCTTTTGGGCTCTACAGCTGTCAGAGAGGGAGACTGAGCCCTACGCGTCGCCGGTAGCTGGTGGTTGCTTCACTGGCTAGGCTTCTCAATACCCCACTATAAGGAGTATCGATCCACCCCACCAGACTGTACTACCGCCCTGCGACTTTTGGCTCAGCCCTCCTGTCCAGTCGCTGGAGCCCCAGAGGTCGTGCAAGGACGGAGGTTGTATCTTCCTGGCACAGTGTGGTCTTCGAACAGTTCGAGCTCTGGTTCTTGGAGGCCATACACTGGGCGGTCGTATGCCAGTACTTCCTTGTAGGCAGACAGAGTTGGGTCAGTCTGTGTGATGCTGGGGACCTTCCGGCAATGAACTGCATGCACCCACGATTTCTTGCCTTCCACTCGTAGGGCTGTTTGGGTCGTCAGGAGGACTAGCAGAGGACCTTTCCACCGGGGCTCCAACGTTTGCTTCCGAGCAAAGTTCTTCACCAGGATGTAGTCGCCTGGCCGGATGGTGTGTCCTGGCCCCGTGGATCGGTCCGGCAACGCTTCCTGAACCTGCTGATTAATAGAAGACAAAGTTCGTGTAAGTACAGACAAGTAGTCGCTCAGCATTTCACAAGGAGAATCCAACAAGGTGGTAGCAGGGGGCGCGCCCCAAATGTTCATTGGGCGTCCAAAAACCACCTCGTATGGGGTCAACGAGGTACGAGAATGCGGGACAGATCATATTGATAGAAGGGCCAGTGGCAATGCGTCAGGCCATCTAAGCCCAGTAGTCTCCACTATTTTGGCTAGTTTTGATTTGATGGTGGCATTGTATCTTTCCACCAGGCCTGCTGACTGGGGGTGAAAGACTGCGTGGAATTTTTGCTTGACCCCTAGTCCAGCTAATATGTGTTTGACTACCTCTCCAATGAAGTGGCTCCCGCTGTCACTCCAGAGTACCCGGCAAAGGCCATAGCGGGGAAAGAATTCTTTCAACAACATCTTGGCGGTTGTTAGGGCAGTGTTGTCTTTGACCGGGTAGGCTTCCACCCATTTGCTGAATGCGCAAACAACCACTAGGACCTATTTAAGGTTGTTGCACCGTTCCATCTGGATATAATCCATCTGTAAGACCTCGAAGGGAGCCGTGGGGATGGCAAACCCAGCTTGTGGTACCCGGGTCCCTTTTCCTACATTGTAACGGAGACATACTAAACATTGCTGTACCAGCCTTGTGGCGGTAGACCGGAGCTGGTTGTTATCCCACACCTCCTGTAAGATTTTAGTTATGGTGGCAGCATCGGTATGGGCCGGTAAATGAGTCCTGTTCAACAATGGGAGGAGATAGGCATTTGGCAATTTCCATAATTTTGTGTCCTTGGACCGCCAACAATTCTCCTCGTCAAGCATGCCCTCCTTTTCCCATTGTTGAAGTTCTCCAGGAGTGGCAGTAGACTGGATGTCCCTGATCTGTTGTCTAACGTCACACCACTTCTCTGCTTGGGATTTTATTATGTACATGGCAGTATGTGTCCTTTCTTGTGCAGTGGCTCGGGCTGTCTCATCAGCTAAGGCATTTCCCAGTCCTATTTCGTCTGTGATTTTCTTGTGGGCATTGCATTTTACAATAGCTAGTGTTCGGGGCAGTGTCAAGGCTTGTAGTAATGCAGTTACTAAGTCACCATGCCGGATGGGCGTACCATGTGACGTCAAGAATCCTCTCTCTTTCCAGAGGATACCAAAACTGTGTGCTACTCCAAAGGCATATTGGCTGTCGGTGTAAATGGTGACAGCTAGACTATGGCTAAGGATACAAGCGCGGGTGAGAGCTATAAGCTCTGCTGCCTGGGCCGATTTCTGAGGTATGCGTGCAGTTTCAACAATGGTGTTGGTAGTAGTGACGGCATAGGCAGCAGATGTGGTACCATCTGATAGTTTAATACAGGACCCGTCCACCCATAATTGTCCGTCAGAGGGATGTCTTTCAAATCTACCCGCCCCTTAGTCTGTTCTTCTGTTTGGAAGAGGCAGTCATGTGGAGTGTCTGTGGTGTCTGAATCTGGTGTGGGCAGGAGTGTGGCGGGGTTCAAGGTCGTACATCGCTTTAATGTGATGTGGGGTGCTAACAACGTAAGTTCGTATCCTGTCAGTCGTGCACTAGTGAGGTGTTGTGTCTTTGTCTGGTTTAGTAGTATGTCGACTGCGTGGGGAACTAACACAGTCAGTTTAGATCCTAAAACAATTCCCTCACTTTGTCGAATAGAGACGGCCGCAGCCGCGACCGCTTTAAGACAAGAGGGCAGACCTCGGGCCACATGGTCTATAGTGGCCGAAAAGTAGGCGCACGGGCGTTGTTTGGTGCCGTGAATTTGGGTCAAGACCGAGAGAGCGCATCCTGAGCGTTCATGGGTGTAGAGGCAGAAGGGTTTAGAGTAGTCAGGTGTGCCCAGTACTGGTGCAGAACAAAGAGCGTGGCGTAAGTCTTCAAAGGCTTGGTCGTGTTCATGTGTCCAAGGGAGGGTTGTGGGTGTGTCTTTTGTAAGTAAAGCAAGGAGTGGCTTAACTATGAGGGAAAAATTTGGAATCCATTGACGACAAAAAGAAGTGAGGCCAATTAGTGCACGAACATCTCTTTGGGTAGTAGGAGAAGAAAGGCGTAGTATTGTCTGGATGCGGTCAGGTGTGAGTGTACGTCCCTCCTTAGACAGCAGATGTCCGAGGTAGGTCACCTGCTGTCTACAATACTGTAACTTATTCTTGGACACCTTATGGCCCTGTGACGCCAGAAAGTGTAAAGTAGTAAGTGATGCGGTGCGGGCCAGGGACGGAGTGTCCGCAGCCAAAAGAATGTCATTGACATACTGAATGAGGACAGTGCCAGGTGGTAACTGTATCTGGTCGAGCTGTTGTTTAAGGGCTTGGCTGTATATGCTCGGACTCTTGGTGTACCCTTGTGGAGCCCGGCAGAATCTGTATGATCTGTTTCTTATGGTGAAACCAAAAAGGTAGCGTGAATCAGGATGTATTGGTATGGAGAAAAAGGGATTCTTGAGGTCCATCACGGTAAAGGTGGTAGCAGTTGAAGGGATCATTGTCAATATAGTTATGTCAGAGACCATAGGATATTGCGGGACCACTATTGTGTTGATCGCGCGAAGGTCAATGACGAAACGGTATATTTTCTCAGAGGTGGACGTGTGTTTCAGGACTGGAAGGATAGGACTATTGCAAATGTTGGACTGGACTTCCTCAACTACCCCTGATGTAATCATATCCTGTACTATAGTCATGAGGGCCTTTTCTCCTTCTGCAGAAATCTTATACTGAGGTAGGCGGGGAAGAGGTGCATTTTGTTTTACTGTTATTTGGACAGGGTCCATGACAATCTCCCCCACATCGGTGTCCGTGACAGCCCACAGGGTAGCTGGTAATTGGGACAAATCCTGCTGTTCGGAATCAGTGAGACTATAAAAACGTGATTCATAACCGATGGGGCAATCATTGTCAAACAATATGACTCAGACATTTTGGGGAGAACAGCAAATGGTGGCTCTGTAGTGTTTTAACAGATCAATGCCCATCAGGTTATCTGGGCAATTTGGGGAGAGCAGAAAAGAGGCCATCGCTGTGTTCCCTTGTATGTCCAGGGGTACCTTAGTAGAAAGGGGGTTAGTAGAGGGCGTGCCGTCAAATCCTATGGAGGGGATCGATAAGCCGGACAGGGGTGCCCTAGGAATCAGTTCTTTTGATAGGGCACTTCTAGAGGCCCCGGTGTCAACCAAAAATTTGCCCTGCGTACCTGTGACATAGGGACCTGTTTGATCGACAAGAAGTTCTACTGGTTCCTTCCCCTGTCCCTGGCTATCTCATGCATACTCGTTGTCGGGGCACTGATCAGTGGTAAAATCTTGGGTAACAGCCTGCCTGGAATTATCAAAGACGTTTGGACGCTGTCCACCAAAGGGTGGCGCAGGACCTCTCCCTCTTCCTCTAGGTGCTCCTCGCCCTCTCCCTATGGTATTTCGATGCAAAAGTGGACAATCTGCACGCCAGTGGCCTGTTTCTTTACAATATGCACACTGGTCCTGGGACAGTTGACGTGGGGGCTGGTGTGTTCTAGCAGCCGCAGGCATATAATTGTTCTGTTGGCCCCTACCGTTTCCTCCCCTCCCGTGCTTATCTGGGAAAGCATCACCTTTTCTTTTAGGTCTTTTCTTGTTCTGTCTTTTTCCTCCTCTATTTTATTTTGCAGATGTTCGTAATATTGGGCCATTGTCAGGATCTGCGCTGGTGTTGCCGCAGGCCACGTGCTTTCGCTACTCTGTAACCTAGTGGAGATCGGTAGCAACAATCCCTTAACAAAAGTCTGAACTAGTAAGTGTCGGCCTGTCTCAGTCGTCGTGTCCTGTCCACTATAGTCAACAAACACCTGGCTGAGTCGAGAGAAGTAGTGAGACGTTGTTTCCTCAGACTTTTGCTTACACGCAGTAATGACTGTCCAGTCAACCTTTCTGGCCGGAATGGTGGCCTTCAGCTTTGTTACTATGCGACCTGGTAGTGCTAAAATAGCTTCCGCTGGCCTTTCCCCTGGTTTTCTATCCTTATCCATTGTTACTAAATCTTCCCACTTGTGACCGAATACAGTCTGTCTATTTTACTTATTGGTCTCCAGATGTCTGGCGGCAGTATTAGCCCAAAAAATTGATCTATGTCTGTTAAGGTCATGGTGTAGGTGGCAATAACCGTGTCCAACCCTTCGTAGAATCCAATAGGATTCTTCCGGGGGTCGGGTAAGTCCTTTTTAAAAGCTAAGATGTCAGCTCGAAGCCACGGAGTGTACACCCAATTATATAACGTCCTGCTCTTCGCATCTGGACTATCTAATCCCTCAGCAGTACCCTGTCCTCTAGCAGGGACAAAAACTGGAGCAGCTTCCCTTATCGGTGCCATATGACCTCCCATCGCTCCCTCCACTACTGGTTCTTTTTCCTCTTCCTCCTGGTCTCTCCTCAAACTTACCATCATTTGTAGTGTAAATGCTAACAAGCTGTGGCTTTCCTCAGCACTTCCTCGTCCCTCTGTCAACTTACGATACAATTCTGTAATATGGCCTGCTGGTGTTACTCTGTGGCGTTTCTCATAAAGAGCGAGTATTTCATGAGCAAATTGCTGTAGGAAGTAGCCCTTGCAGGGTGGTGCATAGGCTTCATAGATCGCACGGATCTGGTTTGATGTGGAAAGATCCTTCAGGCAGGTGCGAACGAGATCATTCAGAGCCTGTTTCTCTGTAAGTGTAATGCGGGGTGTGTGTGATCGAACAGAGGCGGCTAAATCGGGATCAGATGGAGCAGGAGAGGCAGTGTGGTCGGGAGGTGGAGGTTGGGCGTTAGGGGGTGGTGCATTCTCACCGGCCGGCTGTGGGATAGGATGGGGAGGGACATGGTACAGTGGTGGCAATGGTTGGAGGAGAAACTCCTCCTGGGGGTCCGTTCGTGACAAGGGAGCGTAACGTACAGAGTATTGACCGGACATATTTAACCTGTATTCCCTATCTGCACACGCGATGTTTGAAGCAACCTTTTCACGTCACAATTCCTCTAATGCCTGTTTATCACTTTTCCGAGCCTCTTTCTGTAATCTAGCCTGAGCCCTTCTCACCCTCTCAGTCCCTTCCTTTTTCCACTGACCCAAGGCATCAAACATTGCTTGTCGGGACCTCCTCCTATGAAGTTGTGCCTCTACGGCCTCAAGCTTCTGGGGTTCGAAAGAGCCGTACATAGGCCATTGAGTCTCTGTATCCTTAGACGTGTATTTATGCCACAATGAGTTATACATTATGGGAGAAATACCGTACTTTATGTACATGTCCTTACTAGGGGTACCTTCCGGAGGAGCCGGCTGACTATCCTCCAGCACCCTTGATCGAGATGTGCAACAACAAAACCATCGTGCAAATTTACTACAGACGGGCATGCTTTTCTATGTTATCTTACCAAGCGTCTCCACAAGTTTCTAAGCCGGACAAAAAGTCCACATTACCCGTTTACCTTCACTTTTTGCAAAGAGTGAAGAAAAAAAGAAAAAAAACAGATAACCAAAACCAAACAAACAAAAGGTATCGCCAACCGGCGATCCTACCAGAATCCTTTGTCTCGTTCTCCAGGCGGTCTCTTTACTGCAAAGCTCGTCCAAGTCTATCGGGGGCTCCAGTCGGTACCGGTGCCACTTGCGGGGGTCTTTTCAGATGAAGCGAAGGTCGGGTGGTGGCTACGAAGACGAGGGTCTCTTTTGCGTAGGTATACTCCACCACCGTCCGTTCAAACTTCCTCGTAGGGACCCCTCGACCGGGCAGCCGCGTCACTGATGGTGCCTCACGTTTGGGCACCAATTGTGGATTTGGGGGTCTCCTTGGAAGACCACCCAAAGGTGCAGGGTCCACCCTTAGTCCACGGGTCCGGGATACAAACTGAGACCAACACTGGAGCGCCGAGAGAAAGGATATTTATTACAATCTCATGAAATGTAGAGAGAGCATCAGCAACAGACACCCGCAGCTTGTCTGAGGAGGCAATCTGCCAAGCACTTTGGTTCCACGTCTTATATACCCTTCATCCCCACCCCAGGCGTGAATAGTAAAGAAAGAACACCACGGTTATGAAAAGGGATGTATACAGAAAACGAACACCATAATTATACAAAGGGAGACGTGTACAGTAAAACAATGAACACCATAATTATACAAAGGGAGACGTGTACAGTAAAACAATGAACACCATAATTATACAGGCAGAGGTCAATCTGATAAGTTAGCAGATGGTCACTGTTGGGCCCCTGCAGGGGTAGGTGAAACTCATAATTACACAACAAGCAGAGGACAATCTGATAAGTCCGAAGATGGTAGCTGTCAAACCCTGTAGGGCGAAGGGCAGGGTGGGGACAGTAAGCGCAGGTGAACAGTCCTGTTCAACTGGGGTTAGCAAGAGTTCAGTCAGATTGTGGCAAACAAAGGCACGGACAGTCCTGCTCGGCTGGTTTAGCATGAGTTCAGGCAGGTGGCGGTAGGTCAGGTCAGATCAGGTACAGGGCGTTGGTGGCAGTGCAGAGGTGAGGTGAATCAAGATGTGAAACCACAGAGCATTCATGACCCCTGTAGAGAGGTCGCAATGGAGGATGAAGCGCAAAATGGCTGAGCTAATGGCAAGACAACAGACATACTTTTCCACACTGGTCTCCCCGTGTCTTAGGGGTTACAGTTTGGACATCAGGTTTGATATATCGCTGTTGTGAGAATTTGTTAAGCATGTGTGCCTAAAGTGTCTTACTGTCCTTCAAGATAATTGTTCTTCCCCCATTAGTGATTATTCTAAGAAATGTTCAAGCTCCTCGTTGTCCTTGTTATATCTCCCTTTTGTGCTGACTTGATCATTAAATATCTGCCTGGTGAAATTAATGGTTTGGTATCAAATTAGTTGTTGAATGTCTCTCATGAGTTCCATGTTTTTCTGCACAATCAAGGCAGAGGTATTTCGTTTGACCTTCTCTGTTCTGAGGAAGATGGATATGAATGAAGTTACTGTATATTAGTCTTAGTCGCTAATTGAGCCTAGTGAAGTAGCACTAGACATACTTCCCAGTGCCTCCTCAAGTGCCTCCGGCACAGGCCAGTCTGTCGGAGAAAATACCGCCCATGAGACCACTGTTGCAATTCTCTCCTAAATCCCTACTAAAACTTGGATGCTCAAATCCACCAAAGATTAATCCACTATAAAGCCAATGGAAGACTGTGCTTTTGTAGCTTGACATTTTCTTAATTCTATCATTGGAGGATAGCACTATTTTGCTCTGACAAAGTTCTGAAATATCTCTAGGGGCTCAGGCCACGGATGTATGTATGTTTGCCTATTCTAGGCAGCCAGACTCTTCTTAGCCAAACCTCTAATATTGGTCCTCACCTGTACGCCAGAATAGTCTGCTGTGTCCAGATGAACTCTTGAAAAGACAAATCTATATTCGTGTGAGTTACAAGTAGTTTCCCTTCAGGTGTGAAAGTTCTATTGTCCTTCACAAATTGGTACTTTAGAGGGTGTTTTTTTTTTTTTTTACCACTGCAGGAATGTTTATTCAGTGCTTCAGAACCACTTTGGAAGTCCAACTGACCATTTATTAGGATTTTTAATTCCAACACTGCAGTGTGGAATGTGAGATTATGGGGATTCAGAGGGTAACAGTTGGTCTACAGTGGCATTATCCCATTTTCCTGTACTTTAAAAATACTGTATCCTGAAATAAACCTAAATTCCAACCCACGGCTGTCTCTGTCCCCTGTGTTACAGTGGCAAAGAGTACCAGGAGATGCAGTGTGAAGAATGCAGCACCTTAAGGATTTTGGCAGGGCTCCGCCAACTGCTCCAAAATTTTTGTGGCTCAGCCTACGTTTTGGAGCATACAGCCATCCTGAGGGTGTAGGACATATTTACTATAGTGCAAGTGAGGAAAATGCCCGGCACTATCTGAGCCTTCGCTCCCATGCAGTGGAACTCCTATACGGTTCACCAATGGCTCAGTGCGCATCATGAGTGCCCAACCTTCCATAGAAATTTACATCAAGCAGTCTCCTAAAACAAGCCCGACTATTGTAGAACGCGGCATACACAGTACTACGTGGCACCATTTTGACTGTTTGTGCCAGCAAGTTTGAGTTCAGTGGACAGCATTAAATCGATTGTATCTGTAGGATTTTTAGTCGCAAGTGGTGTGGACATAGCCTGGGCGGTATGGCTCCAGGCACACCAGCGATTGCTTACTGCAAAAGGAGCAAGCCTGTGCCACACAGTGACAGGCCAGGCACACCTTGAAAAGTAATATTTGTAATGAGAGTACATAATGCTTTAAAACATTACAGCCATGAAAATTCGGATGCTTTTTAATTCAGTGGAACCTTGAGGAATTGAACCTAATGCCCATTTCTCTTGTCAGTGGGAAGATAGAGGAGAACATTCTGTGTACCATTCTGTCAACTTATGCTGTTGGTTAGCTTGTGGTGGCAAACCATGCTATGGCTAAGATCAAGCTGCATCAGGGATAATTCATCAAGTCTACGCTGACTGTGTTGTGTTTTTTTTTGTTTGCTATTCCTCCACATATGTGTGTGAGTAAGGCGCTGTTACAACTTTCACATTTTTACTGTATGTTCTTCCGGTCTCGGGTCAAAACCGTTAGTTTTTAACTATTCCTCTTTGTGCTTGTGTTTTTAATTTAATCTTCCTCTTTTTAACAATGGGAATCTTACCTTCTTTGTGCCTCCCGACTCTCTGGTCCGCCGCGGGTGCCTTCCTGATTGAGTGGAGAGAGTTTCCTTTGTGTGTCTAGTTCTGCGCCTTTGTTGGCTGCCATTTTGGTTGTTGGCGGTCCAGCTTTTCCTAACTTCCCGGTTATTAGGCTTTTAATCAGATGGAAACCCGGGCGCGCAGCGTACTCGCTGCTGGCGCTCCAAAGGCAAGCCCGTCTGCGCCCCTCCGTGACTGGACGGTGCCAGGGGCCAGAAATGCTGCCCGTTTTAACTTTGGGGTTATAGGCTCTTTGATAAGAACTTATTCAGGGGCCCAACTTTTACAGCTGCGCCCCGAGAAAAAGCATGAGGCGTGTGTGGAGAAGCTTAACTTGTTAACAGGGGAGGCTGAGTATTGTCAGCACTGTCAACTCAGCCATATCAATGGTGCTACCACCGTCCCGGGCACTTTCAGTAGGGCCCTGGGGCTGGTGGAGGAGAGTTTGACACGGGCTGGGACCAAGGAAGGGCCCAAGGCTATCTTCATTCGTGGGGCATTAATTAATTAATGCACGTTCCATGCCCAAACACAAACTTTAAATTGCCTTGACCATTCAAACTCTTAACCTGGATTGCCTTTTTATTACTGAGACGTGGGCTAGGCACGACTCTGGCCCGACTTGGTAGACGCTGTTCCTCCTGGCTACATTATTCTTCGATGTGACAGTTTAGGTAGAAGAGGAGGCGGCCTGGCCCTAGTGGCACGTGAGATCCTTAGTTGTACCCTCAGCCCTGTGGGAAAGACCCAGGCATCTCATTGGAGGCAGCTTTTCAGGCCTTCTGATATACCGTCCGCCCGGTCCACGATCTAAGTTCGCAGAGACTTGGTGTAAAATCTTGGAACCATTCGTTACTACTGCTCAGTATACCATCCTAGGAGATTTCAATTTTCATTTTGATAATAGGATAATGACTCCGCTCTCTTTTTGGATCTTATGGCAGACCTGGGTTATGAGCAACTAGTTCAATCTCCGACCCCATACAGCTGGTCACACCCTGGGTGGCATTTTCACTAACCACAAGAATTTGGTTATAGAGGCAGTTCAGCCCCTTAGTTGGGTTGATCATTGGCTGATTGGGTTTAAAGTTCTTTTACCACACCCTACCACGGGCATAAAGGGCCCCTCTCCCAGGCATATACGCTGCAGGTGCATGAATAAAATCACTGCTGGAAACTGGGAGGCAGCTCTGGCCACAGTATCGGACGCTAGGAATAGTTCACACCCTTCTACAGCAGAGGGTTTTCATGAGTGGACTAATGCGGCCTTAGATATTGTCGCTCCTTATAAAAACTGTTATTAAAAGAATGAAACCCTCAGCCCCTTGGTTCTCGGCAGAGCTCATGTCCCTCAGGCGGGATTGCCGAAAGCAAGAACGGAAATCTTGTGCTAGCCCCTGCCCCAGTGAAAAAGGAAAGCAGAAAACTCTTCTTCCGAAATATAAACAAGCTATTTTTCAGGCCAAATCACGCTTTTTCACAGAAAAGATCAAGTCTGCTGATAATTCCTCTAGAATGCTGTTTAAAGTCATAAAGGAGCTATCTGAGCCACCGAGTTCACAGTTGCTGAACTCCTCTTCTGTGATAAGGTTGCAGTCTATTTTCAAGACGAGGTCCTTAAGATTGTTCAAGATCTCGTCCCCTCTGGAGGGGAGGAACTGGCCTTTGCTGACTTAATTCAGGATGCTAGGAAGAATCTTCTTACTACCTTTCCTCAGATTACGGTTCAGCAAACGAAGGAACTTTTGTTGGGCTTTAAATCGGGTGCTTCATTGGACCCATGTACGCCCTCCATACTTAAACTGGCTCCAGACCCAGTGGCCAAATTCATGTGCAAGGTGTTTAACGACACGTTTCAATCCGGCAGTTATCCAGCCATTTGGAAGGAAGCCATTGTTTCGCCACTTCTTAAAAAAACCTAATGCTGACCCCTAAATCTGAAGAATTTTCGTCCAATCTCGCTTCTCCCCGCCCCTGCGAAGATCCTGGAGAAATTAATCAATAAAGAACTGATGAAATATATTGAATCCCAGGAGATCTTGGATCGCTCTCAGAATGGGTTACGCGCCGGTCACAGCACTGAGTCTGCCTGCATTGTGGCTACTGACTGGATCCGTGTGAAGGTAGATCGGGGTGGGGCGGCGGTTCTGATAATGCTCGACCTATTGGCGGCATTCAACAGTCTCCCCAGTGCGAATGGTACAGTGCTTGCGGTAAGTGGGAATCTCTGGGAATGCCTTGCAGCTTCTCCATTCATTTATGTCAAATCGGGCCCATATTGTCAGCTGTGGAGGTTTTAGAGCCAAGGCCTTTAGTCTTCCTTGTGGGGTGTCCCAGGCCTCTTCTTTGAGTCCCACCCTTTTTAATCTTTGTGACTCCCTTGGCCGACCTGGTGCGGTCCTTTAGCTTTCGGGTGTTATCTTATGCGCACGATACACAAATTATCGTCTCCATTTCGAATGACCTGCAACTTGTATCGGAGAGGCTCTAACAGGGCATGTCCAGCATTATTTGCTGGATGAAGGACAATTCACTGAAGATCAACGCAGACAAGACTGAACTGCTGGTGTTTGGCTCGCAGAATTCCATCTGGTCAAACTCCTGGTCGCCGGCAGTCTGTGTTCCCCTTCCTGTCCCTCTTAAGACAGCAAAAAATCTGGGGGTCATCTTTGATGATGGTTGAGCTTTGACGCACTGTGAGAGGGACGGGCGGAAAAAGAATCGAGGAGGTCTTATTCGTGGATCAATGAAGGCGTGATTTATTGTCAGAATAGGGTCCGAGAACAAATCAAAACAAAAGGTAAGTGTCTTTGGGTTTTCCGGGTGGTTGGTGTCGTCCTTCCTTCCTTCTCCAGGCGAGTGTTGGTGACGTCCCCGGGTACCGAGAGGAAAGAAGAAATAGAAGGCGGTAAGTTCGACTGCCCTGAATACGGCTGGGTTTAGAAAGGGAGAGGAGTACCGTCACCAGTCCCAGGGGTGAGGGAAAAAAAAGAAACCAGGTGTGCACTAGGCAAGGTACAGTGCGGGGTAGAACAGAGATTTACAAAGGCACGGGACCTATAGAAAGTAGGACCTTTTATACTTCCTGCCCCTTAGCTTCAGGTGGCGAGGAGAAAAAGAGCATGTGAGGATAGGCAGAGCCCAAATTAAAGGAGGTTTGCACCCCAATAAGCGGCGGCCACGCAAGAGACCACAATCTAGGGTTCAAGTTAGGCCTCAGACGTCTGATGTCCCCTCGGCCCGACTTCAACAAAGAAAGTAACACTGTGCACAGTGACCCCCCCAAACAACAAAGAAAACAGTTCCGACAACCCGTGTGCCCGTATCCAACAAAACCCTCCACCTCCCCTTGCTCTCTCCCCTTCCCCGGACCACGTACCGCAGGGGCCGCAACTCTCCAGAGTTACGGCGGCATGAAGGCGTCCTCCGGGGGTGTCCACCAGTCCTCCGACCAGGTCTCGGGCTCCTCGTTCACATCCTCCGCTTCCTTCTCGAAGACGACTCTGGCCCTGGATCCGATGTCCCCGCATCCCGATGAGTAAATCCCTTCTCCTGCAGTCACGATCCTCGACGAGCTTCCTCCTTCAGGTTTCCGATCACTCTCCTCTCTTTCAGCGTCTTCCGGGTTCTCTATTCGAGGAGGACGCCCCGCCCCTTGGTTTCCTGGGTCCGTAATCCATTGGTTCTCTCTCTCTCGTTCCTGTATGGGAGAGGAGTCCGGTTTAGTTAACCCTTGCTTTCCTGGTTCGCGCCACACGGCAGGTGACCGATCGAACTGTGAGTCGGGTGCAGGGGTCATGATGGGGGTAAAGGCAGGCTCCTCCTCACACGCACAGGTCAGCCACACGGTTAGTACTCGCTTTTACATTCTGAGGATTTTGAGGAAGGTTTTACCTTTTATTCCATCCGAACTGCATCAGTCGATAATCATCGCTCTGGTCACCTCTCATCTGGACTATTGCAACATACTGTACCTGAACATCAATGCTGTCTCTCTTAATAAGCTCCAGGTGGTACAGAACACGCTGGCCCATCTTATTCTGAAAATTCCCAAGCGTCTGTCAGCCAGGGATGGGATTCGCTCCCTGCATTGGCTCCCCATCAGGAATCTGATGGGGGGGGGGGGGAAGCGTATCTGCTTCAAGGCTCTGAGCATGGTATTCAAGGCCATGCATAGTAAGGGTACTCTACATCTGGAGTCTTGTTCATTGGTAAGCCCCTGGGAGGCTCCTGAGATCCTCCTCACTGAAATAACTTGTGATCCCCAGATTTCGTAGGACCGGATGGGGTGGCCGCTCCTTTTTGGTAGCGGCCGCCAAGGTATGGCTACCTACTTTTATCTCCAATGCGGACTCTTATCCGGTTTTTAAAAAAATCAGAAAACCTGGCTTTTTTCATCCTAGGTTGCTGCTGGTGCGCTTCTTTCCTATCTCCTCCTTGTCTGCTATAGCGCCTTGACACCCTCTGGTTAAGCACGCTCTATAAGTGATATCCTATCCTACCCTACATAGACTAAATTAAACAGTTTTCTAGTTTTAACTAGGGCTTCCGTTGTTCCACTGACTTCATTCCTGCGACATTCTGAGGAATTACTCATGTCATGGGGAGGTTGATATAAGATCTTCCTATTTTATGTGGAAGGCCTTGAAGGAGAAAACTGTCCTGCAAATTAGTCTGGATAAAACATTGGCCAGGTGGAGAGTATTGAAGGGAGTTAAAGAACTTAAGTCACCTAGAATCTAGCACACCTATTAGACTAGATGATGCTATCAAATAGTTGGGTTTAAGGTATGGATAAATTGTGAAATGCTACACATTTTACTCTAGGGCACAACTCATGAAAGTGTGAATCTCTCAAACAGTGTCTAGCAGGATTAATGACTTTAGCACCGTCCTGCGACTTTGAACACTTAAGCTATGAGCAAATTTTAGGGTAATAAGTTCTCATAAGATCCAAAAATAAGATACAGGAGTGAATATGGATGCACTCAGACTTAACATTGAAAACTGGAATAAACCTACCAAAAGGGTAAAGAGATTTGAAAAATCCATACAAGAAGTAAAGGGTTAAGTCAATCTAGTTGTTAGGAAACAAGATGAAGATACAAG
Source organism: Calotriton arnoldi (assembly GCA_963921515.1). NCBI lineage: Eukaryota > Metazoa > Chordata > Amphibia > Caudata > Salamandridae > Calotriton > Calotriton arnoldi. The sequence continues at coordinate 2,107,822 of CAWUFW010000081.1, read as the reverse complement.
GAGAAATCTGGATGATAACCGTAGTGAGAGGAATCTGGATCCCCAAAACTATAGGTGGGATAGTTTTAACCATGTTGGAAATTTTAGAGGGTGCTCAATTATTGACCGGATGTGGGGATAATGCAAGAAAGAGGATATTTTCCATGTAAAGGTGTGGTCTTAAGGAATGTCAAAATGGTTACAGATTAAGAAGAGGCTCTTATCCCCTGCTGGTACTTAGTGTGTGTGGTTGAAAAATTCAAGGTAAGTTACCATTGACTGTAATCCAGTTGGGTGGTATTGATGTATATATGATGGTGGATTCTTGTTCTAGTATTCTATAATTGGACAAGTTATTTGGGCTTTCTGACCAGGTAGGAAATAGTTTCTGGCAGAAATTAGTTAGTGTTATGTCCCGTATAGAGGCCCTAATGTAGACCCGTTCATACATGCCCTAAAATGGACGTATTCGTATTTGCCCTAATACGGTCATATTCGTACTTGCCCTATTATGGTCAAAGCCACATATGCCCTATTACGGTCATAACTGTACATGTCCTATTCTAGTCATGATTCCTTATATAGGCATGATCTTTCACTTACATTGGTCCTCGCTAGTACACAACGAGCTCTGAGGGCTGAACGTTATCTAGTCTGTGGTTTTGAATACAGCAGGGTTTTCCCCAAACACAGGCCCACACTGTACTCCTCAATTATGCAGGGCTTTCTAGGAATACACCACCTGCATAATATGTATGTACAAAGTTCACCCCTGACGTCTTCCTCAAGTCTAACAAGGGCCAATACAAACCATACGAAGCAACTAGAGTCTTCAGGGTATAAATACACCACATCTTACCCCGGTAAGACAGAGGGAACCGAGACTTCCATGCTGACACACTGACCAGAGACGCTGAGGCTCCTGCATGCAGTCGCTCCAGCTGACAGCGGTCTGACACAGCCCTTGCGGGGTGTCCAACTCAAGACCAGGACGGGGTCCCACACTCTCTATTCAGGTATGGGGGTTCGACTAAATCCTAGAAGGATTCTTGGCTCTTAGGCTTTTAGACCTACACATATGCTAGGTACACTCAGGTACATCTAGTTTGGCATCGTAGGAGTACGCGCACCTTTCATAATGCTTTGTATATTCATGTATGTATTCATGACTATTGCAATATCGTAGAACTGTTCTAGCCCTTTGTTTTTATCGTACTGCTGATAATATATCTCTGCTATTGTCTGCTGGTTGCCGCAGCACATATATTTTACACTAGAATAACAACTGTTCAATAAATTCTTATTGAAACGCCCCGACTGCTTATTCTGTGTAACTCTGAGACAAACCGAATAAGTAAGCATGAGTGACTGAGCGAAAAGTAGTATATTGTTTCCACGATTCTGAGGAATTCGGGTTGTCATGATCTAAGGGTGCCAGGAACTAATCTCTCCCCGATAAGAGGAGATTCTAGTGGCACTGTGAGCTAGCTAATGCAAATCAGGCTAACATATGCGGTGGGGGTGCACAGAGCCAGTCTACCACCTAACCCACAGCTTATGTTATCCAAACGCGCAGGTCCTGCATGGGTTCTATAGGAACTACACGACACTAGTAAGGGTGCACTGGTCAGACTCAGAATGTTGAGATTTATTTGGGCAGTGTTGGAAAGCAAGAGGAGGCGTTGCAAGGGCAACATTTTTGTTGCTGGCGGGGACAAGTCAGTCTTGGCTTGGCCTCACCAAGAGAATGTGAGCATAAGACTGAATCCCTGTGCTATATTGCTTGTGTATTTTGTAACGAATAATGGTGGAGAGGATGTTCAAAGGAATTTATACAATTTGTGACAATAGTCAAATGAATTGTCACTATGGATTTCCACGTTGGTAATACCCTTGAAGAACCCAGGAGAACCTTTTTGTATATACTGTGAATTAGGCTATATGGGTGGACCAAAATCCTTTACCTAACATTCATGAATTGGTTTCTACTTAGTCGGTGCCACAGTTTTTACAGCATTTGACTTGGCTAATGTATACCTTCAAGTGGTTCTGCATGGGGAGACAAAGACATCATTCATTATGCTAGAGGGAATTTTCCAGTACAGAAGGATGCCTTTCGGCCTAGCAAGTGCTGTTGCTGTGTTACAAGGACTAATGAAGAAAATACTGGTAGGAATAAAGGGAGCAGTGGCTTTCCAGGATGGCATTGTGGTTTATGGAAAGATTACCGGGAGCATTTGAGGGAGTTTTTGCGTGTTGTGATTTCAAAGGGACTAACTCAGTGAAAGGATAAATGCCAGATGGGCTGTAGACATGTTGAATATTAAGGCCACAGCATTTTGGCTGATGGTATCAGACCGCAAAATTGGCAAATTAAAGCAATTTTTGAAGCTCTGATGACCGGTTCTAAAGTTTAGTTGGCTTCTTTCTTGTGAACGACAGATTTCTGTTTAAAGTTTAAGAATTATGCCCTATAAAATGTAGAACCTTAAAGTTAATGAGGAAGAGTGCATAGTTTGTTTGGAATGAACAACAGAGTAGAACATTTGGACAGTTGAAGGAAGACATATAGTGCATGCACCTTGTTTAAAACTGTGGTGTGGAAAGACTGACTAATCTGTGTGGATGCTAGTGTGTAGGAATCAGAACCATTTTGATGCAGAAGGATTGAAAGAATGAGTGGGTAATCCCTTATGGGTCGGATTGACAGAAATGGAGAGGAATTAGTCTATAATTAGGAGATAATTACTTTGGTGTGCTTGGGCATCGGAATGCTACAAGATGTATATCTGGGGCATTAAATTTACAAACTGAGACGACAAACCCCTATTTAACAACTTGTGGACATTTAGCCCCTAGTTAACATCAGGTTTGTGTTATAGTATGTTCCGGAGACCCAGAAGATGCATGCGAATTGCATATCCAGGATGCCACTTGATGTCTCCAGTGATGTCACATAATGAAGTAGCTTTCTCTGTGGAGGACGTGAAGGGGTGTAGTGCTAAGTCAAAGACAAGTGTAATGGAAGAAGAGTGGGAGACCAGCATGGATGCATACACAGGCCTCAAGAAAATTGTTGTGGCGTAATCTAATTCTGGTTGGACGGAAGAATGAAAGTTGAGAGGGGGGAGGTAAGCGCATACTTCAGAGTAAAGGATGACGTGAGTTTAAATTATGGCATTGTATTGCAGGGAGACGAGATTGTGCCTTCATTTAATTTGAGGAGGAAGATTGTCAAACAAAACAGTGAAGAGCTTTCATGAGGGTCCAGGAAATGTGTCCGAGAAATATCTTGGGTGCTGGGTATGGATGAGTGCATTGACCATTGGGTCTTTCAATGTACAGCGTTTATGAACAGTGACAAGTCAGCTATACCATAGAGCGTAGAATTGAAACTGGTGGATGGACCGGAAGGGCCTTGGAGGCATTTACTGCGTTACCTGCGAAAGAAGCTTTTGGCATTGTTCTCATTGACTATTGTTCAGACTGGCCAGAGGTCAGGATGTGTGGAAAAGATGACCGCATTATTGAGTTTCTGTATGATGTCTTCTCCAAAAAAGTGTTAACTGAATATTTCCAACCATGATCCCTAGTTTAACAATGCTCGGTTGGATGGATACTTTGAACTCTTGGACAGGTAGAAATGTTAAACAAAGTGGCCAAAGACACTGTCCAGCTGATTATATTACCTTATTGCATGGCTGTTCACCCATCAACAGTTGTACGCCTTTTCAATCGGATGCTTGTGTTTCTGGTTCTTTGTTTCCATGGTGGTTGAGCTAAAGTTACGATGTGGGTGGAGAATTGGGCCTTAGTGTAATATGAGAGTGCATTGTTCAAATTAAGAACAAAATTAAATGGGGCTGCCCGCGTTGCACGCAGCGCGACCACATTGGCGGGCAGGGGCCTAGCGCCGCATCCCCATCCCCCTCTGAGCAATTCGCTCCCCCCATCCCCCACAAAATGACAATCCAGTTTTGGGGGGCAAATACTGGTTTCTAGCTGCAGCCCCGCTCCTGTGGTCAAGGTGGGCACCTCCGGGGCATCGTGCACCATTAAGGGGAGGGCCTGCTCAGGGAGTTTAATACCCGGCAGGCACCCTCCCTCTTTGGCAGGCTTTTTGCTATGAACAGAGGTGCTTTTTTCGGGCGGTGGCGCTCACTGCCGGGTTTGGCTTTGGTGTTGTGGAGGCATCAACTCCAACTGCTGCCGTGTTTTAGCAGCATTTTGTCGAGTGTGAAGCAGGTTTTCGGCTCGTCAGACTTGCAGGTGAGCGGCATGTAGGTTTTTCCACCCAAGTTGGGCAGCACCGGCGTTGCAGGTCGGCTGGTCAACCGGAGTTTCATTCCTCTGGGCGATCCAGGCTGGTTTGAGGGCAATGAATGTTGCGGTGCATGTACTTGGTGGGAGCAGGGTGGGAAGTGCGGCGCCAGCTCCAGGCGTGGGCGTTGTCTTTGTCGTGCTTGGTCGAGCGGCCCACCTTGGCTGCCAACTAGGGCTTGAGTGGGGAGGCGTGGTTTGTGCCTGGTTCGCCTCCCCTGCATGTGAATTTGTGGAGGTTTTGAGGCGAGAGTTTTGGAAGGCCGGGGGGACCCAGGATAGTGGTATTTGTAATCGTGTGATGGCTGGGTCAGAGCAAGGTGCTCACATTGCCTCGGTCGCTCCCATCGTGTGGGTCGCTGTTTCTGTCCGCTTTCCAGTGTTTTGGTATTATGAAATTATGTTGTGAATGTTGGTCAAGTGGGACAGGGGTCAATGTACGGTGTGATGGAATGTGTTGTACGTTGCTGCCCCTGTGCTGGTTTTGGCTTTCGGGCCGTGTTGACCGTTTCCCGGTTGCCTGACGTGGTCAGCCATAAGTTCTGATTGGTACCACAGTGACTGCGGGGAGCAACGCAAGTATAACACTGGCCAAAGGCATAGCCAAAGCTTTACATATAACCAAAGAGATGGGCTAACCACAGAGATGAGCTACATACCCATCGCCCACATCATGTGTTTAGTCTTGCTCGATAAACCAGGACCATGAAATGGTGTCCGATTAGACAGATTGTTTAGTTTCCAATAGATATTTGCATGAGTACTTGTTTGCCTCTCTGAAAAAAGAACCAGTGTCTCAATACTTGTTATTTCTTGGGTCATTTGCAGGCATTTCAAGCCTGATGGAGTGAGGGCTCTTGTTCTGCCGAACTGCCTGTTTCCCCTACATCATCAAGCGATCCCAGACCGGACGAAAGCCCTTATACCTCTGTATTTGCTGCACTTAGCTGTAGCATGCAGGCAACCCTTTTAAAATGGCCTAGGGGTGAGTGTGTTTGTCTGTGGTGCAATTGTTCCTCTTGTGGAAGTACTCTGATCTTGCAACTGTGAGAGGGTGTAGCCCCGTTGGGCACTCAGGGCCCGCTCACACTGACCTGATGTATTTGCCAATTCACGGCATGTGGGCCTGGTGGGCTGAATCGGTTGGCTGCAGGGCGGTCAGAGTGCCGCCAGGGTTTCAGGCTCTACCCGCAGGGTGCCATTTTGATGCTGGAGGGTCTGGGGGAGGGGGGTGAAACTCAGAGGGCAGTAGGTGGGCTGGGTTTGCTTGCACTGGCTGCCTTGGCGGTGACTCGGAGGAGTCATGTGTGGGCTGGTGGTTAAGGTCCTAGACTCTCACTCACAGGCTCCTTTCACAGAGCGATAGTTAACAATGTGCTCTTATATCACATTAAGGCCCAACTTTCCACCAACATCATGACTCCTGCTCAACCACCATGGAAACAACATAGAACCAGGAACACAAGCACATAACAGTTTAGAACAAAATTAAATGCTGCATGGATGAGTTCAGGGGCAAACCCACTAAGGTGAATATTCAGGTCAGCCAGCTGGCGAGTCATAATGGTAAGGAGACTATGGTGAGGTCTTCTCCTCAGGCTGTTATGCAAGTCTTAAAGAGGACAGTGAGAGTGACTGGTGGAAATTTCTGACTTATAGGAAGAGTTTGTCTGGGAGGAAAATCTCGATGTTCTAGAATTGCAGAAAGTAGCTCAATGTAATGTTTACTTTGTTGCTGATTTTTTTATGTCTCGCCTACGCAGCGCGCATGCGCTGCATAGGAGGGCCTTTAGCCTTCGCTCTGCTCATTTTCAAGCACTGCACTCGTGCTTGTGGCGGCATCCACCTTGCGGGAGCGAGCAGCGGCGCGCCACAGGCACGAGTGCAGTGCTTGAAAAGTGAAGACCGCGCACGCACCACTCCCGGGCTTGTTTTTCTTGGCCTCTTCTCCCCGTCTGAGCGCGGCTATGCCCCTTTCTTTCTTGGCCTCTTCTCCCTGTCTCAGACTGCGGCCATGCCCTTTTCTTTACTGGCCTCTTACCCCTGTCTCTGAGATCACCCATCTCGGACATTTTCCCCCATTTACACAGCAGTTCGCCGTCTCGCCCTGTCTAGAGGCTCTCTCGCGCTCTGTGCTCTCCTCCCTTCCCCCTCTCTTCCCCTCCCTCGCGTGCCTGGCAGAGTTCACTCACGCGCCCACACAGTTATTTTCCGAGTCCTTTTACACGCACCTCTCCATTTCCTTCCAACCGTTTCTCGCCCATCTCACACATCCTTGGCTCGCATAAGGGCCACTTCAACTCTGTGTTTTTTCCCCCACCCTCCTACTCTCACTCATTCACTCTATTTCCATAGGTCCATCTTCCACAGTCTCACGCGCCCTTTGAAGAGAAGGATTGGCATAGCCCTATTCGCAACCAGTTTCCTCTCTCAAGTCGTCTCCTGCACCTCGCTCATTGTCTCACCCTACTCGCTTCTGGTATCACACACCATTGCCAGAGTTTCGTCCCCACCCTCTGTTTCGCCACTTACATTCCCATCTCATTCTTGGTTTTCTTTCCCCACGTTTCCTTTCTCTTCCATGGTCTCACACATGGCTCGCAGAATTATTTTCCCGCCCTCTCCGTTCCCTTCTCACTCTCCCCTTTTCTCTCTCTTCCACTCTCACACACGGTTCATCTCCCTTCCCTTCTTTCCCACTGTCTCACACATGGCTCACATTTCTTTCCTTCGCTTCCACTGTCTCACACATTGCTCACCTCCCTTTTCTCTTTGTTCCATGGTCACACACACCCACACTCAGTGTTCTTTTTTTCCCCCACCCTTATTATATCACTGTCATTCCGTTTCCACTATTTCATATTTTCTCTCTTCCAATGTCTCACGCGTGACTCACCTCCCTTTCCTTCTATTCCACAGTCTCACACACGGCTCAGAGTTTTTCCCGCCATATATTATGCCCCAATCATTTTATTCTCACTTTTCCATTTTCTTTCCCCTCTCTTCCATTGTTTCGCACTCGGTTCACCTCCCTTTCCTTCTCTGCCACGGTCTCACACACGGCTCACAGAATTATTTTTTCCCGCCCTCTGTTAAGCCCCTCCCATTCTCAGCTTTCTCGCCTTTCTATCCCCTCTCTTCTGCTGTCTCACACATGGCTCGCAGAGATCTTTTCCCGCCCTTCGTTTCCCCTTCTCTACTTGTCTCTCCAACCATTCTTTTCCTTCTAGGGTCTCACGCTCCATTTTCAGAGTTCCACTTATAAACACTTTCTTTCCCTCTCCTTCTCGTTGTCTCTCTCCGCACTTCTCTTCTGGTCTCACACATCGTCAGAGTTCTTTCCCACGGAGCTTCCGCTCTTCTTCTCTCATTGTTTATTCGCCCATCTGTTTTCTACTCTCACAAACCATTGGCAGAGCTCTTTCCTCGCCCTATTTCTCTTCGCCCTTGCCCTGATTTCCTCCTTCTCCCCCTTCCACACATTAATTGGCATTGTTTTATATCCACTCTCTGTTGGTCCACTCGCCCATTATTTTCTCTCTTCCTCCTTTTTTCTCCTACCTTTCATGTACCAAAGTCTCACACACGCTTCACAGTTCCTTCCCCACGCTGTTTCTCTTCTCCTCTCTCTACCTTTCCTCTAACTTCCGCAGTCTCACACATCCCTTGCAGTTCTTTTCCCACACTGTCGCTTCTTTGTTTCATATAGTCTCCCCCTTTCCTCTATCTTCCAAAAGTCTCACACACACTTCGCAGTTCCTTTCCTACATAGTTTCTCTTTTCTCTCTATTATTGTCTAGCCACCCTTTCCTCAATCTTCCACCGTCTCACACATCCCACGCAGTTGTTTTCTCACACGGTTTCTATTCTCCCTCTTCCATTGTCTCACCGCCCCTTTCTCTCACTTCCAAAGTCTCTCACATGGGTTTTTATCATGGCTCTGTTCCCAGACTGATTCCTATCTCCCTCTCACACTGTCTCTCCGACCTTTCTTCTCTCTTCCACAATTTCACACATCCTTGCAGTTCCTTCCCCACGCTGTTTCTCTTCTCCGTCTCCCTCGCTCTACACGACAGCCTCCCTCTCTGAACTCAAACAAGTAGGCCACGCCTGCTAAAATTATATATAAGAAAAAATACATAAAACGTTCTGTTGAATTTTAACTAAACAGCCCCGCCCACTTTTGGATTCTGTTTTAACCGATCTTTGATTCTCCAGGTAGGTAGCATACATTTTCTGATACTGCACTGTGGCATACTGCTAAAATTATTCGGCGTGACGTTTTCCGTGTTCATATCATCTCGCATTCCTCCTACCCGTTCAGCAACAGAACTGCTTCAGGGAAGGGAGCGACTGCATGATGACTCCCCGTAGGAAAGTTTATTTCTTAACCTTAGCAGTTTACAATGATAAGCACCAGGACTGTGTTGTTAGATTAACACAGAAGAATAGCTTTCTTGATTGGGTGTGAACTGAACCACAGAGAGCACAGCTAGCAACAAAAAAAGGAGAAAAAAAACAAAGACTCGAACGGATATGTGTAACCCAGAAGTAGCACACATGGAGGCAAGTAATTGGTCCGATAAGTTTCATGCCACCCATCTGCCCACATAAAGTGCCCATTATTTAGTACTAACTGACTGGCAAGTGCAGACACAGATGTATAACATGTCTGGGTAGTTTTATTGCACAAAATGCAGTAGTATAAAATTCCATACTTCACAGTGAACCTTGATATAGCAGATATATATTTTAACCCCGACCCATTCTGCATAGCTTTGCCAACGTCTGGGCTACTGGATTTATGCGACATGAAGGACCAAATTGTGGCAAGATCATCTTTAATATGCGGCACAAAAAAATTATGCAGCATATTATCTGGCAGTATAATTTTCATCCACTTTAGCTAGAACAACATTTTGTGCGAAATCTGCAAGTTTTATCAACAATTTATTCAAGAAAGGTAAACCTAAATATTCAACTAGCAATCACTGACCACTGTTGTCTGCAATTTGAAGAAAACACCATTTTCAAGGTAACCACCCCAAAATACACATGTAATATAAAAGGTACATAATGGGTAATGTATAATATGGTCCAATGGTGCTATCTCTGGGCTCTGTTGACATTTACAAACCACTCTGCCTTCAGCCTCGGGGTTTATGAGGTCACTAGAACAACTCGAAGGCAATATTGGATCATATTACCAGCAACTGAAATTTTCTGTTGTGACAACCTGTACAGCATGCGATGCACTAAAACCAGCATCCTGACAAAAGTAACAGAGAATGAATATGGGACCTGGGTAAGCATCCCTGACCCCCATAGAGCATTTTGGCAATATCCATTGGGGGAAGTACTGGGGTATACACTACTTTGAAAACTAAAATAAATACCCTGTTCTTCTTGCAGAATTCATGGATCCAATTTTAAGTCTGTGGATCCACAAATGTGTGGGTAGATCCACCAATATTTAAAACAAGCATTGGCATAGCCAATAGGTCTCGCTTTTGGGACCTTATAAGTATTTAGTTATGCAGCACAAAATCCTTGTTACAACATCATCTACTGTTGCATGGCTAAACACTTATAAGGTCCCAAAGGCGAGACCTATTGGCTATGCCAATGCTTGTTTTTTCTCTTCCTGTTTAGGACAGAATCTGTAGAGACCAGTGAATCAGTCAGTAATGGAGGCTAGCTCGGGCGTTGAGTGTTGAAGCAACCTTGGGTTTATTGATGTTGGCAGTGAATGTCGTGGTGTCTTATTACGGCACAGTACGTGCCACAAACATTCAAGAAAGTTGGCAGGGTTTGTTCTCTGGTGCGGTCGAATTTTTCAGAGAATGGTGTTGTAGGTTGTAATGTATTAAATTCACTTACAGTGACCTGCTTCATTCACAGCTGACTTTCACTAAAAATACTAAATATTTGCTGTTGTTGTTCCCCTCCGTGTGTACATTATACACTGGAATATTGTAAAAGTGTTTTACCAATCTGAAACGATAGCTGCAGTATATTAAGAGTAGCACTGTTCTGTTGGGTAATATTTAAATATGTGATCCCTTTACCTATTTTTGACGTTCTCCCTTAATTTCTACCCAGAAGACATACTACCCACATCAAGGGTCTGGGGAATAAGGGTTATCATGAATAATGATTGTCTTCTCGACATCTCTCCTCTTTAACCTAATAGCTGAGGGAAGGGAGCCTTGAGATTTTGGATTTTTTTCGCGGCATAATATTCCCTGCGCTGCGTGCTGAAGCATGCTTGCCCTGTTCCTTGATTAGGACGCAAGGTATGACTGTCCGCTGTCTCCAGCATCCTCTTTGTCTTACACATATTCTGTGTTACTTAACTTCTGTTGGTTTTCGGGCTTCATCCTTTACAAGAGTTTTGCATTTGAGACTTCATGAAGGTGACCAGGGCCATTGGGTTTTACTCCATAATGAGCCCCAGCACTTCCGCTTTGGAGAAGCCTTGTGGTCCACCAACAGGAATCTGAAAGGCTGGAGGGAAAAGTTAAGCTCAGTGCACTTTTCTTTCTATGGATGTTCTAAATAACGTTATCCTTGCATTGGATAGTGTCACTGTTGCACCAGTTGGATGTTTTGGCAACTTTCAGAGGGGCCTGGATGTAAGGTATGACGATTCTAAAGAGTGTCAAAACCATGGTTTATTCAGGTGAGATGCGCAAGTCATAATTAGACTGCCTGCCAGTGGAAGCAAAAATTGCTTCAGTGCTATTTTGTTGCTAAACAGGAACTTCATTAGTCTAAATGTAGTAGGTTAGACAATCGTTCAACAGAAATCTCGTCTTGACTGAGGTTAGCATTCTAGTTACATTGAACCTAGATTATCTCTGTTAAGGGCATGTTTTGAGGAGTTTCATTGACACATCAATGCAAGTAATTATACTTGAGATAGTATGATTTTTTTTCCCCCCATTTCACTGCCACAGCTGGATTGGCAAATTGAAAACTGGCAGATAATTGCTCGTTGTGCATCATTGTTCTCTTAAGGAGGAATCCTTTAGATGGATGACTTGTTTTTTCATAACGGAGTTATGGAGAAAATTCAACTATTAGTCTTTCTGAAATGTTGGTATTCTTTAATGACATCTCCACTGTCTCAGAGCGCAGTACATTAAAGTTAAGTGCTACACTTGCTTGAAAGGGTGGCATACACTATGAGAGATGTTAGATTTTTTTCAGTGGTATTTGAGGGTCTTGCGGTCTTTTTTTTTTTTTTACTAAGTGGTTTATTTAAATTTTGATATATAACAAGAATGATACATTTTTGAAAGGTCTTCCTGGTAGAATGATTGAAGAAAAGAGATGTATTATTTTTCTTGTTACCTTAATCTTTTGGGATATATGTTTATTACTCTTCTGTAAGATGAAACAATGTTTTTGTTGACATTTGTTAGTGTTTCTGATAAAAATAGAGAATGTAAAAATGTCAAATTAAAGGATGCATAGACTTTGCCCACTCAAAGCATACTGTACAAAAGACAAATCCACACAATATGCATTTGTCTCTACTCTCTTATTGGCTGAAAGTTAACATTCTACTAGATCATATGTTGCATACATTCATGCGTACCTTCTGTAGCTGCAGAAGCGTCCTTGAAAACAATATCGTTGTGAGGATTGAACCCACAAAGCACAGACGGTAAAACTACGGGTTGTGTTGAGATAATGAACACCATGCTGGCTTGGTTTCATTAAACAGACAATAGTGAAGGAGAGAAGCTTTTCTAACATGCACCAGAAAACAAAACAAAAACGAAGGGGTGACTCTCTCTGTACCCACAAATAAATATGTATCTCTTGTCTACGATATTTTTCTGTAATTTTTTAGACTTGGTTTGTTTTTAAATTCCGAGATCTCTTGTTTAAAAAAATATTTAATGCACATGGCATCTGTAAAATGTACTTCACACATTTAACTGAGACTCCTTTTTGAATTCGTGCATTAGTATTTGGTAAACATATCAAGACATAAAAATAGTCCATATTCTATTTTAAGTTACATACGCGTTTAGAATGGCTATAATTACTTTTTGAACTGGAGGAAAATTAAAATATTTTGGTGAATAATATAGAAATCGATTTGTGCTATCTACTGGTGGTTAATTACACCAAAGTACATAATAGCATGATTGTGACAGCTACATTAACTATTACTATAGATATATTTTTGTTGTTTGTGGCAAATCACAATTTCTGGCGAATGAAATTGTCAAAAGGCTATAAAGGAATGAGACGGTTTCGTTTAGATAGAACATCAAGAAACTTGCCTTTTCTCTGAAACTAGTCACAATGTCTTTGGTATAAATTCCATACGTTTTACAGGCTGAGTCTTTTCACTTAAATGAATATGTGACCTTTGATCTCTGATCTTTGACAACATCTAGAGCACGGATATTGTGGCAGCGGTTGTTTCAAGATGGCGGATACATTCTTAGTGGATTTCACACTGAAGTGAACCGGTTTGTATGTGATGGGGTGTTTTGTGTTTTTCTTTTCTTAGTTTGCCTTTCAACTGTGTCTAGGAAATTAATACAGTATGCCCGCACTGTGCCAGCCCAGTTTGAGCCAGAACATTTGTTCCCAGAAAGGTTTACGTTGACAAATACACCACAATCGGTAAAATTGTTTTTATTGGATGCTTAGTCGTCACAGAAGGAAGACGGCACGGTTCAATCGATTGAAACACAGCTGAGTTTTCTTTGCATATGTTTGTTTCCCTATGATAAAATTTATATGTTTCACACCGCTTTAATTATCGCTTAGATTGCTTTGGAAAGTAAACAAAGGTTTTTTTTTAACCTGCTTTGTTGTCCGAATATGAACAATGTAGAAAGTACAGTCATTTCTACAATTTACAGAAGAAACTGCCTTAATAATCACAGCGTCTGTTTACTTGACGTAATTTTACAGACGTTACATTAGTGTTTATTAGCTAAGGCACTTGATTGCTTTCGTTACCGGTGACTTTAAGTGAAGCAGTCACAAGTATTTCAGCTTAATTTTGCTGTAGTTTCCATGGCAATGATGTGGTGTCTCTACCGTGGCTATTCTTTATAATGTAGAATCAGCTCTGCCCTTTATGTCAAACAAGCACTTGGCCTCGTCTTTTTTCCTTTTAGGGTGTCATATTTTCGAGGCACGGTTTCGGTTGCATCTTCACTGGAAATAAATGGTGCATTCTTGCAAACCCGATGTAATCGTTTGCGTGCATTACTCGTTCATAAAATTGAAAATGTGTTTTGGCATTTGTACACATCTCTGCTGTTCCATTTAGACAGAAAACCCATTCGTTAAAGGGACTAGTAGCATGTCTTTTCCGGGTGATTTTATATGATTGTTTTAATTTTAAATAATCGGTGAAATGTCTAGTACCATTATCAAAATACTCGTTAATGGAAGTATTTGCATAGTTCCTAAGATATGCCCTCAAAGTATAGGCGTGATGAGAAATCGTGGCTCACTGATTGCTGCATTTTCTAGCTTACATCCCCTGGAACGAAAAATGTGGGCCTTCCTCATCAGTTGTCTGTTTTACTATTTTCTTCCAAAGAATAAATATTGAGATGATTTGTCGTTTCCTGTAAAGCGATAAAATACCAACGCATTTAAGTTGCTGCAAACGAAGCAATGATAAATACACTAATACACATTGCTTCAGTTTAAACCGACGACAAGAAATGGCACGTGATGTTTTTAATGTTTTTGCAGGTGTATTTTGTCATCGTTTTTTATTAGTTTTAGTGCAAACATAGTTTGTATAATTACATATATTTAATGCTTCAAGATGCAAACGAGCCTTTTACTATCTTGTTAATTACATGCATGTTTTAACTACCTCTTGGCTGTGAATGCAGTCCCCCATATTGTTCAGTTAGTGAGACACAAATCAGGTTTGTTGTGCAAAGTGATCTTAAGGGACATGTTGGTGCTTTAAAAATAAACAAGTTAAAGAAATCGTAGTGATCCTAAGCTTTATTGTGCAAAATCCATACAGTAACAAATGACCATGAATTACAGAAGCATAATAAGCACACATGCAGCGTGCGTGGTAGTGTTTTTGAAGTATGTGCCTATGTTTTGACAGTTAGTGATGTAAAATCGTCAATATTCAGGCATGCATTTCAAGTTTTCTGTAATGCCCACAGACCATATAAAAATATAGATTGTGACCATAAACTTTATAATTCTGTTACATCACAAGAAAATTTAAATTGAGCCCTAAATCACACAATTTAATAGAAGATTGGGAAGGTGTGCTCTCTCTAAAAAATATTAAAGGGTATTTACTAAGTAGTGCAAGGCCAGTTTTTTTCGGATTGTACCACTCGCTGTCTTAGAAATTAGGATAAATGTATTATAATGGATATTTTTGTTGTCAAGTTTGCTCGTTTGGGAACAAAGCAATTTCTTCAGTATGTGGCCCTTGCAATTAGTTAATTCCTAGCAATAAGGTTTGATGGGTTCCTGATTTGGCGATAAGGCTTCAAGTTGCTTCGTATTTGCAGTTTGCTTTTAATTATATGAAATAGTTTCGTTCACATTTTCTTTTTGTTGAGCCCTTCATGAAAGTATTGATAATCTACTTTGACGTGTTTCAGGAAACTGGGTGAAGGGGAGAAGATGCTTGGTATATATGAATCTAGGTGTATTTAAATAGGGCAACCACTTACATTTCAGAAACATTCTGCCACATGTATTGACGGCAGCACGTTGTACACCTTCCCCTCATTTCATTATTTATAGCGGCCTCATTTAATTGTTTAAAGTGGTGAACAGTTCCAATTGATATTTTTTTAAATCTTTTAGATTTCAGTTGTTCCGCTCAGTTTTTATGCCCACATTTGGTTGAAACAGCAATACAGTAAGGATATTTACTTTGATGCATCCATTCATTGTAGTTTCCAAGTCCTTTTTAATAAATTGGGCGACAACTTTACTAATAATATCCTATGTTCGGAATCAAAAGCTTTCTACTGCTAAATTAATTATAACTTCTAGAAAGATGAAGATGCTTGGGTAGGCTGGAGCATATATGTTTACATGTGCTGCTTTAAATATG
Organism: Calotriton arnoldi; assembly: GCA_963921515.1. Taxonomy (NCBI): domain Eukaryota; kingdom Metazoa; phylum Chordata; class Amphibia; order Caudata; family Salamandridae; genus Calotriton; species Calotriton arnoldi. The sequence goes on along the minus strand of CAWUFW010000081.1, from coordinate 2,092,431 downwards.
CTTTTAATGCCAATACACTTTTCTACATACATCACGCATACTTATTGAATCTGTGAAGAACTATCCGTTTATTCAGTTAACAGGAAAGATGGGTCTACGTTATAATCTGATCCTGAATTTGGGTGAAGTACATTTAGCTTGTTTGCCGAATGTACAAGGGGTGTAGGTATCCTATCCACAGATATACATTTGGACTGGTGGCTATTTAACTGTGTGTTCATTGAATATATGTTCGTAAGAAGGGCTTTTCTTACATGTGAAAAGCTTTGGAGCCCATGTATCTTGTCTGCATATTCGTTTGGCATTCCTTTTATATGCCAACAGGGTTGCTCCTTACATCGTGTTTGCCAGTCTGGCAAGTGTTAATACGTTTTCAGATTAGACGTTTGGTGAATTTAAGTTATCACAGATTTAACATTGCTCATTTGACCTCTTTGAAGGTTGTACTGTTAATCATTTACCAGGTTTGAAAGTAGGGTGCTCTTTCGTTTAACTTGTTCACGGATTGAGAGTTAATCAACTTTTTGAAGATTTTTGGTATGTCTAATTCCCTTGCATGTTGGATTGCTGGCCATTTAACACATTTGCAGATTGCAATGGTATTTAACATTTTCAAGCATTAGAGGTTTGAATTTTACATGCTTTCATTTAACATGTTACGGTTGGATTGGGCTAGTAACTGGATAGAGAATTGGCAGGTGTTCAAGATGCTAAGACTGGGCAATTCAACTCTCGAGTGATAATTAATTTATACTTGCAGAAGAAATGTACTCATTTTACATGCTTATTAATCTAGCATGCTTTCAGGTTAGATGAACATTAATTTAAAATCACAGATTGGAAAATGAACTCCGTATTTTCATTCAGATGTGGGTGTTCTTTTAAAAATGTCAGAATATGCAAATGTTTATCTTAATTGTGGAATTCATGTGTGGTGAATTTATTTTGGGGCCGTTAATACTAGTTTGTTAAATTTGTAGGCTTTGTGTATTTTTAGTATTAATGCAAAAAATACATGGTAATCAAAATGATCTGCATTTTCAATTCTATATGATAAAACTATATCTGCCGACGGTATAGTGTAAACTAAGGATTTGACATGTTCAGTTTTTTTTTTTATAAGTTTGGGACCAGGTGCATGTCTATTCAGATACATCATCCTTTCCTAATTTTTCTGTTCAGTGCACCTTAGTCTGTAAAATAGAGAAACGTAAGGTTCTGAAGCATGAGCCTGTCATAGATTCACATGCTGTGCATTATAATTCCACGTAGTGGTTTGAGACCCAATCCCATCAATAGTTAAAATATTAAGTATTGGTTAAAATAAGAGGTTTGGCACTCGCACCAGATGCTGACAAAAGCAATAAAAAATGCCTGCTACAAGGTGAAACAATTAAAGTAAAAATGATTGCTTTGAATTAAGATAAAGAATTAAGTGCGTGAGGATATAGTGTACTTTTCAGATGTAAAATAGTCTCTTTTGCAAGTGCCATTCTATGTCAAACCTAAAAACCCAGCCAGGGAGTAAAAGCTACAGGTAAACCATTTCTGCCCTGAGTGAGCGCCTCTTTTACATTGGACTTTGTGGCCCTGCCCTCACTGATGCGGGCAGGGAAACAGATCAATAAATTGCTCCTGCCTGGAGGGAGCAGCATAAATAGCTGCTCCCTCCGGGCAGGAGCAATGCCAGCTCCCACACCATGCGGGGAGCCGGCTGTGGCACGGGGCTCCCAACGTGCCGGTTGTGGGTATGGGGGCACCCACCTACACTAAAATGAGGTCCCTGGGGCCATAATAGGCTCAGGGAGGGGGGAGTGGGCCGCGCCCCCCGTGCATTCTAAAATAAAAACAGCCCTGGGGGATGGGGTCCCCAGGGTCTAATGAGGAACCGGGAGGGGGGACCATGCGGCCCGTCCCCTTTATAATGTAAGCGGCTCCAGGGACCTAAAAAGGCTTGGGGAGGGAGGAGCCACGTGGCCCCCCCTCCCTTTTAAAAAAAAAAACAAAAAAAACAGACTGCCCTGGGGAATGGGTTCCTAAGGGCCAAAAGAGGTTCTGGGAGGGGGGCCAGGTGACCCCCTCCCCCTTTAAAAACTGATGGCCCCGGGGATTGTGGCCACATGTTTGGCCTGATCTTTACCAATGTCTCTAGTCTGTAGGTCAATGATGTGGAACATTTGGTCTGGTCCGATCATTTTAGTATACCTTTTGTGCTTTATGGTGCCCCCATACTGACTAGGAATGCCCCTACCCAGGAGATGAAAAGGAAGTGGCAGAATCTGTGTGAGGAATCCCCGGCTCATTCCTTTCGCTCTTCTCTTCCGACTTTTAGGAGCAGTTGAATCTGACATCCTGCTGTTTGATAATTGGATTTCTACCTCGTTAGATCACCTTGCTCCCTTGTAAAAGTATGTGGCAAAGAGAGCAAGGCCGTCTGCACTTTGGTTTTCCCCACTCCTAACAATGGAGAAAAGTTTGTGCAAAAACCTAAAACGCCATTGGAGGAAATTGTATGAATCCAATGCTAATACTTTCTATTAAGCGGCGCTTAGGAGCTTCAGCAAAAAAACTCGTATTGCTATGAAAGAATGTTTTCACACCACAGCAAGTCTGCTGCTAATTCACCTAAGGAAGTGTTTAAAATAGTGAATGCCTTTGTATCCTTTGAAGGGACAGAAGCTGCCATCACCCCCTCGGCCAAATTTTTCGAAAAACTGTCTTTTTTGATGAGAAGGTTAACAAGCATTGGAAATGCAATAGGTCTCGCATTTTTTTTAAGTTAGAGCTATTGGCATTGTAAATGGCAATGTCTGTTACCTACTAAGGGAGGATGGAGGGAGCAGTTGGTGTCGGAGTGCCAAAATGCTCTGTTGGAGAGTGACTGGCCAAAAGTAAACCAAACAAGCAGCGATTTTTAAAATTGTGTTTAGCCAGAACTTTTGGCTATGTTGTAGAGCATTGTGGCTGCTGTGCATTATGTTGAAAAGTTATAATAAAAAGTGTTAAGCATTCGTTACCTTTATATAAACGAAGACGACATTATATACAACTGAAAAACCTGATTAAAAAGATTTTAACATAAAAAATGTCTTCTAGTTTTTTTGTACTTGCACTGCTGGCAACTTCTTCCTGCATGTTCTCATGCTTGTTTGTTATAATTTTTTTGTTATGGGGGAGCGGGACATAAATAACGGGGGAGTGGAGGTTGGAAAACAGTAATTTAATTAGAACACGAGCAGCGGACGGACACTAGGGGAGAATCAACAGATGCCAGATTCCAATGGTGAATGATGTTTGGTGCTCAGGTGGTGACACTATATGGTGTGGATTGGAGGTACGTTGTGGATTGTGGAGTTGAAATATGTTGTTTGGTGTGTAATTATGCGGTGTGCATTGGAAATGTGTGGAGTTGAATTGTGTGGCCTAGAACTGTGGTGTTGAGTGAAATTATGCTTAGTGAAATTGTCATGGTGTGGAGTGCATTTATGTTGATTGGTGGTATGTGGTATAGAGGTCATTTATGTGGCGTGTATTTATGTTTCATTGAGTACAGTGCAATTATGTGGCGTGTAATTATGTGGCACTGAGTGGTATTATGTGGAGTGTATTTATGTTGCATTGAGTAGAGAGCAATTATGTGGCGTGTAATTATGTGGTACTGAGTGGTATGTAGAGTGTATTTATGTTGCATTTAGTAGAGTCTAATTATGTGGCGTGAAACTATGTCGCACTGAGTGGTATTTTGTGGAGTGTATTTATGTTGCATTGAGTAGAGTGTAATTATGTGGCGTCTAATTATGTGCCACAGTGGTATTATGTGGAGTGTATTTATGTTGCATTGAATAGAGTGTAATTATGTGACGTGTAATTATGTGGTACTGAGTGGTATTATGTTGAGTCTATGTTGCATTGAGTAGAGTGTAAATATGTGGCATGTAATTATGTGGCACTGAGTGGTATTATATGGAGTGTATTTATGTTGTATTGAGTAGAGCAGTGGTTCCCAAACTTTTGACTCCTGAGGACCCCTATTGAGTCACTACTGGAAGCCGAGGACCCCCAACCAATTTGTATGATTTAAATTTCAAACAAAACAGTAATTCGAAAAAAATAAACACACGTGTGCACACCGAACAGATACCCAAATTACTAAAGCTTTTAGTATTTTATATTGAAAAAATTAGCAAAATCGAAAATTTTTAATAGGAAGGTTGGTGCTGCATCTCGGCGACTAACTTTTCAATATTTGGCTTTATTTTAGAGTATGAGGCTCCTGCTCCTGACGGGGCCAGACTGGAACCCAAAGCAGCCCTGGCAAATGTTGTCAGGCCAGTCCCCGTACGGTGCACACCAAGTGCAGTGAGTGAGCCTGGCCACTACAAAGCGGACTTTGGGGGCTCTCCCACCAAGAAAATTTGGGGGAAAATGGTGCATTCTACAACACATTTGTAATTATATATTGAATTGTATTCGATTTCAAAGCATAGTAAATGATGACCTTACTATGCACCAATACAACAATCTTTTTGGGGCTCTTCCATGAATCCCTCACTATCATCCTCCAACAGTGCCTCTCTTCTTCCCATAGCACCTCTGTCACATGTATTTCATTTGTTTTATAGCATCTCTCATACTAGTGTAGGGTGTCAGAGCACTTTACATCACACACATACAGAAACAATGGGGGAGATTTACAAAAACGTTGCGCAATGCTGCGCAGCCCCCCACGAGGCTGCGCTGCGTTGCGCGACAGGGAGGGAGCAGGGGAGCGCCATATTTCCAAAGCTATGGCTCTCTCCTCCCCTTTCTCTTGTGCCGGCGCTGATTTCAGTAGCCCTGCGCCATGCACACACCTTAGCGCTGTAGCGCTAAGGTGTGTGCCTGAGTGTAGCATAGGTTTTGTACAGGAAGGGTACCCTTCCTGTACAAACTACTATGCTAGACATGAGGGAAAGCTTTTCCCACTTTATAGGCGTGCTGCACAGTGCAGCACGCATGCAAAGTTGGAAAAGGAAGGAGAAATGAAAGAATTTCTCCTTCCTTGTGCCTAGTTGAAAAGGGCGCAGTGTTCTCACGCTAAACCCAATCTACTGTTTTTAGTAAATTGGGTTTAGCGTGAGAAACCTTGGGTGGTTGCATGGGAACAAGTTTAGTGCTGGAAAGTAAATTACAAAAAAAAGATTTTGCGTCGTTTTGTGTCACTTTTGTGACGTAAACATGGCGCAAAAGCTTAGTAAATCTCCCCCAATGAATCATACGTGTGTAAATCAGTGTATAGAAAATGTTACATAGGGGAAAGGGGACTTCAAGGTGTAGGATTCACATGCCATCCATACTGGTAAGCATTTTTTAAGAGTGCTTGATTTGGAGAAGCACAAAATCTGGTTTCAGAATGTAACACAGTGGTTAGCGTTGACTTTAATTATAACAATTTAATTCTACCCAAACATACCTTTTGGCAGCATCAGGATAATGAAAGACTGGGGAAAAAAGATGGCAGACTAACTTGTACCATGCAGTTTGTATGCAGCTCTTTGACGGCAGTTCATAGCTGACGGTGCTAGATTATGATTGTAACTTATGAACTGCACAGTAACAAAAGAATCTGTGACAAAAGCAGTAACCCAGTTATGCACATAAAATACTGTTTTATTAAAAATGCATGGTACACGTTCTTTGGAGCAGGCATATTAACCCTCTGCGCTACCTACCATCTCTCTCCAGCAGGTACATTAATCACTCGAGTTATCTTGACACTTTTATTGTTGTCGTAAAACTGCAGATTATACAAGGAACTTTGCATTGCTTTTAAGACAGCTGCCTGCGGACCCCCTGGGAATGTGTCAGGGGCCCCTGGGGGTCCGCGGACCCCAGTTTGGGAACCACTGGAGTAGAGTGTTATTATGTGGCGTGTAATTATGTGGCACTGAGTGGTAATATGTGGAGTGTATTTATGTTGCATTGAGTAGAGTGTAATTATGTGGCTTGTAACTATGTCACACTGAGTGGTATTATGTGGAGAGCATTTATGTTGCATTGAGTACAGTGTAATTATGTGGTGTGTAATTATGTGGCACTAAGGGGTGTTATGTGGAGTGTATTTATGTTGCATTGAATAGAGTGTAATTGTGACGTGTGATTATGTGGTACTGAGTGGTATTATGTGGAGTGTATATATGTTGCATTGAGTAGACTGTAATTATGTGGCGTATAATTATGTGGCACTGAGTGGTATTGGGAGTGTGTTGTATTCAGTTTAGTGTAATTATGTAGCATATAATTGTGGCACTGAGTGGTATTGTGTGGAGTGTATGTTGCATTCAGTAGAGTGTAATTATGTGGCGTGTAATGTGGCACTGAGTGGTATTTGGAGTGTATGTTGCATTAAGTGCAGTGTAATTATGTAGCATATAATTATGTGGCACTGTGTGGTATTATGTGGAGTATATTTATGTTGCATTGAGTAGAGTGTAATTATGTGGCTTGTAAATATGTGGTACTGAGTGGTATGTGGGGTGTATTTGTTACATTGAGTAGAGTAATTATGTGGCGTGTAACTGTCACACTGAGTGGTATTATGTGGAGTGCATTTATGTTGCATTGAGTAGTGTTATTATGTGGCGTGTAATTATGTGGCACTGAGTGGTAATATGTGGAGTGTATTTATGTTGCATTGAGAAGAGTAATTATGTGGCTTGTAATTATGTGGTACTGAGTGGTATGTGGGGTGTATTTGTTGCTTTGAGTAGTGTAATTATGTGGCGTGTAACTATGCCACACTGAGTGGTATTATGTGGAGTGCATTTATGTTGCATTGAGTGCCGTGTAATTATGTAGCCTATAATTATGTGGCACTAAGTGGTATTGTGTGGAGTGTATGTTGCATTCAGTAGAGTGTAATTATGTGGCGTGTACTTATGTGGCACTGAGTGGTATTATTTGGAGTGTATGTTGCATTGAGTGCAGTGTAATTATGTAGCATATAATTATGTGGCACTGAGTGGTATTGTGTGGTGTATGTTGCATTCAGTAGAGTAATTATGTGGTGTGTAATTATGTGGCATGTAATTATGTGGTGTGTAATTATGTGGCACTGAGTGGTATTTGGAGTGTATGTTGCATTGAGTGCAGTGTAATTATGTAGCATATAATTATGTGGCACATATTGGTGAATCGATGTCTAGGTGACGGGCTTGAAGTGTAAGGAGTTGTCAATAAAAAGCTCTTGTATGCTTGCACAGTAATTGATGATGGACCTAGTATTGAAATGCAGGCCCAAGAGAGGAGTGGGAACTTAAGGCGAGCCTATGTCTAGCATAGTGGGTAGGGAGAGGACCTTTTCAGATAAATGGTAATAATAGAGCGCTGATATTGCACTTGGGAGCACTGAATTCCTCCCCATGCATGTGTGATGCGAAACTTGTTTTACACCCTAACAAACTTGGTTGGATGTCTAGGGTATGTCATAGGCTGAAACTCCAGTTTCACAGCTTAAATGGGGGCTGCCATTGGGTTGGTGAACTGGGTCCCGCTAAAACATTATTTAGATATTTATGGGCCACTTGTGTCAAAATGATAAATACATTATTGGGGAACAGCATAACAAAGGTGTGTAGGCTATGGGCTGACATGTAAATAGAGCAAGAGAAATTATAAAAATAGGAGAGAAAACTGAGAATACAAATAGAAAAAGTGAGCATGAGAAAAAAAAGACACATCAGAAAAAAATGGGCAGAAACAAAGGAGAAAGAAAGATTGGTAAAAGAAAGAAAGGGTTAAAGGAAGACCAGAAGGAAGCGTGAAGGATAAATGGAAGAATGAAATGATCAACATGTGAAAGCATTAATAGATGGAAGGATGAACAACTTGACAGATGGGTAAAATGCAGCGGTCGCACAATCCATAATTCCAGTGGCCCTGGGTATGCGGTGTTGTCAATAAACGTTCAAAATGTTGTGCTCAAAACGCACATAAAATAAATACGTGTTGGTTCTGGACAGGCTGGGCAGGAATTTAAAAGGAGCCCTGAAATTGTAATACGAGCCCCATATTGTACTGAGTGAGCATAGCCAGTTTCACGGGAACAACGATAAACTCCTATAAAAACGTCTTCAGCTTTTCTTGGTCACTCACAGAGTACACAAGAGCATAATTTATTCGCAACTGCAAATCATGTTGATTTCTATATGACACTTTGGTGCCGCTCTTTCGGGTTCCCCTCTGGACTGGATCCCTTACACAGCTGGCCTCACAAGAAACCCCCTGACCCCTTCCTGGCCTGCCCTCCAACTTACCAGGAGATTGCCCCTTGCTCGGTTGTACTAGCCAAGCTCTGCATAGCAAGGTTCGCTGAAACTACCATGCAAGACGAAATATACTTAGTCTGTCCCCAGGACGTTGAGATGTGTGACCAAAGGCAGAGGGGAGAGGAATGACATTTTCTTATTCTGAATATCGCTGTTCAGAGCACCCTGAAGATGTCAAGCTGAACCCTAAAACACGTCCGGGCTAGTAGCAGCTTTTCAAAGGAGACGATTCCATCAGAAACAGAGGAGCGGGGGGAGGGAGCGCGGCAGCGACACGAACGCGCGCTGCTGCGCGTGCTGGCCACCGATTGGAATGGGTGGAGCAAAGGCGGGACATGCGCCCGCCTTTGCCCAATTGCGTACTGGATTTTTTTTAAAAAAGCAAGCGAAAGCCAATGGCAGCCGCGGAAAGCTAAACCACACGCAAGAGCGTGTGGTTAGCTTTCAGAAGCCCTTTCTAGAGGTCTCGCGCTGCGCGAGCAGGGCTGCGCACTGCAACGCTAGGCGCGAGACCAAAAAATGTATTCTCTTCCTTCTCGGAGTGTCCGACGGAGGCTTTAGTCACTAGTTAAGCTGTTGTGGGTAAGATGGCAACCATTTTTAGTTTCTTCCGGTCACAAGTCAGTCTCCTATGAATTTGCTTCTATCCAGTCCTTAATTTGTGAAAAAACAAGTGCTAGGGCCCTTGTCATGAGGCCACTGCAGCTTTCACCATCCAGTGCCCCCTCCAGCGCTGCCGATGACCGTACCAACACAACTATTAACCATCACACTCTTGCAAAGGTGTCAATTTATACTATTTTAAGCCTCAAAGCTATAAGAATGGGTTGTGTGGTAGGTATTAGTCAATATTAAAGTATATTGAATTAATAAACAGCTGTTATGCGCATACCTAAAAGAGGCAGACTGCGCCAATATGTGGCAGACTGTCATAAGCATCGGTGCTGACAATTAAGTGCCAGTGCCGAGCTCCGGAAACCACAGGCTCCAAGTAAGCACTGCCCTATCTCCGAAGAATGCCCCTTTTTTTTGTAAATCTGTTTTTTTTTTCATGTAAAACATGAAGAAAGGCAGTGGTAAATACAGTGGTACAATCAGAGCAGGCCCCAGAACAAGGGGTTGATTCAGGACTGTAAGGCATTCTAGTTCAAATTCAATAAGCAAGAGCAGGAAACTAGTATTTACAGCAAGTTATGGATACCAACACCAGTGTGTGCATCTCTGTGCCTCTCATGCGCATGTATATAATACAAGACCACTGTTCAACAAATATTATCCAGGGGAAATGATGTACAACAAAATGAGGACAAAGAAAGCAAAAATGGGTTAACTGAAAATGATTTGCCGCCAACGAGACACCTCCCCCGCCCATGACCATTCCCCCCCGCCTACGCCCACCCCGTTCTAAATTAGCAGGTAATTGCCATGTTAGCAGGTAATTGCCATGTGTAATGAGTATGTAGTCGCCAACTTTGCATAGCAAAACTAGAAAATTAGTGGTGAAAGGACCTCATAATCTACTAGGGACAGATGTGTGCTCCCAAGCTTATGTCACCCCAATGGTTGGCTCCTTGTCGGTGGGTGAACCTACTGGATCCACGGCATTGAACCTTTGCAGGGCCGCTAGTATTGCGTCCCAACTGGCGGCTAGAGGGAGCGCGCGGAGTCCCAGCAAATCTTCTCTGCGGAAGAGCGGCGCCACGCCACTACGTGAGGAGGCGTAGGAGATTTCCATTTCCTAGTAATAAGACGCTTAGCGACTGCCAAACCCAGATCCAGGAAGCGGAATGTAACCTTATACTTTTTACCTCTCTTAAAAAGATGCAAAATATGTGTCTCCCAAAGAAAGGGAATGTCATGCTCAGTGCAGTGAGCAAGGGCGCTGGCTACTGTTCCCCAGTATACATTAAGGGCGGGGCAGTGCCACAACATATGTAAGAGATCGGCGTTAACCAATTGGCACCTGGGACAGGCGGTATCGGTACCATGGAAGTACTCATTGATTTTAGCTGGGGTGAGTTACGCTCTGTCCAGTATAAAAAATTGGATCTGGCGGAAGTGCTGATTACGGGGAATTCGCGTGGGGCTCTCCAGGGCCGCTGCCCACTCCCTGTCCGAGAAGGGACGATTAAGTCCTCCTCCTCCTAGTGAAGCTTCAAGGGGTCAAGTGCAATTGCAGCGTGATGTCTGAGAGAGGCAGCAAACCACTGCGTTAGGTGACCCCCCCGGTACCCAGCATGTGTAAATACTGAACTGTGAGGTGCGTGGGAGGTTCTGTAGTCAAATCACCCCAACGGGCTGTAAGGGCTGTTATTAGGGAGCGATGTAAAAGAAGGTGTCCTGGGGGTAGTCCCTCCTCAGAGACAAGTGTATGGTATGAGGGTCCCGTCCAGGAAAAGATCCCCGATGTCATGTATGTCAGCCCTTCCCCAGCTGCAGAGTTCAGTCGCAGTGGTGACCTCCTGCCCCACTGGGCGTTCCCTGTAGAGGGATAACGGGTGCGTATGGTACTGTAGAGCGAGTAATAAAAAGGCTTCTGCTGAAGCATTTGTGCGCTACTGCGAGCAATAGGGAGTCCATGATCTTGGGACGTGAGCAAGGGTGAAACAAATAGAGTAGGGAGTGAAGCGGTGGTGGGGGGTTGCAGAGTAGCCGTGTCGTTGAGTTGGCGGGAGGCCAGCCACTGGGCAGTCCATTGTAGCTGCGCAGCTAGATAGTAATGCTCTAGGTTTGGGGCAACCAGATCTCCCTGTTCTGTAGACAGATGAAGTTTTTTAATGGAGACGCGGTGGCGAGAGGTACCCCAAAGAAAATCTCTCACTGTACTCTCTAGTTGCTTGAAGAAGGGGGTATATAGAGGGGTAGGTTTGTGAAATAGTAGAGGAGCCAGGGAAGGATCACCATCTTGGTAAGGGCAATCCTACGAGTAACAGACAATGGTAGGATGCCCCAAAAAGAGAGTTGGGAGCGAATTGCGGTCATTGCTCTACCTATATTACAGTCGAATAGGTTGGGGGTCACACCTGCAGATGCGGATGCCGAGATATTGGAAGGAGTCGGTGCACCACATAACTTAGTTCCCGTTAAGGGTATAATTAAGGTTCAGAGTGGATCCCAGAAAGGGGTATAAAGAGGACTTTGACACGCAGCCCAGACACCTCAGCAAAAGCCGACAGGATATGAGCCAGGGAGGAGGGAATGGAATGAACGTCTCGCACATACAATAGGATGTCATCCGCATATAACGAAATTGTGTGTGACCCGTCACCTAGGGGAATGCTCATATCAACGCGGGAACGAACACATTCTGCCAGCGGCTCCATTGCTAAGGAGAAAAGAAGAGGGGATAAGGGAGAGCCCTGTATAGTTCCGCGACCGATAGAAATGGAATCCGAAATGTAGGGACCTGTTTTCACACGAATAGTGGGGTGGTTATAAAGCAGTCTGACCATGCTAGTAAAGACTGCTCCAAAACCAAATTTGGATAGTACTGCAAAAAGATAATCCCACTCAAGGGAGTCGAAGGCCTTTTCGATGTCTAAGACCAGGCATCTCGAGTGTGGCCAGCGTAGCGGTGCGTACCTCGCAACCCGGTTGAAGCGACGAAGGTTGAGGGAAGTGCTACGGGCAGGGACAAACCCATTCTGGTCCGAATGGACCAAGGCAGGGAAGAGGGATGCAAGCCGATTGGCGAATATCTTCGCCAGGATTTTATAGTCTGTATTTAAAATGGCCAAAGGTCTGTAGGAGCCTGGCGCTGTAGGGTCCATGTCCGGTTTCAGTAAGGAAACTAGACTAGCCGCGCACAGTGATGTTGGTAACAGAGAGTCTTCTAGGGCAGAGGTGTAAAGGGTATGCAGGTGTGGGACCAGGGCATCCATAGATGTCTTTTAGAACTCCGTTGGGAGCTCATCAGGGCCTGGAGCCTTTCCAGATGACAATGCAGCTAAGGTTTCACGCACCTCATCAGTCGTGATGGGGGAATCTAGCATCATGTATTGGTCAAGGGATATTGTTGGCAGGTCTATCGACTCTAGGAATGCGCTAATCTGTTGGGGTTCCCTTAGATTAGACGATTTGTACAGTGTTGAATAGTGTCTGGTCATGGCCATCTGTATGTTGCATTGTGTGTAATGTGTATGGTCTGAATCGTCACGTATGGCATGGATTGGACGGTGTGGATGCTCCTGGCACAGCAAGCAAGCCAGTAATTTACCTGCCCTGTCGGACATAGCGTGCGAGCGTGCCGAGTGAGCTAAGTAATTATGTCCAAAAGCCCTGCGTGTTAACCACGCAGCTCATCTAAACTGGTGCTAGCCATGGGTCGTGAGACCGAGGCAGTTTAGAACCTAAGAAGTTTGCGCTCGATGACACTAAGGGAGTTGTCCAACTGTTTACGGATATTCCATGTAAGGCCAAGGCAGTGTCCTCTAATCGTGACCTTAAAGGACTCCCATTCCAGTGCTGGTGTACTCGTAGACCCAACGTTGGAGGCGAAATAGCCTGGGATTGCCGCACCCAGAGACCCGCGGAATGCCTGGTCTTCCAGTGCGGTCGGCTGAAAGCGCCAGGTAGGGATCAGAGGAGTCCTGCATCCCATCTAAGCCTCAGAAGCTGGGGGTTGTGATCGGAGTGTGTGCGACCTAAATATTCAGTGTCCTGAATCAGGGGAAGGAGGGAGGAGAGGCCAACACACGGTCCAGGCGCATATGGAGATTGTGGACGGGTGAATAAAAGGAGTATATAAGGGTTACGAGAACGCCATACATCTATTAGGGACAAATGACTGAGCCAAGTGCGCAGAGCCTGCACGTTGGATGTCGCAGTAGTACGTGAGGGGAGGGAAAGAGCGGTCCAATGAGACATCCAGGACGGAATTAAAGTCACCCCCTATAAGCCAGAGCAAACCACTCCATCGTGCCAGGACCCCAGAAAGTTTACGCAGGAAAGAGATTTGGTCAACGTTGGGGGCGTAAACTGAACCAATAAGGAGGGTTGGCCATTTAGCCTACCCCTAAGAAACACGTACCTACCCTCTGCATCAGCCTTGACCTCCTCCACTTCACAAGGGACCCCCGACTTCACCCATAACAATGTGCCCCTCGCCTGGGAGGAGAAGTCTGTTATACACCTGACCACGTCAGCGGAGGCGAAGCCGATCCACCTAGAGTTTAGTCAGGTGGGCTTCCTGAAGCAAGGCAATGCCAGTGGATCTATCCTGTAAATAGGAATAGATGGAGTATCTACGCGAGAGGGAGTGGATTCCCCTCACGTTCCAGGTAACAACATTAACATGTGCCATTGGGGACAATAGTAGTAACGAGGTTCAGTCGGCGGTGTGGTTGTGCGAGAGGTGGGCCGACAGCTAGGAGGCACCCCACTAGGGGAAGTAAGGGGCAGGGGGGAAAAGTAAAGAACTTGTTTGTGTTGTGTAACCTCATAAGAGCCCGCTCACAATGGGAGTTGGTCCAAACGGGTGCCAAACCATGGCAACTAGTGTAAGAAAGAGCTAGTGATCGAGAGGGGGGCGAAAGCGTGTGTACCTAGTACATGCTGTCTATCCCCCGGTATGCGAGTGTGAAAGGAAAATGTACACTGTGCGGCAGTAGGACACTGCAGCCCCGTTCTATGTATCGCCGAACCATAGAATGAAATCAAGCCCAGCTGTGTCCAGGACCTAAAGCCATCCCATCACCCCCCTGGTGCCCAACTAAGTGGAATAGGAGGGTGGGCTGGAGGTGGAGAAAAATACAACGCCAAGTATGATGTAGTCAACCTGACCAGGTACATGCATTATATTTATAACATTCAGATGATAGTGTTCGAGAACTAGGGAGTAATAATTGGGGGACGGGGTGAGTCCGAGTCCCCGGACCATACCGGCAAAGAATCGATGTTACTAGGCGATTTGGGTGGTGACGATATTAATGTAGGGGTAGGTGTCGCACCGCGAATCGTCGCAGCCGCTTGGAGTGCCACCTGACGCTCTGAGATCTGTTCTGGGTCCGGAGCGTTGCTTGAAGAATTGCGTTGACGCAGCCCCCCCCCCCTCACGCTCCCCCCTTTGCCTGTCAACGGCCACGCCTGACCCGCTGGGGGGTCGTCCGCAGATCTAGGCATGGTGGCCAGGCCGGTCTCCTCCAGCCAATCCCAGGCGTCGGAAGGTGAGTCGAAAAAGCGAGCTAATCAATCTCTAATCACTCGCAGGCGTGCTGGAAACAGTAGGGAGTATCGTAGATTGATCTCACGGAGCTGACGTTTCATCGTACCAAAGGACCCGCGCCGTTTTTGAACTTGGGCAGTGTAGTCCGGGAAGAAGATAACTGCTGCGTTCTGGACGGTGAGTCCCTGCATTTTTCTGATCTCCCTCAGAATTGTGTCCCTATCTCTGAAGTTCAGCGATCTGAACAGAAAAGGGCGCGGATTGGCTCCAGGAGGGGGTCTCCGAGCGGGCACCCTGTGTGCGCGTTCCACCACAAATTGGGGGGACAGAACTCCAGGTGTAAACCGCTCCCTCAACCAACGCTCTGTGTAGTCTATCGCATCCGGGCCCTCCGAGCCTTCCGGAAGGCCAACTACTCGGACATTGTTATGGTGTGAGCGACCCTCAGCGTCGTCCAGCTTGTCTTGGAGAGTGCACACTCGGTCCAGGAGATCTTGTAGGACGGTAGTGTGGTTGCTGGACTTGGGTTGCAGGTCAGTAAGTACAAGTTCTGTCTCATGGACCCAATCAGCTAACTTTTGGTGATCTGCCTTTAGGAGCGTGTAGTCTGATGCCACTGTATCTATTTTTGCCTCCAGCGAGGCGCGTGTCTGGTCCAGAGCCGTTCCAATCCTCTCCATGGCTGCAAGGACAGAGGCGAGTTTGGAGGAAAGAGCAGAGTGCCGAGACTCCAGGGGCCTCTCTTCCCTTGAAGACACCTCATCACTGACCTCTTGGTGCATTGTCGCATGTGGAGAATTGGAGCGGAGGCGGCCCATGACTAGCTGCTGAGCGGTGGAGAGGGTCCCAGCGCCTATCTCCAGACAACGCAAAGAGACGCAGGGTGTGGGCCGGGCACCAAAGAGGGGACCAGTAATGTAGCCAGTAGAGGATAGGCCTGAAGCAAGGAGCAACACCCCACACACCTGCGAATTCAATGCGGAGCGGTGTCCAGTAGGCTAAAAGTGTGAGGGGAGCAAACTAGGTCCGAACCGACCCCGGGATGACCCACCGCACCAAAAAAGCAGGCATACCCCTGCCTCTCGCATGCCCGGATGACAGGCGGCACCAAGAGGGTGAGGGTACAGGCACTGGAATCAACTGGAGAAATGTCCGGTCCAGAACCGAGACGGCTAGCATGAAGGGTGCCAGACCAGGCAGAGTCCAGTAGCTCAGCCTGAACAATGTGCAGGGATATGTATATGCGTGCCCCTGTCCTGCAGAAACGTTGTGAGGGGCCTAGGTCCGATCGACCCCCGTGCCCCTCGATAATGAAATCGGGGGGGGGGGGGAGGAGAGCAGCCTGGACCCGACCCGGTCCCCGGGCTGCTCCCACTCCCTGGCCCAATAGATAGTGGCAGTGTGTGCGCGGGGCAGCTCCTGGAGGGAGGAAGAGACAGCCCAAGTCCGGCACGACCCTTGTGCAGCCTACACCCCCAGCAATGCGCCGGCCGCCAATAGCAGGGCCAGGCCGCAAGTCGTGCTGTCCAAGGGGGCCTCTCCTCTGGAAACAGATGGCACTGCATAGGGAGGCAGGGTGGCCTAGGCCCGGCCGACCCCTGTGCCCCCACCCCCCTCCAGTCCCGCAGGTGCAGCCGTCCAGCGCCGGACTTACCTATGGTATTCAGCAGATGCCCAGCTCCGAAGATCACAGGGGGGCTAGGTGCCGCTCCCCAGTCGCAAGTCACATCAGCAGAGAGCCCGTAGCCCGGGACCAACCTCTGGTCACCAGGGATCAATGGCGCCACCCGGGGCGGGAACGTTCAGGATACGTTGGGGAGTGGCACTCCCGGACCTCCACGTAGCATGCCCAAGCTGGACTAGGCCCAGCGCCGGGTGGCGTCTTCAGGCCCGGAGACACCGGCAACCCAAGCAGTCTGGAGGCGTGGTCAGAAAGCGGGGCCCAGGGACTTCGGGCCCATGTCCAGTCAGGCCAGTCCCCCGGGCCCACGGCTAGATCCCCACCTCGGGCTGTGCGGGGGAAGCAAGTCACAGTGAGGCTCCGGTGCCTTCGCCAGGCAGGGCCGCCGCGGCAGCGACGACCACGGATTGGTAAGGGCACGGGACGCCGCCTCTTCTAATGCAGTGGCGGCAGGGTGATGCGGCGAGCCTCGGATAGGTTATCTGAGAGGGCAGCTGCGCCAATGTTGCAGGAGAAACGGGGCAAGGGTGCGAAGCAAGGTTAAAGCACGCCTGCCATCTTCGACAGTCGGCCACGCCCCCTCCAAAGAATGCCCCTTGAACGAGATATTAAAATGCAAGTCCTGTTCTCCAGATGTCTGCCCTCCGCATATTTTCAGGCTTCTGGCTCAGCATATCAACTTCTCGCTTAATAAAATATGTAATGTCTAGCTAATGTCTGGAATTTTTCCCTCATGTTGAAAACGGGCGTCTCTACTGCCGTTGCTAAAAAAAAATAAAAGCCTAATGCCTACACAAGCATGCTGCTGAGCAACCCTCGGCCTACATCTCTCCTTCCAGCCTCTGCAAAAATTCTGGAGGAATTGGCGAATCAACAACTGTCCACTCTATTCTCCATGACTCACTGTCGGGCTTAAGGGCTGAATTTAGCACAGAGACTGCTCTTCTGGAGGTGGCAGAGTTTGTCCGGGAGAATCTGGACAAGATCACACCTGTCATAGTGTTGATCCTTGATTTGTTGGCGGTGTTCGACACTGTACCACATTCTTTTTTGTTGAACAGACTTAGCAAGCTTGGCATTCAGGGCAAAGCTCTTTTATGGATCAAATCCTTCCTGGAGGGCAGAACCCAACTGTTGTGTTTTACACCTGCATTCTTCATCTTCTAAACCTTTGGTATGTGGTGTTCCGCAGGGTTCTACTTAGTCTGCTCTTGTTTAATCTTTATCTTTCCCCCTTGACGTATCTCATCAAATCTTGTGGTGTCAAGGTAGTGCTGTACACTGACGTGAGATTCCTTTTTTCTTTCCAGGGTAACTCGGAGACAGCTTTTGGCAATTTCAGAGTGTCTTAGAAGAGTTACGGCTTGGATAGATGCAAATTGCTTGAAACTGAATTCCGATAAAACAGAAGTTTTGGTTTTTAGTCAGTGTTCCCCCACCACCCTTTCCTCTGGTGGCCTGTTGAACTCAACGCTCCTCCTAATCCAACCTCTTCAGCCAGAAATTTGGGTATCATCTTTGATTCCACACTTTCCTCTGTGGCGCAAATTAAGCAAATTTCGTCTGGCTGCTTTATGAAGATGAAAATCTTAAAGAAGTTCATCTGATTCTTGAAGAGACCAGAAAAACAGTAGTCCACTCATTAGTTGCCTCTTGCCTGGACTACTCTAATAGTCTTTATCTTGGCCTCCCTGCTTATCTGATACGCAGACTTCAGTTAATCTAGAATGCTGCGGCCAGACTAGTCAGGAGAGTTCCGCGACACCATCATATCTCTCGACATCTGAGACACTTGCACTGGCTCCCGGTAGAACAGTGTATCAAATTTAAAGCTCTGATGCTGTCTTTCAGAGATTTACATGGTGAGGCAGCACGCTATCTGTCGAACAGATTGTCTCCATGAACTTAAGAGAGAAGGTACACCAATCCAACAATAGCCGCCTCCTCCGGATCCCAAAATTCTGTAAGTCTCACTGTGAAGGTAGCACTTTTACTGTTCTCACTGCAAAATTATGGAAAAGTCTCCCACCCAACTTGCGTCAGGTTGAGTCTTTGACATCCTTTAAAAGGTAACTCAAAACTTGGTTATTTGACGCTCCTTCTTTGTTACTTCGCCCCCCCACCCCCTTACACTGTCTGCTAGAGCACCGGGACTCTTCTGGTGAAGCAGCTGCATGCTTTATCAAGTGTTATTTGATTGGTTGATTGAAGTTTTGGGGGGGGGAGGGCAGCTGCGCTCCCCCCCGCCCCCCCTTTTTTTTTTTTAAATTGTTTTTGGCCCCGAGGAATGGGGTCCCTGGGGCCTATTAAGGCTCAGAAAGGGGTGCTTCATATGCTCCTCTCCTGTTTAATTGTGTTTGGCCCGGGTGTACAGGGTCCTCCGGGCCTTTAAAGGCTTGGAAAGAGAGCCCACATGGCTCCCCTCCACTTTATATTGGAACTGGCCCCAGGGATGGGGTCCCCAGGGCAAATTAAGGGTTGGGGAGAGGCCTCCCCTTAATATATGTTTTGCCCCAGGGGATTTGCTCCCCGGGGCCCAAAGGCCAAGCCCTGTGGCCAATACCCGGCTGTGCCCAGCCAAAGGCTTTGTGCAGGGTAGGGTTGGCTGCCTGCAGGGAGTGCGGTTAATCCTACACCTTGCATGATCAAAGGCCGTGCATGGCTGGGGTGGGGGGTTGGCTTTACATATGGTAATATAATATTCCCTTGTGTTAAAAATAAACCTGAGAAATTCACTGAGAAAACCAAAGGTTAAAGTAGCGTTATAGTTAGGTGAATAGGTCAGTGACAACATTAACATTTTAAACTCAAACAAACACAGAAATTCACCAGTTATGGTTAGCAGAGCGAACTATAACTTGCGCCCCCGACATGCACTGCTTATGACCTCTCATATTATATCACTCATGGCATGTTCTACGACGTCAATCAGGACATCACTGATCACATTCGAAATTACATTGACTTTATCACTGATTACATCATCCAAGCTTTGTTTGTACACATTATTCTATAAACTAGCATGGCATAAGTGGCCTGAAAGGAAGTACAAAAAAGCTCGGAATATTATGAAGTATTATCAATGCCATAACAAATACAACTCCTTTAGGTGTAGCAATCATGTGTTGTGTACAAAATTGACCTCATTACATACACTTCATGGGTAGCTGACTTCACATTAACAACCAGCCACAGATAGCTGTGTAACCCCTACTGCACACAGTGTTCAATCTGTATACAACAGTTCAGAGAAAATCAAGTTCCTCAAGATGCTCAACTTGTGATCCAAAATTAATGCCCTACTGAGGACAACTTTTATCTGTATCAAACTCCTTAGTCACAGAACCTACATAGAGTAACAAAGTTATTATGAGTTGAAAAAAGGGTACTGCATTATAAGTTTGCTCTGTACCATACTGTTTGCAGACAGTGAAATTCTCATGAGAAATACACGACAGAGCATTACTAAGTATCTAGTAAGAACAATGTACACTCTATGCAACACTTGTCCAAAAAAGACACTATTCGCTTAAAATAACCACGGTCTGAAGGTGCTAAAGATCATAGTACCTGCTGCCTTCATACTGAGGTGAAAACTTTACAGATAGCCCATCTTCTTTTTTTTATTTTTAAATTTTTATTTAGACAGCCAAACATACAAAAACTTATAATAAATACAATTAATATCCATTATTTCTCTTTTTATCCTCCTACCGAACTACCCCCTCCCCACAAAACCAAAGGATACAAATTTGGGTTAAGCCTTACAGTACGCTAAACCTTAGAATTAAATAACCATTTTTTTTCCTTAGTACTTTTTTTTTTTTTTAAAGCTTAAATAAATTAAATTAAATCATATCACAACGTAGCTTCATTAATCCAATTGGCAATTGGTGACCAGATATCGAGCCCCCTTTTTTAGCTCTTAAACCCCTTCTTATGTATATCACTTTCTCCCAGCGGTAGGTAGCTAACCATTTCCCCAGCCAGCAGTGTACAGAAGGAGGTTCTTTATCTAACCAGACAGTAGCCAGGCTGAGCCTAAACACCGCCATAGCTACAAATAGCAATGTCCGATTTGCATTAGTCAGTGCTTGATTGGTTACTCCCAGCAAAATTACTTGAGGCGTAAGATCCACCTCAAACCCCAAAATGAGCTTAATATAATTACCCACCTCGCTAACCAGAGTTGCTAATCGGGGACAAGTTGCAAACATATGCACACTGTCGGCGGCGCAGAAACCGCAACGAGAGCAGTGTATACCTGTGGAGCCACCCCATTTGGCTATCCGTGCTGGAGTGATGTACAAATTCAACCAAGTTTTAAAGCATTGAACTTGTAGATTTGCCGAGAAAAATGCAGTCTGGCTCAATGCTAAGGAATCCTCACATTCCCCTACCTCTGCATGTACCGTATCCTGCCAACGATTGGTATGTTTAATGAGATCGTCCTCCATCAAATTACTAAGGAGTTTACAGAATTTGGAAATTGGTGATGGAACCCCTAATGCCATTTCCAGTAAGGGAACTTTATGGCCCCGGATTGCCTTCTTAGATAAATAATCCCTTATCTGTAGAAATTTAAAGAAGTGATTGTTTTCAATCCCAAATTTCTTCTTGATAACATCAAACGAATGCATCGTATTGTCCACCATAAGATCACCAATATGCTTTATACCCCTATCCATCCAAGTTCTCATATATCCGTCTCGGAAAATTTCCAGCAGAAGATCGTTATCAGCCAGAGGGGTATATCTATGAATCCTATTTATTTTGAGTTTCTTCCTAACTGCCGTCCAGATCTTAAATGCTCCCGACATAACTTTGAATTTCACTCTCTTAAAATAGGCAAAATCGATATGTCGCATGAGGCAACCGTGGGCCTCCGCCCCTAATACTAACCTATATATTGAGGTGTAAGATGTTTCATCAGTTGCCACCATCTCTTTCCCCAATAAATCAGCCATCTGTTGTAGAGCTGATGCCCAATAAATCTGAAGATTTGGAACAGACCACCCACCCCCGATCTCTGGGTAAGGTCATGTATTTTAGCGCTCTACGGGGACGTTTTCCGGCCCATAGAAATTTCGATATTACCTGATTAAAAGCAGAAAACCAAGCCTTATTTATTTCGACTGGGATAGCTCTGAAAAAGTATAAAATTTTAGGCAAAAATAACATCTTAATAACGTTACACCTTCCTAAAAGAGTAAGGTGTAAACAATTCATTCTGTTGAAATCTGATTTAGTTTTATGTAGTAATGGCTCCAGGTTAATTTGTACAATTTCGTCAATCTTAGCAGAGATCTCAACCCCTAGATATCTGGCTTTTCCCACTACCCGTGTGTCATTTAGGCCAACTCTGGAGTTTTTCACAATCAACGTCTTATTCTCATTGAGATGATACCCTGAAATTTTACCAAAATCTATGGCCTCCCTTTCTACCTCCTTAATAGCCTCCAATGGATTAGCTGTCATTATCGCAAGATCATCAGCATATGCTAGGATCTTGGTATCTCCGCCAATAGCCTGAACAACCTGTAGCTTATAATTCTCTGTGATTTTCCTAATTAAAGGATCTATATACAACGCAAATAATAGCGGGGAGCAGGGGCACCCTTGCCGTGTACCACGAGTAATTTTGATTACATCAGATATAGAACCCATCATGGCTATTCTAGCCACAGGTTCCTGATACATACACCTGATGGCTCCAATAAAACCTTTGCCCAAACCTCTCCTTTCCATGATTGCCCATAAAAAGGGCCAGGAGACCCTATCGAACGCTTTCTCGGCATCGAGTAGTATTGCGGCCATAGGGTCTCCTGTAACCCTTGTATAGTCAAAAAGTGTAATTATACGTCGAATATGTTCAATCGTGCCCCTACCCGGGACAAACCCGTGCTGAAAGGGGGAAACTAACTTCTTGATGACTTCGGCTAGCCTGTTTGCCAAAATTTTAGAATAAATTTTGACATCACTATTAACCAACGTAATTGGTCGGTACGAACCCAGTTCCTCAACAGGTTTTCCTTTTTGAGAAAAACTATAATATTGGCACATTTCCATGAGTCGGGGGCTACCATATCTGATTGCGCTCTACAAAATACATCCCACAAAAATGCAGAAATCTGAGTCTTACATTTTTTGTAAAATTCCCCCGGGATTAAATCGGTTCCCGCCGCTTTGCCTGGTGGAAGGGAATCTATAGCTTCAGTTACTTCCTCAATTGTAATTGGCTTGTCTAAGCTAGCTCTCTCTTCCTGAGAAAGCTGATCCAAAGCTTGCCCTCTTAGGTAGTCTTCTATTTCTTTGTCCCCAACCCGGACATCATCAGTATATAGTTTTTGATAAAATTTTTTAAATGAAGTGAGAATAGCATCGGACTCAGTTACCATGCCTACAATAGGATCTCTGATTTCCCTGACCCGTGTTTGTACTGTTTTTTCCCTCGTTCGTAAAGCTAGTAAGTGACCCACCCTCTCGCTATTCTCATAAACCCTGCTCCTCCAAGCCATGTACTTGCCGGCCGATTTTTTAAGGGAGATTTCCGTAATGGCCGATCTTGCAAGAGTAATCTTAAGTTGAGCTGCCTCTGATTCTACCCCTCTAGACAATACCTCTATCAGTTCAGTTTCTGCCTTACCCAGAACCTCATACAAGATTTGTAGCACTGCTTTATCTTTCCTTTGCGCCTCCCAGCCATACCTAGATGTTTCTCCTCTGATCCCCGCCTTTAATGTGTCCCACACTATACCAATATTGGCGCTCCCAAGATTTTCGTCCAAAAACCTAGGGATCCATTCCTCCAATTGCTGTATATACCCTTCATCACTTAACAGAGCCCTGTTAAATGTCCATTGTGTCTGAGCGGATCGGTACTTGCTTATAAAACAACCTTGTAAAAGCTCATGTGACACAAGAAAATAATCCAATCTCGCATGCACTTGATGAGGTGCAGAAAAATATGTAAAGCCTGGATCAGATTCCTTTTTTGCCGCCCATACATCTGCTAGCCCATGCAATGACTTAAGTTGAGAGAGTGATTTAAAAACTTTGGGTTTACGACCTTGGTACGTCGTTCCTCTATGGTTGGCAACCTGACAACTCAAGTTAATATTCAGATCCCCGCATAATATCAGAGGAAGAGGCCACCCGACAAGTTCAACCTTCAACCAATCAAAAATTATTGGGTCATCCAGTACTGATCCATATACAGAGCAAAGAGTGAACATTTTATCTTCAAGGCTGACTTGCAGAATTACCCATCTCCCCATTCTATCTACGGATGAACGCAGAAAGCTGCCCAAGCCTCTTTTAGCCAGTATTGCCACCCCTCTTGTCCGGGTCTCTTGTGTCGTGCAGGCAATAAGTTGATAGCCTGCCATCTCTAAAACTCCTTTCCTGCAGCCTTCAATATGTGTCTCTTGAAGACATAAAATATCTGCCTTCAAAAATTGAACATCGTAACTACATCTCCTTCGTTTTTGGGGATCGTTCAGCCCACATATATTAATGGATGCAATTCTAAGTTTCCTCATTATGACATAAGCTACGATTCCAAAACAAATGACAGTACAGTACGAACAATACCCATCTAAAAGACCAAGTGCTTAGCCCTGTGCAAAAATTCCACCCTAACTCCCTTTGGTTTCTATCAAGCCCACCCTCTTCCCCCCTCCCCATCCCCTTCAAAAAGGCAAAAAAGGTCCCAGGACCCTTGTGATGCCTCCTGCATGTGTTGTGCCCCCTAGCCGCTCCCTGCCAACAAAAAAAAAAAAAAAACCCAAATGAAAAAGAGAAAAAAAAAGACAAAACATAAAAAGAAAAACATAACAGATAAATATTCAATCACATTTGCTATCCTGCTACCATAGCCTATTTCTTAGAGAGTTCTTTCAAGAACTCCTGAGCCTGAATCTCAGACAAGAATACTCTTGTTGTACCGTTACATATAACTTTAAGTCTGGCAGGGTTCTGTAGAAAGACTTCACAGCCTAATTTTTGAAATGGTGTAATAAGCAAGCGGAGTCTCCATCTCCTCTCCACCGTTGCATGACAAAAATCAGGTCGGACAAAGAAGGAATGCCCTTCCCCCACCCTCTGTGCGTTGGGCCTAGCTTTCTCGAAAATAGCTTGTCGGAGGAGGAAGTTGCCAAAAAATATAAGAATGGCCCTTGGTTTCTCAGCTTGTCCAGTCCTCTTTTTCAGCATCAGAGGAAAACGATGCACCCTCTGCACTTCAAGCTCCCAGTTCCAGTGAGCCAGTTCGGGAAAGGCCTCCTTAAGTACTCTCAATATGAAGCCACGAATATCGTCCCCTTCCGCATTTTCTGCAATTCCAAGTAGCCGGAGGTTGTTCCGGCGTTGTCTATTTTCGAAGTCCTCCAGCTTCCAAAGAACATCGGTCATCCTGCCTTCGTTAACCGATGTCTGTTGCCCCGTTATCTCTGTGCTGGCCTCAAGTTGCACAATTCTTTCTTCTAACGCCGTGAGTGCGTTCTGATATTTCCGTGCAGGCCTTATTGACTTTTCGCACTGCACCTTGAAGTTTTTTGGTAGCCAAATGAGCCCTCTTATGTTCATAGCATGCCTCAGTTTGCATTTGCTTTAACGTTGAATAAATTAGCTCCATAGATGGGGGTGGTATTAGAGATTCCGCGCTGTCTTTTTTTTTTCTCTTCTAAGAGTTCAGGAGCTAACGCAGGGTCCCTAACCCCATCCTCGAATTCCCTTTCAAAGTGGGTGGCGGAGTAATCCCATTTGAGTTGACTTGATTGACTGTAATCCGAGGTGAAGCCCTTGTCTTTGTCTAACCCTCTTGAGCTCCTCTTCTTAGTGCGGACAGGTGCGCGCTTTAATGTGTCAAATTTCGTGGGTGGGCTGCCGCTATCCACCCCAGTCGAATCATCTCCCGTTTCATCCTTCTCACTATTAGATAGCTCAGATTCATCTATCAATGAGTAAAATTTATCAAGGTCTGGAGTCGCTGGGATTTTATCATCCTCCTGAGCATTAGCCTCATGGTGTGACTTTAAGGCCTGTGCAAGGGGGAATTCACCTAAAGCTTGCATGGTAATAGCCTTATCCAAGCCTTCTTGTTGTGCAATGCCCTCGGTTCTTGGCGTCCCCTCCTCAGAGTCCGATAGATTTTTTCCAGACATTTCCATGGATGGCTGGGCAGATCTGATAACAGATTTGTCCAACTCTAAAGCCTCTAGAGCCTCTAATGCAATCTCTCCTATGCTATGATTGCTATTATTGGGCTGCCCCCCCCCTTAGGGCCTTCCTAGAACTGTCTGTACTTGTTTTTACCAGAAGGCAGCCTTTTCCTTTGCCGTTTTTTTTTCCCCGGGTATTTGCAGACCCCCAGCCGGCAAACATCCCAGGCACAGTTTGTTGTTTTGGTCTGGTACCTGTTTCACTCAGTCGCTGTGCCCCAGCGTCTCTCACTTTATTTCCCCCATCTTTGGGTGGTTCTACCCATTGCATGTCACCTTTGTTTGAGTTAGGGTTAGAGATCAGACCTTTCTCCTCTGTAGTAGTTCGCCGAGTTGTAGATGTCCCTTTGGCTCCAGCGGGAGCGCCGATGTCTTTCATCGCGGGCCTCACTTTCGCCGGCATGATGCAGTAGTCAGAGCCCGTCAGCCTGATCTCCGTGGTTACAATGTTGCAGCCAGTTTCCACCGCTCTGATCTCTGGCAGCCTTCCCGTAGCAACAAAGTATCGATGCGCCTCTCTGAGCCTCCGGAGCACTTTCCTTCTGACACCGGTCACCGCAGAGGAGAACGTCCTCAGAGCGCGAGCCGTCAGTGCACCGATTAGCTGTATCCTCATCAGCTCCTCGTCCAGTGATAACTCAAAGCCGCAAATCCATCAAAGTAACTGTAAGTAGCTAAATAACGTTTTTAGCACATTTGATTAATGTCTTTTTCTCGCTCCATCAAACTAACATCAGCGTGGCAGGGAGAGCAGCTTTCCACAACACTCACACAGCCGCCATCTTGCCTCTCGATCAGAATGTCTGTCCACCGGTCATCTCACAGATAGCCCATCTTCTGAAGCAAAAAAGGTTAGTACCTAGTGCACACAGTCTTCTGTGTTATGTAGAAATTGTCATGCTAGACGATTCCGTCTATTAACTGAAGACTGCTTACAAAACTTGGTATCTACTAGGTAGAATCTTTGCTCTGTTGAAATCTTTTCCTGCAGAAGTAAAAAACATGTGTGGAACATACTAGTCACGTAATCAACTGTCATCTGCACGCAGAGTTACTCTTCAATTCAGAGATTTATAATGTGTTCAATACTTCTACACACCTATGATGCATTAGAAAAGCACATGCATTTCATAAACTCATCCATTAGCTGGACAGAGGTTGTACAAAGTAAGGTATAAAAGTAATATGGTAGTTACCCGCCACTATGTAAACTATAAATCAAATTAATACTCTTATTGGATTATGTCATCCGTGATGTAATCAATGATGGCATTTGAGATGTCATCAGTGATGTAATAAATGATGTCATAGAACATGTCATGAGTGATGTGATATGTGAAGTCATAAGCAGTGCATAGCAGGGCACAAGTGTGTGTGCGTGTGTGTGTCGCGCCCCGCCCCCCCCCAGCAATCCTTATTCCAGAAAGAAGAAGGCTGAAGGAATATGGCTTCTTTATTTAAAAGGACCTCCCATGACCCAGAGAATGAGGAGACGCGTTTCGGCTGACTCAGCAGCCTTTCTCAATCTCGTGTGTGTATATGTCCATTTCCGAAGATCCCAACTGTAGCCGCTGAACTCGGCGCGGGTGCATCCGTGTTGGGTAGGGTCTAGCTTGTTACACAACAACTGCTTCAGGAAAAAATACGGAGCACTCCAGGGTTTTCAGTGAGTTTATTAGCAGCAAAAGCAGACTCGTTTCGGCATGATTGCCTTCCTCCATGCTCAAACGTGCTAGCCATGTGGTACAAAGACTTCGGTTGGTTTAAACATAAGAGCTATCCTCATTGGTTATTCCTTGGCTAATGAGAGCACTGCAGTACTTGTGTTGGTTTCATTTCGGCCGCCATGCCATCCTTTCACTGTAACCGCACCCACGATATTCACAATCTTGGCACAAATTACACTTCTCTCCCCAGTTGGCTTTTGATGTTGGTCACAGTGCCTAACAGACATTATTGGCCATGATGTCTTTTTACAGTTCAATAAAGCCCCGAATGGGCTGTCGCATCTCCTCACCTACGGGACAACCATGTCTCTGTACCTCTGTATACCTCTCGTCACGGCCGCTGGATATAAAACCAAAATGCGCCCGCAGTTGTCAGTCGACTAGCTAGACGACCATGAATTTGAATAATTCACGACCTTCATTGGTCGACGGGAAGATCCATCAGCGGTATGGCAATTAAATCCATTTCTGGAGGTCCCACCTGAACCCCGGGTGGGTGCATATAGTTAGGACCATGATTCCATAGGAAAAGCATTTTTTGCATTGCCTATATCTTTTGAGCTGTTTGACGAATCTTAGCAAAATTAAAAAAAAAAAAAAGTGCCCAGGTGGATCTGGTTGTGCATGGAAAGTTTTGGGAACATACGTTAAGTGAGTGCTAAGAAAAAGTGGGGCAGGGTTTAAAAAAGAAGTGTTTCCCATGTTATTTCCCATAGACTCTTTAGACATGCCTGCAGCACAAACTGCTGGAGGTAGCCTTACGGCTAGAGCGGTCGACCTCGAAGCGGGGGAACCAGGTTTGAGTCTCGGCAGGGACGCTTAACATCCATCCTGTGATTCTGGGCAAATCTCCCCGTGCCTAACAAAAATAAATGCGTCAGTCTGTAACGAAACTGGTGCTCATGTAAAGCGCTCTGATACCAGATATCTTCGGGTCAAGTTTGCGCTATATAAAACTCTTAAAAAAAAAAAAAAAAAGACACTCAATTTGTCAGAAAGCTAGTTTTTGGCTCGCAGATTACGCTTTTTTGTAATTTGGTGTAAATCCGTTAACTAGTTGAGAAATTTAAGGAAATCCACATTTGTTTATCTGCGATGCAGGCTAAATCATGATTAATAAAGAGTTCACGCAGAGAACTGCAGAGCTCGGATTTGGCTGCCATCTGGGACTTGGTTTCAGCCGAATCCCCCCCAGAAAATGTGAAAAAAAGAAAAGGGGCCAGGGTAGGAATACCCTGATCCCCAAGCTTTGGTCTTGGGTTTGCAGAGAGGGCAGGGCAAAAAAGCATTAAAAAAATAAAATAAAATTGGCTGCGAAATTCACGGCAAAAAACAAACTAAAAAAAAAAGCGCAGGCTCCCACGGTTCTTTTCAAAATGGCCCCCGGTGGACCAGGTCCTGGGGACACTTTGGGGGGGGGGGTGCACGGGATCCCCCTCCTGAGGTTTTATAAGCTACCACCACCTGCCTAGAGCTTAACAAGCATTGATGGGGTGGTCATGGGGACCCCCAGCCACAACCACCTACCTGGGACTAAACAAACATTGTTTGGGGGGGCGCATGTACCACCCGAACCCCAGAGAACACCACCTCCCTGGGGCTAAATAAATCTTGATGGGGGGCTGTGCAGACCCCCTGCCCACCAACACCACCTCCCCGGGGATAAATAACTTGTGATTGGGGGGCCCCTGCGCCCCCAGGGACCACCACCTCCCTCCGGCCAAATATTTTTTGAAAAATGGGAGGGGCAGCGCAGCCCCCTTCTAAGGCCACCTACAACCTCCCTGGGGAGGTCCTTGAACAAGAAAGGAAGGAGTGCCACGTGGCCCCCCTCCTGAAGCCATACATGGCCCTGGACCCCCCAGGGCCAGCTCCTGCTATGTCCCGGGGTGCCCACCCCCGTGACATAGCTGTTTACTTTTGCCTGGCGGGAACTTTGACAGCTCCCGCCAAGCAATTGCAAACACTCCGATTCCAACGGGCGGGAGCTGTCAAAGTGCTTCCACCCGCTCGAAGTGGAGGTTTCATCTCTTTCCCTGTCCGCAGATATGTGGATAGGGAAAGAGATTAAACGATTGCTCCGGCACGACTGAGGTGCCTTTCCAGTAGCTCCCTCCCTGAAGCAGCAATGCCGGCTCCCGCAGGAGGCAGCTAGCCAGCTAGGACCGCTGAGGCCTTTAGGCTCCCCCCGCGGTCCCCATCGTGCACACTAGGTGCCCTGGCTATGACCAGGGCACCCAGAGACACATGGCAAGCCGCCTCCCCAATTTGTTTAAAGGCCGGGCCCCAGGGGATAAGGTCAAAGTGGCCGAAATCGGCCCAGGGGGTGGGGGGGGGCCTGCGTGGCCTCCTCCCCTATACAATTAGGACCAGGCTCGGGCCCCAGTGCAGCCCCCATTGTTTTTATGCTGGGCCCCTGGGGAAGGAGTCCCCGGGCCGAATTTGGTCCAGGGAGTGGCTGCGGCCCCAGTTCCCATTACATTTTGTCCAGGCCCCAGGGGATGGGCTTCTTGGGGCTGAAATCAGCCTGGGGAGGGGGATCTTGTCCCTCCCCCCTTCAAATGTGCCTGGGTCCCAAGGGATGGGGTCCCCAGGGCCAGAATAAGCCGGGAAGTGGTCGGGCTGCGCCCGCCCCCATTGCATTCGGGCCGGGTCCTGGGGAATGGTGTTTCCGGGGCCGAAATCTGCCCTGGGAGGGGAGCCATGCAGCCCCCCTCCCCCATTGAATTTTGTCTGGTTCCTGGGGGATGGGGTCTTCGGGCTGAAATAGGCCCGGGGAGGAGTGCTACGTGGCCCATTCAAATGTGGCCGGGCCCAGGGCCAAAATTGTCCCGGGGAGGAGGGGGCGCTCTAACCCTCCACCATTCAAATGTGGCCTCGCAACACCCACTTAGACCCACTCACTGACTCAGACAGACACTCACACACCCACTCGGACTCTCACAGACCCACTCAGAGGCAAGAGAACTTAATATTCTATTGTCACTATATTGATGATATCTTCTCATTTGGCAGACCACCAAAGGACATTTGGAACATCAGATTTGGGATTTAAACACACGTAATCCCAGGATTCAATTTACTCACTCTATCCGAGAGAGCCAGATTTCATTTTTGGATGTCCGGATGGAAAAGACTACAGTGGTTATAATGACACAATTGTATAGTAAACGTACAGACAGAAATAATGCATTGATGTATCAAAACTTTCATCCAGCTAGTCTAATTCGGAATATGCTATATTCTTCTGAGAATTAAAAGAATTTATTCAGATTTGTACACATGCATATTCACTTTGTCAGAACAGAACCAAAGATATTTAACCAGGGGATATCCTATACTAATTCTAGAAGATGCAGAAACAAGAACTTGACTATTGATCGCAACAGTTTGTTGAAGAAGCAAGACAAACCATAAGCAGAACGAATTGTCTTTGTATCAAAATATTCAACAAGCTCTGAAAGAATCAAAAGCATCATCAATATAATATGAGTTACTTCAAAATGAGCCTGAATTTCGGAGAATATTCAAGTATAAACCCCTGCATGCCTACACAAGATCCAAGAATCTAAAGGGGTTATTTTCATCATCAAAGCAACCAGTTTCTAAACCAGCAGAAGGCACCAAGAAGTGTCTTAATTGTATTCACTGTAATAATATAGTTACAGGTTCCATCATCATGCCCTCAAGGACAGGGGAGGCTATCCAGCTAACCCATTCGGCAGATTGCAAGTTCAACAATTTGATTTATAGCATCAAATGCCCCTGTGGGTTAATGTACATTGGTAAAACAGAGAGAAAATCACTGAAC
The DNA here is from genome assembly GCA_963921515.1 of Calotriton arnoldi. NCBI lineage: Eukaryota > Metazoa > Chordata > Amphibia > Caudata > Salamandridae > Calotriton > Calotriton arnoldi. The sequence goes on along the minus strand of CAWUFW010000081.1, from coordinate 2,061,522 downwards.
ACGAGCATGATTCGAACTAAGTATATGAATTCTAGTTTGGCGGTCCACTGGATGGAATCTAGACATATGATCTCTCAACTTCATTTCCAGATCATTGAAGTACTAAAGAATTCACCTGGCAGTAACATCACAAAATCCTTATTACAGAGAGAGATTTATTGAATTAAACGGTTTGACACTGTCACCAAAGAGTTTGAATGACAAAATTGACATGAGCTGCTTTATATAAACCTAGTCAAATATATGGAATACACGATTTACAGCATCATGTTGATATAAACACATCATAGAAAGGCTATACCATTGGGTATACTTCAGAAAGTGATATATAGACTGTGACCTTTAGCGCATTTTTTACTCCGCTTACTATTACTGCACACAGTTAGGACTTGTTTAATTCCTTTTATTGAAGGTATTACGAATATACATTCGGTTTTCTCGTGAAAATCATGTTCATGCTGATAATTGCTATGTCCTTATCTTATTCAAGTTTCATATACTTTCTCTTTACTGTCAAGTACGAATTATTTTACCTAGAGAACATTGTTTGCTCACGTTTTTTCTATTTATCTGAACATTATTGACCATGATTTTTTCAAGATCCACACTATTTAGTATCACTTTTTGCTATTCGCAGATTGAGCAAACATGAAGGTCTGACATAGTTTTGTGGTTGGCACTTGGTGTACAAGCGCATTTTGAACTTATTACCGTACTTTAATTTTGCTAAATCATTATTCTCGTATTAAAGAGTGATTGTATTTTACAAGAGTTCTCTAGTCCTTGTTTTTATTTTTTTGGCGGACATATAGTTGTGTACATAATTAAAGGGTTTTGGTATTTTTGGTTTTTATGTTGTTGGGTTTATGTTAGCATTTAAGTTAGTAAGGGGCGAGGTCACTTAATTATATGAAGTGATTTTTTTGATTAGTATTCATTTTGCGTTTTGCTCAATATGGCGAGTCTGGGATGCAATGTTTTGGATTATTTCTTCGGTCCTACATCTATTTTCATCTACACTACGATAGCAAGCACATAAATTTGACGCCAACTCGACCACCGTAGTCTGGTAGTCCTTGCAGCTTCGGTGTCGGATCCAGCGTTTGTCTTGCACCGGTATGTACATTAGAACTTTTTGAGCAGGAGGGACTGGAGATGATGTTTGTATTATCCCTTTTAATTCTCGGTATTTATTATGTTTATATATATTTTCTTGACAGTTTTGTCGAAAGTCATGATGCCGGCGGTTTTTCGTACACACAGATGCACTGTGTGCACGAGTGCATGCTTCAATAGGTATGTTCAGGTTTTCTTTTTATTCTGGACATTTTAGTTTGAGGTTTCTTTATATTAGGTATTTACTCTCATTATCGTTGCAGCTTGAGGCACGTGTATAGGAGGACAACATTACTATCAGCTATTATCTTATACGTGGATCTAGCTCTGAGTAAGTGCTGGCCTCTTCATTCGGAAACATTTGGGATAGGCATGAGGAGTTGCATTTGCACGATTTTCGGAGTATTTACACAGTAGATCTTTATCACTCTTTGGGTGAGGCTTTTTAACTTTATGGTTCTTTATTCTTGGTACAGGGCATTTAATATTATCAGCAGCTGTTTATAATTGCATGTTCATCACCATCATAATTGTGCAGTCAGCACATTCGTATGTTTGTTTTCTTATGTGATTACACCATTCCTGTACTATTGTTTTTTGTTTTTTTTTATATATTGGCCCCTGAAGAAATGCATTGGGCGTAAGCACCTTCATTAAGATCTATGTTCATGTATAATACGCATTTTTTTGTAATTCAAATATTGTCTGAGCAACCAGGAGTAAATGAAATGTACTAACAGGCTAATGTTGATAATTGTTTGATTATACAATATAAATAAGACTCGTGTAAAGACATTTCAGTTTGATAACAATGTTTTCTTGGTTCTGATAAATTCATTGACTGTGCACACTGAGTCATGTTTCTAGGCATATTTGTCTTATTATTATTCGCATCTCTAGCCATTCTCTGCGTCACCTCCCATCTCTCTCTTCTCCCTTTTCATAACCCTGCACATGCAAGGGGTTTTCTTTTCTCTAATGTTTTTTACTTTATTAAGATTTTACTACTACTAACTTAGAATTTGTATATCAAGTGGAACAACTGACATTAGGTAGAGAGCAATAGATACAGTTGGTAGGTGTTGCACAGGTTACATAGTGATGGTGTTAAATTGATAGTGGGGGAAAGGAAACCACCAACCCAGCACAGGGTACAGGCTGGCGTCTGAAGGAAGGTAAGTTAAAGGAGGCAAAATATTTCGACATAATCAGCGGTTCAACACATTGTCAATGATATTATTCAAAAGTTTAACCATCAGCAAGCCCCTACCATCACGTCTACCCCTACTGCAGCAGCCAGCATTTAGTACAATCTCTTTAGATTGGCATAACATTGCTTGATAAGTAGGACTGCAGTGGAGCCCAAAAAAGTAAAGGGCTATTTTTCCTAGTATTGTGGAATAGTAGATCTCCAGTTCATTACAGTGCACTAGATCAGACAGCCATGTTTTAGTAGTGGGCTCATGATTCCTCTCCCACACACAGGCCAATATTAGGGCTGTTGAGATAAAGTGCCACAGATGCTGTGGCATATGCGTGATGCACCCCAGAAGAGCTAGTGTGGGTAATGGCGTAATGTCCATCTCAATCAGTAGAGACTTGATTAAATACATGAAACTAGTATCTACGGATCAGCTGGCTATTTCAGGCTAGATGTATAAAATCTGCATCAAGAGCACTGCATCCCGCACAGCGGGAGCCTGTCAATTTATATTTCTGGTACTTTAGAGGAGTGCCATAGACCAGATGTAGAAACTTGCAGTATATCAGTCTTAACCTGCCCTAAGAACCCAGATCTGAGTCTGGGTGCAACAGTGTAGTCATTGTTTCTCTGTAATGGAGCAGCCTAAAATGGTTTTCATGGTGTTCTGGCCCTGGGCATTTTAATGGGTATCATTGTTTGCATAGCAATACAGAGTATGATGACAATGTTTATTCAATATGAGGGTGATGGCCACAGTTAAAGCCTTGCAGGCCTTGGATTCTCGAGGAAACGACTGAAAGCTCTCCCTGCACAGTGAATGAAACGGGGGGGGGGGGGGTGTATGTTAAAGTGTTTATAACTGAGTAATTGCTCCTGTCTTTAATACTTGTTCACTCAATGAATCGGCCATCAGGCAATATGAATTTGATTTTAGTTCAACCCCAACCGTGCAGCCTATGGAGGTACGTCTTGCATTTGGCCAGTTGGTATAATGGGTATTGATCGAGTCACTGATTGATCTTAAGTATAAAGAATAGAACTAGTAATCCTTTTCTGAAGCCCTTCCCATGCAGTCCATGTACTGGCAGCTGAGTTGATGTTTGTGACTGAAAAGAGGGTTCCGGCCAGCTGCATGTTGCTCAGTCTCCAAGTGGCCCATATCGTATATGAAGGGGGATGTAGCCAGTAATTATCAAATTGTGCATGTGCGCAATTTTAATATAGTTTGGAATTGGGTGCCACAAGACTACCTTGCTCATATGGGAGCATTAGGATCTCCCATTGAATTCTGGGTTGTTTGCCTGTCCATGCTAGTGTGATCGTTCTAGATCTCAAGTTTGTAAATAATTCTTTATTTAATGGGATAGGAATATTGTAGAACAAACAACTACTTGTGCAGAATAATAATGTTCGAGGCGTGTGAACTGTAGATCACATGCTTTGCATACTCCTGCCATCTAGTGTTGGTTCCGGATGTTTGCAAGTTGTTTTTCTTCGAAGACACGAGGTAGGGGACTCCTCCTTTCGGTGATAGTGCGCATGGACTCCATTGTTAGATTGTTTTTTTCCGCCATCGGGTTCGGACGTGAATTGATGCGCTCCGGTTAGACACAGTTTCTCTGGTTCCCCTCGGTGCGCAATACACTCACCCTCGACGGTATAGTTTTCGATCGTGTATTTCCATTCTCCAAGTATCGTATTTCCTAATAATCCCTCTTTCGATCGGGTAGCTAGTGGAAGGCCGTTGGGCCTACTACCCGTGTCGGGTCGCCTCGCAGTAGATGGAACAGAGTCCATTTACATTCTGCCCTCTGTGCCATGCGATATTCCCGCGCACCGACTTACACGAAGTGTGCAACTTGTGCTTGTCACCGGAGCACAAAGAACAGGACTGCGAAGCGCGTAAGGCTTTCCGTTCAAAAAAGACGATTCGCGATCGTCTGGCTCGACGTCGCGACATGCAGAGCCAACACACCGGTTCCATCCCGGACCTCTTCGGAGAAGATTCGGAACAAGAGACCACAGATGCTATGAGAGCTGAGGAAGAACATGAGCCTATCTCCGTCTCCGAATACCGCTCCGATGGGGACGAAGACATCCCGCAAGGGCACCATACCGTGAGTACTGATCCTCCCTTGCCCCAAAGTCCACCTAAGACTAAGAAGAAGGTTACGGTCCAACTTCCGCCTGAAGGACCCGGTCGGCACCGAGAATGTTTGTTTCCTACGACCCTGCTCCGACACGGCACCAACCCCCTTCGACGCCGAAAACCTCTTCGGATCCAAAGCCCTCAGCATCCAAAACACTGGCACCGAAACCTTCGGCGCCGAAACAGACGTACGCGCCGATTCCAGCAAAGGAGCTCCGTTTCGATGTTCCACCCTCGAAACCGGATCTGAAACAGAGAGAACTCTACATTCATCCAACAACTGGACATATTACCACCAAAGTGACTCTAAAACGTAAACCAGAGATGGAAGAAGTTTACCACATCCCTTTAAAAAGGAAGAAAGTGGGTACTAACTCTTCTCCTCCTCCTGAGTCTCAACCATTACTAATTTCACCTGCTGACTCACCACCACCATATACACCTGATGATCAGGATGATGGGGACAATGACCCAACACATACAAACTCCTGGAGAGATTATGACACTAATTCTCCCACAGGAAACAATCCTGATCTGTTCCCTACTAAGCCTTCCCCACCAGACGACCGTGTAGGATACATAGAATTATTAAGCAGAGCTGCTACTTACCATGGGGTCCAGTTACATAAGGAATCCCTTGAAGATTTCCTTTTCCAAACTCTAAGTAGTTCCAAAAAATCCTCGCACACTCTTCCAATGCTCAAGGGTATGCTTAGACATGTAGATGACATTTTCAATGATCCTGTGCGGGCACGTATCCTCACCCCCAGTGTAGACATAAAATATAAATCTGCACCATCAGACCCAGCTTACATCAAGGGGCAATTACCATTAGATTCTCTAGTCATGTCTATTGCACGTAAGAGGGCCAATTCCCAAACGTCAGGGGATGCTCCACCCCCAGACAAAGAGTCTAAGTTAATAGACGCCTCGGGGGGGAAAAAAGAATAGCCTCCCAAGCTGCAAACGTTTGGCGCATTTCCAATACCCAAGCACTTTTAGCTAGGTACTATAGGGCGCATTGGGATGAAATGGAGCCGTTGCTCGAATTTCTGCATGATGAGCACAAGTCGAAAGCCCAAGACCTAGTGTGGGAGGGACAACTCATCTCGAACAATTCCATCAGGTGCGCTTTAGATGCTGCTGACACTGCGGCTAAAGCTGTTAACACCAGCGTTCTCTTAAGAAGGCATGCCTGGCTACGCATTTCGGTGTTCAAACCAGAGGTTCAGGCTTCCATTCTGAACACACCATTTGACAAACACCTCTTTGGCCCTGTAGTAGACTCATCATTAGGAAAGATGAAGGACACAGTTAGCGAAATCTATGGGAGTCCTTCAGTCACCCTCAGCCCGTGGTTCCTTTTGGCGCTCCTTATATCGCAGAGGGTCCAAAAACACCTCCTCAGACACTGCCTCGACAACCTACAAAGGCAACAATCAACCCCCTGCCTCTAAGGGTTTCTACAGAGGGGGTTACAGAGACAACAATGGCCAGGGTAGAGGTAGAGGCTCTAACACACGTGCCTCACCCTCCAACACCAAACAGTGACTTGACTACACCCCCCCCTGACCATTTAACACCTGTTGGGGGGCGTCTTTCCCAATTCCTACCCGTCTGGCAGTCAATAACTATATACTAATAGGTACTGGAAATTATCCATTCTGGGTATTGCCTGGAGTTTACCAACAATGCTGCAAACATTCCTTCACGTTCACACAAACTTTCACCAGACCACTTACACCTCCTCAAACAAGAGGTTCAGTCTCTCCTTTTAAAAGCAGCTATAGAGCCCGTACCACTACAATATCACGGGTCGGGCGTATACTCCTACTTTCTCATACCCAAAAAGAGCGGTTCTCTGAGACCTATCTTGGACCTCAGAGAATTAAATCTTTACATACAGTCGGACCATTTTCACATGGTAACACTTCAACAAATGCTCCCACTCCTACAACACAGGGTGACTTTCTGTCTACCCTAGACTTAAAGGATTCCTATTTTCATATTCCAATACATCCCGCTCATCGCAAATTTCTCAGATTTGTGGTAGCGGGCCATCACTACCAGTTCAAAGTACTCCCATTCGGAGTCACCACTGCTCCCAGAGTCTTTACAAAGTGTCTGGCAGTAGTCGCTGCTCACCTAAGAAGACAACACCTTCATGTTTTCCCCTACTTGGACGACTGGCGCATCAAAGTCAGTACGTACCCAAGGTGTCTCCAACACACTCGCAGGACACTGCAGTTGCACCAACTAGGGTTCACAGTCAATGTGTTGAAATCGCATCTTCAACCTTCCAGCACTCAAAACTATCTCGGAGCCACTTTAGATACTCGGAGGGCTCTGGCCTTTCCCAACCCAGCCAGAATTTGCAATATTCAGGTTCTAATTTGCCAGTTTCAATCCACTCACTCGCTACCAGCTCAAGTGTATTTGCAGCTGCTCAGAATGATGGCGTCTTGCATCATGATTGTTCCCCATGCCAGACTCCACATGCGTCCCCTTCAGGAATGCTTAGCAAGTCAATGGAACCAATCACAGGGTCTTTTAACCGATCTAGTGTTGGTAACAGGCCATACTTATCGCTCTCTGCAGTGGTGGAACCCACAAAATGTATCAAAAGGACGGCCCTTCATGGACCCAGTTCCACAGACCATGCTAACAGCAGACACGTCCCTCACTGGTTGGGGGGCTCATCTTCAACATCACACAGTACAAGGTCTGTGGAGTCTACACCAAAAAACTCTCCACATTAACCATCTAGAGCTGCTAGCAATATTTCTAGTGCTCAAAGCGTTTCAGACTCACCTGATTGGCAAAGCTGTCTTAGTTCGTACCGGCAACATGACAGCTATGTATTATATACAGAAACGGGGGGGACACACTCTTTCCAACTGTCACAATTGGCCCAAGACATTTGGAAGTGGGCCATTCACCACAAAATCCATCTCCTAGCAGAACACCTCCCACGAGTGAGCAATCAAATCGGCGATCTCAGCAGACAGAGACAGCAAATCCACGAATGGGAACTTCACCCTCAAGTTCTCCTCCCATACTTTCAACGTTGGGCAGTCCCTCAAATAGATCTTTTCGCCACACACCAAAACGCAAAATGCCCAAACTTCGCCTCCAGGTACCCACACCCGCTCTCCAAAGGCAATGCACTATGGATGAACTGGTCAGAGATATTTGCCTACGCTTTTCCGCCTCTCCCACTCATTCCGTAATGTGAAAAGCAGCGAGTCTCCTGGGATCCCCAATGCTGCCCGGCGCAAAGTCACCTTTAATCCACTTTGGATTCACTATCTAAAATAACGAGGCAGGCGCTGGAAGCTGGAAGGCAAGAAAAAGGTTTATTACTCTTAGAGGAGACCACGTCAACTGCTGACACCAGGATGTCTTCAGGGAGGTGTTCTACTGGCAATGCTTCTGGCTCTTCCTTTTATACAGTTTTACACAATGTATTTGTTTCTTTTATCATGGTTACAAGCTTGGAGTCTCCGCCCCGGGCAGGTTGTCACACAAGCTGACATTGTTTTATCAACATGGTTACACAAGCCCAACATTAACTCTCCTCCCACCCAGGTCAAAAACAGACAATTTAATTGCAGCTGGACCTTGCTTCAGGGTCTAAAAACAAGTGAGACCGGCCAGATCTAAGAGTCAGTTCTGTTGATAAGAACAGGTCCCATTGTTGGCAAAAAACCAGTCTTGCTGTGTGTAGTGCAATAAACCATGTTTGCAAGAGTCTGTTTGGTATTTGTAACCCGTTTGTGCAGGGATGAGAGGAAAGACGAGTTTGAGGCAGCAGGTGATGTTGATGTTTGTCGTGGAAATAGTTTATAGCCCCCAGCACACATATCAGGTTTGGTCAGAGAGTCAGAAGGCTGCTAGAGGACAGGGTGAAATGAAGGTGACCAACAGAGTACAAAATGGCTGTGGTAAATCAGAATGACTGTAGTTTATGTGCACGTAGGAACTTTCATCAGACAAGATGGCGCAGAATGTTCATGATTGTGTTTTGTTCTTAACAGTCGCCCCTTTGAACATAACTAGCCATCTTGTCAGTCTATTTCGATCTCCATAATGTCCTGTATTTCTTGTTCATACATTACTCTCATTTTTGTTAACTGAGTGTCCATAGTCTTAGGGCGCAAGGCACTTATGCAAAGAGAACACAAAGGTGGTATACAGTGTACACCCAAACAGCAACCACATATTGCCAATACTGGGACCAAGAGAAACATTGATATTTTCCAACCCCAGTCCTTCAAGATGCCCCAAAGCCAACTTCCAATTGTCCAAGTCTCTGATCCTTGATGAATTTCTGAAGACGGTCTGTGGAGATGTTCGATTGCTTCATAGACAGAAGGTGAATTATCAGGGATGTATATGCAGCAACTGGCACCAATGATGCGACATGCTCCTCCACGATCCGCTAGTACCACGTCCAGGACCATGCGGTTTTGTAGGGCCACCAGACGGACCGCTTGAAGCTCGGCAGTGTTGTTGGTGAGGATGCCAGCTGTGACGTTCAGGGCGGTTTCTACCGCTTGAGACAGATGTCTGATGGCTCGGCTGTTTGCCATCGGACCCCATAGCGGGACGAGCCCCTTTGCTGCGTCAACGAACTGTGATGCGGCAGAGTCTGCTTGATCAGTGTCTTTAGAACGCTTTTCTCGATGATGCTCTGCAGGGGCTGTGTAGGTCGGTGGCAAAACAAAGGCGATGTAGCACGTGCCCCCCAGTTTCTTGGGAGCCAGGTGTAGGCTTTGGTTCCACAGACAAAGTACATATTGGGTGATGCAACAAATGCTGGAGGATTGGCAGTGTTCAAATTCCTTACAATGTTACAAGTGCTGTGACCCACATTCTTAGTCCCACGGCCTTCAATGCATACAAGGCCAGAGACGTTCACCACAGATAGGGCCACAGTCAGTGTTGCAGCAGTTCTTTTCTTCAGGTAGGAAAATGTGGCTCTGACAGGATTATTGAACACTTGTATTTCCACTGTTCTTTGGAGGGGACATTCATTGGGAATGTCGTATTGGAGGTGTGGGGGCAAAGGGAGCTGCTGTTCTTCCTGTTTGGTTTAGCCAGAACTCTTTGTAGAACTGAGCGATTGTCCCATCGGAAGTGGCATTGTCTTTGTAACTTTCTTGTAGGAGCATCATCCAGGCAAGGCAAGATCCATGAACAGAAAAGGGTGAAGGGATGAAAGGGATGGAATGTTCAGTGGCATGTGGTAGCAGCCCACAGACCCAACAGTTAGTGGCATTGGTGGCAAGATTGTGCTGGTGCAGCATCTGTACGAAAGAATTATTCCAGAATTCTTTGCGTCGTTCTCGGAGATGTGGCGGTAGTGATACCAGGTAGTGTTCTTTCTTTGTGATTGGTTGCATGGTTGGTGACAATGTTCTGTATGCAGGTGCATTCTCTTCAATGATCCAGAGTGTGACCATTAGCAGGAGGCAGGTGAGAAATGCAGCTACAAGTGCAATTGTCTTTGTACTGTGCAGTTCAAAAGTCTTGGTGTCTTTGCGGTGGCTTTGCAGGTGTTCCGTTTCTTCCATCATCTTCGAGGAGCTCACCAACTGTTAGGACCACAGACTTTTGTCTGGTGTTTTTCCTGGTAGCGTTGTTTGGCTGTGCTACCGATCTGAGACTCTGACTCAGTTAGTGGCCTGGTTGTTGGAGCTCCCCCTTTTCGTCGATCTTAGGTTGTACCCTTCCTTGGATGGCACCGTGGGGTCGGGAAATTCAGACAGTTGGAGGGTGTCTTCTTGTGGGTAGCAACTCAGAGCTGGTCGGTCTTTGCGAGTACTTCTCTTGCACCTCCACCTCTTCACAGGTTGCCAGCGTTGGAGGGACTTTCTTGCAGTGGTGGGCGTGCAGCCAATTTTTTTTTCCTTCCACTCGGAGGGCAGTTCGAGTGGTGATCAAGACTTGCCAGGGCCCGTCCACCTGGGCTCCAGATTCTTCGTTCTTTGGAAGTTGCGAACTAGGATGAAGTCCCCAGGCTTTATCACATGTCCTGGGCCCCTGGATATGTCAGGCAAGGCTTGCTGCACCTGTTGGTGGATAATTGTTAGCTCGTTTGTCAATTTATGCAGATAGTCTGACATTAATATGTTCGGGACATCGTTAATGGAGGTGGAGTCTTGGTGCCGCCCAAATGTTCATAGGCCTGCCGAAGACCACTTCATACGGGGTCAGTCTGTGTTTGGTCGGGGTGGAGCGCATTGATAGCAATGCCAATGGAAGGGCGTCGGGCCATTTCAACCCGGTTGTGGCAACTATTTTGGCTAGCTTTAGTTTCAATGTTGCATTGTGTCTCTCTACCAGGCTCGCTGATTGGGGGTGGAAGACGGCATGGAATTTTGTTTTACCCCCAACCCTTTCAGTATGTTCTGTATCACTTCGGCTACGAAGTGTGGGCCGTTGTCGCTCCATAAAATTCTGCAAAGGCCGTACCGGGGAAGAATTCTTTCAACAATACTTTTGCAGTGGCTATGGCAGTATTGTCGCGGGTGGGATATGCCTCCACCCATTTGCTAAAAGCGCACACAACCACCAGGACATATTTTAGACCATGGCATCTCTCTAGTTGGATGTAATCCATTTGAAGGACTTCAAAGGGGTGATCAGGGACTCCAAACCCTCCCCGTGGTACTACTGTCCCTTTCCCTGGGTTGTGTTTTAGGCATACTATACATTGTTGTACTAGGCGCTTTGCAGATTCTGTTATCTTGACATTATGCCATACTCTTGTGATTAGTTCAATCATGGGGGTGGAGCCTATGTGTGCTGGTAAATGTGCCATGGTCAATATGGGGATGAGGTAGGCATTGGGTAACAGCCATTTATTTCCGTCTTTAGTTCTCCAGCAATTTTCCTCGCCTTTTAGTCCCACCTTTTCCCACTCGGTCAATTCGTCTTGTGTGCCTGTAGTCTGTATGTCCCTTACAGTGGTCCTAGCATCAGTCCATTGTTCAGCTTGTGACCTGGTCACATACATTCGTGTCATGGTTCTGTCTTCTGCTGTGGCTCGGGCAGTAACGTCTGCTAGCGCATTTCCCTGTCCAATGAGATCTGTCACTTTCCTATGTGCTTGGCATTTTATCACTGCTAGCTTTTTGGGGAGGAGGACTGCTTCCGTCAAGGCGGAGACTAAATCTCCATGCAGGATGGGTGTACCGTGTGAAGTCAGGAACCCTCTTTCTTTCCATAGAATCCCGAAATGGTGAACCACCCCGAAGGCGTATTGGCTGTCGGTGTATATGTTAACTGTCGTGCCAGCTGCTAAAATACATGCTCGTGTGAGGGCAATGAGTTCTGCTGCCTGGGCGGAACGTTGGGCAATACGGGCTGTTTCTAGAATGGTTCGGGCTGTGGTGACAGCGTATGCAGCTGAGGTGGTGCCGTCGGGGAGTTTGATGCACGAACCATCCACCCATAGTTCTCCATCTGGCTCTAGAAAGGCGGTGTCTCTGAGGTCTACTCTACTTTTTGTTTGTTCATCGGTTAGTGTCACACAGTCGTGTAGTGGAGCCACGTTAGAATCGTTCTCGGGTAGGGGTAACAGTGTGGCTGGATTGAGGGTGGTGCATCGCTTTAGGGTAATGTGCGGTGCTAGCAGGGTCAACTCATATCCTGTCAGTCGGGCGCTAGTCAAGTGTTGGGTTTTGGTCTGGTTCAGTAGTGTGTCGACTGCATGGGGTACTAAAACAGTGACTGGATTGGAGAGCACTATTCCTTCGCTCTGGCGTATTGATACCGCTGCAGCTGCCACAGCGCGCAGGCACGCTGGCAGTGCTCTGGCTACTGGATCGAGGTTGGCAGAAAAATATGCACAAGGGCGTTGTTTGTGACCAATTGATTGTGTTAGGACAGACAATGCACATCCCTCCCTTTCGTGTGTGTAGAGGAAGAATGGTTTGGAGTAATCTGGGGTTCCTAGGACTGGTGCTGAGCAAAGGGTATTGCGTAGTTCTTTAAAGGCTGTCTGGCATTCGGGGTCCAGGGAGAGGTGAGGGGATGTCCTTAGCTAGGAGGGAGAGAAGGGGTTTGACAATGAGGCTAAAGTTCGGTAACCACTGTCTGCAAAACGAGGTGAGGCCTATCAAAGAGCGGACTTGCTTCTGATTTTTGGGGACAGGGGTGTCTAGAATTGTCTGGATCCTGTCAGGCGTGAGTTTTCTCCCTTCTTTTGATAAAAGGTGACCCAAATAGGTCACTTGTGATTTACAGAACTGCAGTTTCTTTCGGGAGACCTTGTGACCATTCTCAGCAAGGAAATGGAGTAGTTTGATGGTGGCTGTGACGGCTATTGGTATGGTGTCTGCTGCTAGAAGGATGTCGTCTACATATTGTATTAGTGCCACTCCATCTGGCAATTGTATGGCGTCCAACTGTCTTTTAAGCGCCTGGCTATAGATACTTGGGCTCTCAGTGTACCCCTGAGGTGCTCTACAAAATCTATACAAACGGGAATTTAGGGTAAATCCAAAAAGATAGCGGCTGTCCTCGTGTATAGGTATGGAAAAGAAGGCGTTCTTGAGGTCGATCACAGTGAAGGTGGTGGCAGTGGAGGGGATTAAAGTCAAAATTGTCGTGATGTCGGAAACTACTGGGTATTGCGGTACTACGATTTTGTTTACCTCCCGCAGGTCAATGATGAAGCGGTAGGCTTTCCCATCTCCCTCTCCCTGTCTCTTTACAATCGGTAGTATGGGACTGTTACAAATGTTGCTCACTACTTCCTCTACCACCCCTGCCTCTACCAAAGAGTGTATGATCTCTGTTAGTGCTTTCTCACCCACTGGCGATATTTTGTACTGCGGTACCTTCGGTAGGGTTGCGTCCTGTCGTATTGTTACGTGTACTGGGTCAATCATCATTCGTCCCACGTCTGAATCAGCCCTAGCCCATAAGTGTGATGGCAAAGTGTCCAGTAGGGATGTGTCAGTCTCAGAGATGGAAAACATGTGCTGAAAAGGGTTCTCTCTATGGCGTTGGGGGTTGTCATACAGGATGACACGCACTCCGTCTGGTGAGCATCTGATAGTCGCATGGAAGTGTTTCAAAAGGTCGAGGCCCATAATGGCGTCTGGGGTGTTAGATGAGAGGAGGAATGTCGTTTCGACGCCATTGCTGTCGAGATTAAAAGAGATGGGTCGGGACAAAGGGTTGGTGGAGGGCGTACCGTCAAATCCTATTGAGGTCACATGTGAGCCTGACAAGGGTGCCCTTGGAATCAGTCGTTGGATAGTGCACCACGTGTTGCTCCTGTGTCTACCAAAAATGGCGACCTTGTGCCCAGGACCTCAGCGGTAACATAAGGGCCTTGCTGATCAACGCAGAGCTCGACTGGATCCCTCCCTTGCCCCTGGCTGTCCTATGCAAAGTCGTACGTATTGTCATAATCTGTCTGTTGGTACTGATTCTGTCTGGGATGGTCAAATGCGTTCACTCTTCCTGGCCTTTCCTCGCTTGCTTCACTCGCGTACCCTCTCCCACGTCCTCTTCCTCTCTGTCCACTTGCTATTTCCCTCGCCCCTAGCAGCTCCTAACAAAGCCGGGCATTGGGATTTCCAGTGTCCATATTTTTTGCAAAATGCACATTGATCCTGTCCTAGGTCTTGGCGTCCTACATATGATGTAGATGGATTGTTCCTAGGTGGCTGTACTCTAGGGGTATTCTGCTGGTTTCCTCCCCTATATTGCTCCCCTCCTGTATTCGCCCCCTGGAGTTGTGCTATCATTACCCTTTCCTTTAAGTCCTTCTTTTTCCTTTCTGTAGCCCTGTCATTTCGTTTCTCTGATGCTCGTAGTACTGGGCCATTTGGAGAATGGCCGTCGGTTTAGATGCTGCCCAACTACTTTCGCTGGCTTGTAGTTTCTGGGATACATCTGGCAGTAATCCTTTAACGTAGTTCTGCACAAATAAGTGGTGTCCGGTTGCGGTGGACATGTCTTGTCCACTGTAATCAGAGAACACAGTTTCAAATCTGGAGAAGTACTCTGAGACGTCCTCTTGTGGTTTCTGGCGGCATGCGGTTACTATGGACCAGTCTATCTTTTTCTCTGGGATCAGCGTTTTCACTTTCTGCACTATTTTGTCAGGGAGGTCTAATATTGCTTTAACTGGTTTTTGACCAGGGTTCCGCTGTTTATCTAGTGTGTCGAGTTGTTCCCAGGTATGACCAAACAGTTCGGTATGGTTTACTTTCTTAACCTGTTTCCACACATCTGCTGGCAAACATAACCCGAAGAACAAGTCTATGTCGGCAAGTGTCATTATTGTTGATCCCAGAGCGGTACCTAGCTCGGCGTAAAAGGCGGTGGGGTTCTTTCGTAAATCCGGCAAAGATTTACGGAAGGTCAGGATGTCCTGTCTGTCCCATGGCTGATACACCCAATTGTAGACCACCCTTCCTCTAGCGTCTTGATGGTTTATATCGTCATTAGTCCCTTGTCCTCTAGGAGGTACCCAGTAAGGGGCAGCTTCTTTTATTGGCATCATGCTATCTGTTTTTTCCACTGGGGTCCTGCTACCTTAGTTGTCCTGTCCCTATCTATCTGTCCTTGTTCTATGAGGTGACGCAATACTTCTAGTGTGGATGAAAATAGTTCTGCAACATCGTTGTCGCCTTCATCTCCGATGTCTACCTTCCTGTAGAAAGCCACTAATCGCTCGGGCCCTACGTTTTGGTACTTCTCTTCATATGCAGTAAGGGTGTGGTAACAGAGACGTACAATAAAGTATCGTTTGCGGTTTTCAACATAGGAGTCGCATATGTCCGTTACGTTTCTTCTGTTTCTTTCCGATCTATGAGGGTTTTAACTATTTTATCAATCCCTGCTCGCTCATTTTTACTTAATCGCGGGACCCTGCGCGCTCCTATTTCCTTGGTTCCTACCTCTACTACTGCCTCCTTTGATGAGGCATTTGGTGTGGGTGGCTCGGTGGGAGCAGAGGTGGTGGAGACTGAGGCGATCGTGCCATCTCCAGCTATACTTTGGGGGTCCTGGCGTTGTACTACGGGATGAGTAGGGGCATAAGGGGGTGGCATGTATATCATTGGGGGACCTAACAATAAATCATCATCTACCCCCTGTTTTGCTGGTAACTCGGGGTAAAGAGTTAAGGGTGTTCTAACAGGGCATTGACCTGATATTTTTGATTCCTGTTCCTTTTTATCGATTTCCTTTTCTTTTAGTTCTTCTTCTAACTTTTTACAGGCTTGGTAAGCTGATTTTCGCGTTTCTTTATCTTGTCTAGCTTCGTCTCTTTTCTTTCGTTGAGCTGCTTCTTTTCGCCATAAACCAAAACTATCAAACATGGCTGGTCTAGCTTTCTTTTGTGGAGAGCTATTCTAACGTTTCTATTTTAGCGGGATCGAAAGATCCCGTCAGTGGCCACTGATTTACCCGGTCCTTCCTAGTGTACTTATGCCATAGTTTGCTATAAGCTACGGTGGCTAATCCATATTTTACGTACATGTCCTTGTTAGGGGTGCCTTCCGGCGGTGCCGGATGACTGACCTCTAACAAACGGTCCGGTCCAAAACAATCAAACAATCTAGAGAAAACAGGCATGACGTATTTAGCGGTCAAAATGAATATCTCAATTAATGTTAGACAAAAGTCTGCACTACCTGTTCTTCGCTGTCTGCAAAGAGAGAATATTCCTATTCTACGTTGTTTGCAAGCAGGGAATGTCTCAAATAACTCAAAAAGGAATACTAGTATTTCTATCAATCAATCAATTTAAGTCATGTTTTCTCACGACCTTACCCGGACCGTATGGACAGTTCTTCGTATTCCCCTTCCAGCGCCTGGTTGTCCTCTTACTCCAACAATCAATGCGGCGTTCCTGTAAGGCCCCAGTCAGGACCGCAGGTCACTCGAGAGAGGTCCGTTCAGAACCGGTGAAGTTCAGTCAATTGGCAGCCAGACGAGGGTCTCTTTCAGGCAGGTGCACTCCAATAATTTAGTCGTTCACTCCGTCGTTAGGACCTCTCTACTGGACCCACGTGTCTCTGATGGGCCCCCGTTGGGTCGCCAATTTGTGAAAAGCAGCGAGTCTCCTGGGATCCCCAATGCTGCCCGGCGCAAAGTCACCTTTAATCCACTTTGGATTCACTATCTAAAATAACGAGGCAGGCGCTGGAAGCTGGAAGGCAAGAAAAAGGTTTATTACTCTTAGAGGAGACCACGTCAACTGCTGACACCAGGATGTCTTCAGGGAGGTGTTCTACTGGCAATGCTTCTGGCTCTTCCTTTTATACAGTTTTACACAATGTATTTGTTTCTTTTATCATGGTTACAAGCTTGGAGTCTCCGCCCCGGGCAGGTTGTCACACAAGCTGACATTGTTTTATCAACATGGTTACACAAGCCCAACATTAACTCTCCTCCCACCCAGGTCAAAAACAGACAATTTAATTGCAGCTGGACCTTGCTTCAGGGTCTAAAAACAAGTGAGACCGGCCAGATCTAAGAGTCAGTTCTGTTGATAAGAACAGGTCCCATTGTTGGCAAAAACCAGTCTTGCTGTGTGTAGTGCAATAAACCATGTTTGCAAGAGTCTGTTTGGTATTTGTAACCCGTTTGTGCAGGGATGAGCGGAAAGACGAGTTTGAGGCAGCAGGTGATGTTGATGTTTGTCGTGGAAATAGTTTATAGCCCCCAGCACACATATCAGGTTTGGTCAGAGAGTCAGAAGGCTGCTAGAGGACAGGGTGAAATGAAGGTGACCAACAGAGTACAAAATGGCTGTGGTAAATCAGAATGACTGTAGTTTATGTGCACGTAGGAACTTTCATCAGACAAGATGGCGCAGAATGTTCATGATTGTGTTTTGTTCTTAACAGTAAGTGGTTCGGAAACTCAGGCAAACATCCCTTACAATGATCCTAATAGCTCCCACATGGGCCTGTCAACCGTGGTTCACATCCCTGCTGTAGCTGTCAGTAGTTCCACATCAAAAACTACACCTCACATCCAGTCTCCTCACACAGAGCCGTGGAGAAATCAGACACTCAGAATTCAAACAACTGAATCTCGCGATCTGGCTCCTGAAATCATAGTTTGGTTATCTAAATCTCCCACCAGACTGTATGACATCATGAAAGAGGCCAGAAGGCCTACTACAAGAGCCTGTTATGCAGCTAAATGTAAACGTTTTGTTATTTATTGCAATAATATCAATCCTCTTGATGCTTCAATACAAAACATCATTTGTTATTTGTTACACTTGCAGCAGTCGCATTTAGCTTACACTTCTTTCCGACTACATCTCGCTGCATATCTACAACCTAGGCAACATTTATCTCTTTTTAAAGTGCCCGTAATCAAAGCTTTCATGGAAGGACTTAAAAGAGTTATCCCACCAAGACTTCCACCTGCCCCAGTGTGGAATCTTAACATAGTCCTCACACGATTAATGGGCCCACCTTTTTGAACCTATGCATAAATGTGGAATACAGTTCCTCTCCTGGAAAATCGCTTTCCTCATTGCAATCACTTCACTGAGGAGAGTGGGTGAACTACAGTCATTAACCATAGAAGAACCTTTTTTCCAACTTGACAAAGTGGTTCTTCGTACTAATCCTAAATTTCTACCAAAGGTAGTTTCTGCCTTTCACATCAATCAGTCGGTTGAGTTTCCGGTATTCTTTCCTCAACCAGATTCAGTGGCAGAACGAGCTCTACACACCCTAGATGTTCGAAGAGCCCTTTTGTATTACATAGAAAGGACAAAATCATTTCGTAAAACTAAACAACTTTTCGTTGCTTTTGCTCCACCTCACAAGGGCAATCCCATATGCAAGTCAGGTATTGCCAGATGGATTGTTAAATACATTCAAACATGTTATGCAAAAGCAAAGAGAACTTTAACAATACCCCCTAGAGCACATTCCACTCGCAAAATAGGGGCTACTATGGCTTCCCTAGGAAACATCCCCATAGTTGACATTTGTAAAGCTGCAACATGGTCTACACCGCACACATTCACCCAGCACTACTGTGTAGATGTGTTAGTGAGACGACAAGCTAATATGGGCCAGGCAGTACTTAGAATACTTTTTCAGAGAACTCCAACAGCTACAGGTTAGCCACTGCTTTGGGAGAATGCTGCTGTATAATCTATGCAAAGCATGATCTACAGCTCACATGCCTCGAACGGATAATGTTACTTACCCAGTAAACATCTGTTCTTGGCATGTAGAGCTGTAGATTCACATGCACCCACCTGCCTCCCCGGGTACCTGTTGCAGTTCACTATCTTACTATATATACATACGCATGGACATCTCTATTCTTTACTCACTAACTCTATTCTCACCCTCGGGAAAACAATCTAATAGAGTCGATGCCCATGCGCACTATCACCGAAAGGAGGAGTCACCTACCTCGTGACTGGAAAGACTTCTTCGAAGAAAAACAACTTGCAAACATCCGGACCCAACACTAGATGGCAGGAGTATGCAAAGCATGTGAATCTACATCTCTACATGCCAAGAACGGATGCTTACTGGGAAAGTAACATTATCCTTTCAACAAAGCAAGTCTACCCACTTACGACAATTGGGAGACGGTTCCATTTTTAAAATTTTGTCTTCAATCTTTCATGTTACCTCACCCATAATTTTCAAATATAACTAGTTCTTTCGTGACTAACCCAAATGCCTAAATATATAACAGATGTCTAGCACCAAGGGGCAGGAAAATCAAGTTTACAAATGCGTGCACCAGGAATTAACTAAACAGTGTGGATTTACTGCCATTTATAATTATCACAGATAGTACTTTGAATAGTATAAATTCTCTAATAACTGGACTGAAATTTTGGGTGGGATTGGGCAAGTCTAAGATAATAGCATATAACTATATGATGATATTGTAGGAGATAAAATGTAGGCCTCTCTCGGCATGAAGTTCTGTAGTTGCAAAAGACTGAACGATCCGAGGCTATGGCATATGGAAAGGGGAAAGTGGTTAGCCTTGGCGAGTGCCTTTCCCGTTAGAAGTGGGGTTTGACAAAAAAGCCAGTAAGCTGGATTCGGGTGGTGGGTCAGTGTACAGCAAACATCCATTTTGTGAAACTTGTCTGCAATTCCATTCTGCTCAGCATTGTTCATAGAAATTCCCACTCAAGGCAGTTGATGGTCTTTGTGGTATCCAGAAGGACTACCATGACCTCCGTATCTGGATTTAACTGTTGCATTAGAGTGAGAAGGCATCGAAGGATCGCAAGATTAGGCAGAGTTCGCAATATGAGGCAGAGATCACAAGATGAGGCAGGATTCTTCAGGTAGATCAACAGCTCATATAAGCAATTGATCTGCCTGATATAAACCCTGGCTGATCTTGCAGCACCAAATTCTGCAGCAATAGCAGAAGCCTATTAGCATGTATATTTGCTGGAATCTTTGGCATCTGTATTGATGAGGGACAGTGGCCTATAAGAATTACACTGTGCTGGCAGTTTTCCTGGTATCTGTAACATTACGAGTAATATCTCTGAGAAAAATGTATTTTTCCTTATTAATCTGAACATCAGTTCCTCCCTTTGCATTCCCCTGAGATAGTGCAATCACACACTTTGGTGCTTTTCTATTTTGTTTCAAGTCCGCACAAACAAACTTCTTTTTGTGTCATATCTTCCCCAAACCTGGTGTTGAACTGTCTGCCCTTTGCCCGTCTAGGGCTTAGCAATTTCGACTTGTAAAGTTTGTATTGCGATTGTTCGATTCTTTGTCTATGTATGCAAAAGAACAAGAAATGCCCACTTGTAACATTTATACTTGTTTGTACGATTGTCTGTCAGGAACACGCCATACCCTTGTTACCTAATCGGGGATTGTTCCTTCTGTAAATATTTTGCACATCGACAGCCCATGTAACCTGTATAAATAACGTTGCAGATCCCTGTACGAGGTCCACTCATGTCATAGCCATCCTAGCGCTGTGATTATGTGCACCCACACAAATATTAAATACGAGTTACTTTGGCAGACCTCAGACTACTGGTCTCTTTGTAAAGTGGAGACTAAAGGAATATAAAATTTCCTAGCTATCTTGAAAGAAAGTTTCAGTTCTATTAAGGAGGCGAGGATTATGCATTTCTTTCTCCATTCTATTGCTCAGTAGCCCAAAAAAAAAAAACAATAGATCACAATACAATCAAGACTACAAATCCCATGAGTCTGTTTGTGAACATTTAAACCAATGAACCATAGAGTCCAACAAATAAAACATCCATCCAGGAAAAGCACTTCCTCTTTCTTCGTGCGACAGAGATCCTTCCGTCTTTATCCATTAGGCATCTTGTTTCTGATCCATTCCTAAGAAAAAACAAATAAATATCAATGTCTAGAACCCAAACCAGATTCGTAATGTTCTTTATAAGCAAAATATAAGCTTTATCTTCTAAATTGTAACAACATCATGATACATAATCAGCATCCATAAACCCAAACATTGTAGTACAGTATTCTGCATCTATAAAGAATTACTCATCCTTATATCCATCGGTCTGGAAGCCGTAGGGTGGGTTATTGATTGCCAATGAAGGTTTGGGAGGGATAATCCTTGCCTCCATGTCTTTAATAGAATTGAAACTTTCCTTCACGATAGCTAGGAAATTTTATATTCTATGTCAAGACTGGAGGCTTCAGATTATGCAAGTTTAAAGCTGATTGATCACCAGCGAGGCTATTCCTGGGACCGGCTTAAAGTAGAAGGTCTTGAATGTGGAATCCGAAGACCAATCTGCCGTCCTTAAGAAATCCTCCAACCGACCTCCTAGGGAAAAAGCCTTCGAGGCCATGGCGCCTCTGGTGGAGTGTGCTCCAAAAGAAGTGTCAATACCTGCTTCCTGCAACACCCACTTCACCCACCTGGCAATAGTGGGTGCTGAAACCGGCTTGAACGTTTTTTTCAGGGCTATGAGTAATTGCTTAATCCCCGGAGGACGGTATTCCTCTGTCATACCCTCATATGCTTGAAGGCATCTGACCACACACAATTTAGGGTGCGAGGGAAAAGCAGGATAGTGCACCACTCTGGAGTTCGTTTTGGTTCTCCTAGAAATGGTAAACAAGACTCCTTCTGGCGTAAAAAAGCGTGCTGTGACATCTAAAGCCCATGCATCAGACACCCTTCTGCAGGAGATAAAGCACAAAAGAATCACCATTTTGCTGGACAGTTCCCTGCAAGACAAGTAATCGTTGTCTTGCCAGGATAAGAGGAGGTTCAGCACCACATTGACATCCCATAAAGAAGAATAGCGTGGTTCTGGGGGAATAGACCATCTAATACCTCTCAATAACCTACATACCAGCGGATGCTCCCTAGCCGGTACCTCATGGAACGGCAAATGACCTGCTGAAATGGCCGATCTACAGGCATTAATTGTGCGATATGCTAATCCATCGCCCGCCAGCTCCAATAACAAATTCACGATGTGTATTACAACTGCCCCCACAGGATCAAGATCCCGTCGCACACACCAGCGTGACCATCTACGCCAGGCTGAGCTATACTGTTTGATCGTAGAGTCCGCCCAGGCCCACTTGATGAGCATCGAAGCTTGCGAAGAAAGGCCTGGGACACCCCAACGTCCCCTGTAATCCTCCACACCATCAGTCGGAGACTGCCGTTCCGGACCAATTGGTGTAAGTTGCCGTGATCATCTATCAGAAGATGAGGAGTCTGGGGAAGTGGGATTGGAGAATCCATAGAAAGTTTCAGAAGAACTGGATACCAGACTTGAGATTTCCACAACGGTGTCGCTAGTACCACCTCCTGCCGTCTCACCAACGCTGTGAGTCTGGCAGTCATTGAGAAAGGCGGGAGCGCATACCCCCGAAAGGGTTTCAAGTCCTGCAGGAAGGCGTCTGTCGCTTCCGCTAATCATAATGGGTCTGGACGCCAGCTAAAGAACCGGGGTAGTTGATGATTCAGCCTGGAAGCAAAGAGGTCCACTTGACATGGACCCCATTTGAGCGTGATCGCCCGAAACCGGATTGGATCCAATTTCCATGCACTGGAGTCCCTTAGGTGACGGGAGTTCCAGTCTGCTGTATGGTTCAGAAGACCCGGTAGATATTCTGCCGTCACTGAGATCTTGTTCGCTAGACAATGATCCCAGAAATCTCTGGCCAGATCCGCCAACGTCTTGGAGCAAGTACCCCCCAGACGATTTATGTATCGCACTGACGACACTTTGTCCATCTGGAGAAGTATGGAACAAGGATCCCTGTTGGCAGCTAAACTCCGAATCGCAATGAACCCGCCAGGAGTTCTAAACAGTTTGTGTAGAGCGCCTTCTGCATTTGACCATCGTCCCCCGGTGGTAAGTTCTCCGCATCTGGCACCCCATCCGTGTTGACTCGCATCGGATTCTATGATCAGGTCTGGCTTCGAACCAAAAATGGCTCTGCCATTCCACACCTGCATATGGTCGAGGCACCAACGAATTTCCATCTTTGCTTGTGTCGATAGTTTGACCTCCTGACTGTAAGACAGGCCCCTCCTGAGATGTTGAGCCTGGAGACGTTGAAGTGCTCTGTAGTGTAGGGGTCCTGGGAAAATTGCTTGTATGGAAGACGAGAGAAGGCCCACCAGTCTGGCCAGTTGTCGAAGAGAGATGCGTTCTTTCTCTAAAGACCTGCATAATTCCCTGCGAATGAGAGTTATTTTCTTGTGGGGCAGTCTGAGAAACTGGTCTACCATGTCTATCTCGAAACCCAGAAATGCCAACTGTTGTGCCGGAGTAAATTCTGACTCCTGACAATTGATGATGAACCCTAGGTTCTGTAACAGAGAAATTGTCAATTGTAACTGCGCTTCGAGTCTGAAGATCCTGATGCATTATCAGAATGTTGTCTAGATAGACTATGAGTCTGACAGCTCTTGTCCAAAGCCATGTCATAGCTGCGTGCAGCACCTTGGTGAAGCACCATGGCGCGGATGAGAGACTGAAGGGGAGGCATGTGAATTTGAAGACCTGTTCCCTCCATACGAACTGTAGAAACCTTCGATGAGGCGGAAAAATGGGAATGGTGAGGTAGGCGTCCTTTAAATCCAACCTGACAAGCCAATCGTTCGGGAGGAGGACGTCTCGAAGGAGGTGGATCCCCTCCATTTTGAAATGACGATTCACCACCCACCTGTTGAATTCTCGTAGGTTGATAACTGGTCTGAAGCCCTTGTCTTTTTTCTGAACCAGAAAAATATTGCTGCGAAACCCTCTGAGTTGACGGCTTGTGGGTACGATTGCCCCTTAGTGTAACAAGTCTTGAACCTCTCTGTTGATTACCTGCATCCCTTCTTGTGAGAAAACTAGGGGTTGAGGGTCCTGTCTCTGTCAGGGGGTACCGTAGAATTCTATGTGGAAACCCTCCACCGTCTGTAGTACCCAAGCTTCCCCCGTGAGCGAAGCCCACGACTGGTGAAACCATCTTAACCTGCCTCCCACCTCTGGTAAGGAAAAAGGGGTATCGCTTATCGCTAGTTCCCTCCAGGGGCGTTGTTTGCTCCTCTGAAAGAGCCTCTGCCTCTACGGCCACGACCGTTGCCCCGGGTGGGGTAGAAACTGCCATACTTTTTCTGGTCCTGCCATTGCATGGATTTTCGAGTCTGGAACTTGTGGGGGTTGTTGTACCCTCGGCCGGAGTAGGGCCCCCTACCTCTAGCGGCCTTCCAAAAACCTTTTGATTAAATACTTTCTGACTAGATTGATGAGCTTAATAAACGAATCTCCAAACAATCCTCAGTTTGTCACTGGTCCAGCCTCCGTGGTGGCCAATTCTCCCAGTTTGGGATCTATTTTAATTAACAAAGAGCGGCGTCGCTCTGTCGATAACGCGCAGTTTGCATTCCCCAGGAAGCATACTGCGAATTGAGCCCAGCCGGAGAGAATAACTGGATCAATCAGCTCGCCTTATTCACAAGCCGCTTCTGCCATGTCAAGAATCTTCGTGATAGACCCTAGAATATCTAAGACCTTGTCCTGGCACGACCTCCAGGACCGATCCAAACCCATCTTTGATAAACTTGGCGACAAAGGTTGCCATCTTGCCGTCTATATCCGAGTGCATGCCACTTTGCCGGTCAGAGACTGTCTTGGGCACTCCGCCCTCAGGCGGCCCCTGACCTCTTTGTTCATTGGCTTCCAAATCGGTGAAGCCACATACTTTGCCACCTTGGTGGCAGGAAACCAGTCGACAGAGCGGGATGATGGATCTCATCAGGGTCCAAGAGATCCTGGCAGTCCCCCGCTTCGTGAGTATCTGCCCCCTGGTCCTCCAGCCTGGGACGTTTGGCGCCGCCTTCCGGTTGCCAAGGTCTACTCGGGCCTGGTTCTTCACCAGAGTCCTCGTCCGGATTTTCGGAGTCCTCCCGGTATTATCATCTACCTCCTGCGGAGAGTAGGTATCATCATCGGGGGTCGGTCCAGGCTGGGAATTTGGTTCCTCCAAAATTTGTAGGCGTGCTCTTAAAAAGGCGTTGCGCAATCTTTCAAATGTATCCGCCTGGGGGGGGGGAGGGTTGCCTTTCGTTTACCCTTGCGGGACCCTGAGTATCCTCATTGGGGTCTGTCTCCCCCCCAGCTTTCCCCTATCGGGGGTGTAACATTGCGCCGGGCCGTCAATTGAACGATTTGCCTACTCGGGGGTTGTAGGGCAGCAGAAATAGCTTTTTTGGGGAGAGACGTCAATGGCGTCAACGAGCTCCATTGGAATAGGAAGGAGAGGCTAGTCCTCATCCTCCGCCCCCCAGTATTCCTCTCCAGAGCCTGCCATGAAGATCAGGTAAGTATTGTTACACTGAGTAGGTTGAGGTGCTGTAGGGGAATAAGTTCCCAGGTGCCTGACAGGTAGACGCTACCTGTTGATATTGAAAAGGGCCCTGTTATCTGACCCAATGCTCTGTAATATTCAACCTTATTCGTAACATGCGCCCTCTAATTACAATGGGCTGACAGGGGAACTGTTCTGCGGGAAACAACCGCTTGGCAGGAGCACAAGAAACTCAGAGGGGCACAAAACTCCCCTACTAGGTGAAACGTCTGACTGAGGAGTGTAATCTCCGCGTGCTTGTCATAAAATGGCAGCAAATCCCTTCCAAGGGAAGCCGTGCCGATGAGAGGAGCGGAGAAAGCACTCCATGTATGTCCGGAATGCGTTCCCTGCACTGCGCCCCTAGTGGACCCGACGTGCAACTGCACCCGCGACCAATGTTCCCGCTAATTTTTTTCCTCTGTGTGCGGCAGTGCAAGATCTCTGTAGGCTGCAGTCAAGGCTATGTGCACCAAGGAACTAAATATGCTTGTGAGCGCTGCGCTCAGCAATATACATCTGTGGCAATACTACTCCAAACTTTTGTTTACAACAAGAGCGAAAACAAGTCCATTTCACACAGAGTTGTTTACACTTGTGGCACCTAAAACCCAGATTTAAAAAAGAACACGACTCAGAAGGTTGTACAGTTATATACATTTACTTGGCAGCAGCGTTGATCTAAGCAGCCAGAAGAATGAGACGGCTATTATTCAGCCAGAACTGGGATTCTGGCTGGACCCACTGAAATATGCATTAAATGTTTTCCAATGTAATTTGCCGACACTGGGACACAATGAGCAGTACCCGCAGGTTTTCTGCTTTCTTTTCCGAGCAGGAACCTGTGGATGGTGAAGGGGCTTTTTCATTTATAATTCAAGTTAGGCCCAAAACAAAAGCCTCAATTAAGGGGCCATCGGCCCTCCTTTGTACAAGAATGATTCTGTCTGGGAGCCACCTGCAGCCTAATACCTAGATGCTAATTCAATGGAGGGGAAACAAAGGCACTCAGCTCCTCCCTTTGAGTCAAGTACTTAAGAAAAACATTTGAGGCAGGTGTTTGACTTTGTTTACCCCTTGTATATAAGATATATGCATGTATTGTAAGAAGGTAGGCATTGTATATTAAGAATGCATAGCTGAGAGAAACAAAGTCAGGATTTAAAACTTAACACAGTGCTTCAGGTTGCCCGCAGTTATAAGACTTTATTACTATGCAAAGAAACTATTTTTAGCACCCTTGTTTGAAAAATTGAGAAAGAAAACAATAAGGTTCTAAACCCTTGACTTGCAGTTTGCACGCAGCTTGTTGATGCTGGTTCATAGCTCACTGTGCTATATTAGAAAGATTGCAATATGTGAACTTCAAATAATAAAAGCATCTTCTAAAACAAAATACCGATCTACATAAAATAAAATTCTGTGATTGAAATGTTACACAATGTGTTTTACAGGCAACACACTAACAATCTATGCAGCATTATGAGCCAAATCTTTAGCTAGACAGAACTCGGATCTCTCCAGCTACTGCATTAACCCCCAGAGTCGTCTTACCGTTATTAATATGGCTGGGATTTGCTGGGCACGTAAATATCTCTGCAGAAGTAGCCTGAACCCATAAGATATTTTATAATGCAGCCTTTGTGAACAATTAATCTCAACAGTTGTCCATTAAATTTTCTGACGTTGAAAACTATCTTTCTTAAAGGCTAGGCATGTGAGCGAGCTGCAGGCTCTGTCAACCCACCTTATAACAACCTTCTTCCTAGATAAGTTGGTGTTGAGAACCCGAGCTGCTTTTCTGCCATTTCATGTCAGGCAGGCTACCTCCCTTCCTGCATTCTTTGCTCCCCCTTATCCCTTTGAGCAGGAGGAAGAGAGACCCCATTGTTTGGACCCTAAGACAGCAATATGCTTTTATATAGATCAACCTGAAGAATATAGAGTTGACTATCCGCTCCTAGTGGGGGTTTTCCGAGGCAAAGAAGGGCAAGGTAGCACACAAACGGACCATCTCCCTATGAATTTTTGTTCTCTGCATCGGGGTGGTTGTCTGGGAGAGGTGGAGGTTAGAGGGCTCAGGTCTCTGACGGAAAACCTGTGGAGTTGTGGGCATATCACCTCATGTTGAAGTCCTTCATACTGTCCATGAAGGGGGTGCTGGTACAGTTTCTCCTGGGCAACACCACCACCATGTACTGCAGCGAGTAGAGCAGAGTTTGGTCATGAGTCCCGTGCTAGGAGGCTGTACGCCTGCGGAAGTGGATGGAATGACCGGGCTTTTCCTGGATAGCGAACCCCCTAGCGGGATCATTTAACACCAGTGCAGATGAGCTCAACCAGTGCTAGCTGGCAGATCGCGACTGGCAGCTTCATCTCGGCGGCGACAGTGGGGAAAACTCAGTGTCCAAACTTTTGCACGTTGGAGTTTCTGCAAAAGTCCTTCCTAGGAAACGTATGGGGCAGAACACTGGACTCCTGTATGCTTCCTGCGTCTCTTACCCAGAGTTCTGAAGAAGATGAGGAATGACTAGGCCCAAGTCATCCTAGTGACCCCAGTTTGGGCCTGGAGAATGTTATACCAGGACCTTTTAAGTATGTGCGCCTGCCTCCGATCAGGCTTCCGCTTCGGGGAGATCTTCTGTCACAGCAGTAGGGCAGGGTTCTCCACCCAAACCTCCACCTGTCTGTGAAGATTGAGCAGTGAGAGGTGTGGGCATTTGACGTGCCACCCAAAGTGGTGGATGGCATCCTGTCTGCTAGGCTCCCTTCCACGAAGTCTATTTATGCCACACGCAGGGACAAATTTGTAGACTGGAGTGGAATCCACAGGATAGGTGCTTTGCAAGTCAAGCTGTTGGATATCTTTTTATTTTCTAGTCTTTGGCTCAGCATGGATTTCCATTGGGCAGTAATAAAGCGTACTTATTCCCCCTTTCTGCATTAACTGGATCAACCGGCCTTCTTCAGATCACCTGTTTTGATGCAGTTAATTATAGGCTTAACACACATGTTCTCTTCTAACCAGTTTGTGATGCCACTGTGTGACCTTATATTTGGTCCAGACATTTCTTATGTTTACTCCTATTGAGCCGATGCACAGTTGCTCATTGCATCTTCGGACACTAAAGACTGTCTTCCTCTTCACGATCCCCTTAGCTCATCGTGTGAGTGAGCTCCAGGCTCTCTCTGGGCAGCCACGCTACACCACCTTTCCCCCCCAGAAAAACTAGTGTTGAGTACCAAGGCAGCTTTCTTTACCAAAGTCAGGGCTTCTTTGCAACTCTCTATTCCTTTGCCTCACCTCTCGAAAAGGGAGGTGAGACTTCTTTGGCTGGACCACAAAAGAGCCTTAAGCTTTTACATGAATTGCACCAAAGACCATCGGATGGACGATCCGCTTTTTGTGGGTTTCTCTGGGGCAAACAAAGGTAAGGTGGTGCAGAAAATGACTTTTCCCAGGTGGATAGTCTTCTGTATTAAGATCTGCTACGCCTTGGGCAGGAAGCAGACTTTTTACCCCAAAAAATGGACATTTTATTTAACAATTTAAATTTTTTAACTTTGCATCACTTAGAGTATCAAAGCGTGGTCCAAGCATATCAGCTTTGTACATTATAAAATGTGGTTTCAATCACAACAAACCGATCACAGTCATGAATTTGCACATTGGTTGACCAGTGCACGTGTTAGCCCTACTAGCTTCTACATTGTTACCTGGCACCCCACTTTTGGGCTATATCGCATCTGGCCACCATGCAACCTGTGTTAACCAGAATCTTTTGATTTTCCCCCCCCCTCCCCCCCCATAGCATCCTCTAGGGATTCATTCACTGCCTCCCAGAAGGAGCGCATGCTTCGGCAACTCCATAGTGAGCAGCAGTGTGCCCTCCATCCCACATCCCCACAAGCATAGCACATTCTTCGCCCTCCCTATTTTGTGTAGTACGACCCTTGTGTAGTATGTCCCGTGGACTATTTTGAGTTGGATCAGGCGGTTACTTGTCTTTAGCACAACTTCCGCAGGAAATCCAAGTGCTGTCTGCCAGTCCTCTTCGTCCAACTCCTCCACGTCTTGTTCCCATCTACCCTATAGTTACGTGAGGGAGCCCTGCATGTTTCGCATTAGTGTTTCATACTTCAGTGAGATGATTTGTTTTCCCGTATTGGCTGTCCAATAGTCTCCCCTCCAGAGGGGAATCCTCCTGAGTTCCTTCCTCACTAGATATGCACTACGGGTGCGCGTGTCGCAGCTGTCCATACCTCAGGTACTCTGTCGCTTGTATCTTATATTCTTTATGCAGGTAATCCAATAAACGACACCATTTGCGTCCCAGACATCCTCCAGTGCAGAGAGACCGATGGCATCCCAGCTACAAAAGCCCTGTAGTGCAGCCACCGGTCACAGTCTGGTCCGCTCCCACAGTGGTGTTTTGGGGGTCAACCTCTTGTCCCACCTCATCTCCCTGTGCAGCCTGTACCAAAGTTCAGTCACAATCTTTGTTGCTGGTCCTGCCTGTTGGGTTCAACTTCTCCCGATATAGTACATGAAGATAGCTCCTGTCTCGCATTCCCTGCCCGTCTAGATGATACGCAGAGTCGCCCAGTCTGAATAAGGCCATTCATTGACCACGCCAACCTGTGCTGCCTCACAGTACTTCTTAATATTCAGAAGAGCTACGTCCCTGTCGTGCTTGGGTCACTGGAGGACCTTCATTGCGATCCAAGGTTTTACTCTTACATATTCCTGGAAGTAGCAACGTCCCATAACTGATTTCAAATAAATATCTGTCAGATTCCATATAGATGTCAGAAGAGGCTGCAAAGGATCTGCATTTGTGGCTGCTATACTGTCATTGAAACAGTGGCAGACCCCTCTCCCTACATTACCCAGTGCTAATGGTCATGGTGAATGCATTGTTGCTGGGTTGGGGAGGCCACCTGGAAAAGATGGAAATCAGAGGAGTCTGGTCTCCTTTGGGGGGCCCACCTTCACATCAGCCTGTTAGAGTTGCAGGTGGTTCATTTGGTACAAAAAGCCTTCCTACGTCCATACAAAGGCAGGCGGATGCAAGTCCTCACGGACAACACCACCCAATGTTGTACTGCAGCGAGCAGGGCAGTGCGGTATTGTGAATTCTGCGCCAGGAGGCTTTGTCTCTGTAACTGGCTGAGTCGTCAGGGCATTTTCCTGGTAATACAACTCCTGGCAGGATCTTTGAACACCAGGGTGGATGAACTCGGTGGCGATTACACTTAGAGGTGGCGCTGGCATCTTCCGCCAATGGGGAGAACCTTGACGTGATCTTTTCCTCACAACCGAGAACACACAATGTCCAAATCTTTGTGTATTTGAGTCCCAAGGCGACTCTCCATCGGAAATCCCTTTCAGTGAAATGGAGCTCAGGACTCCTGTATGCTTGTCCTCCGCTACCTCTCCTTTCCTGAATTCTGAAGAAGATCTGGTATGATCGGGCCCAAGTCATCTTATTGGCCCAGCATTGGGCCAGGAGAGTTTAGTACCCAGAACTTCTGGCCATGAGCATCTGTCCTCCAGTCTGACAGCCGCTTCAGGATGGTCTTTTTTCGCAGCAGCAGGTTGGAGTTTAGCATCCGGCTCTGCACAACTTACACCCCTTGCGTGAAGATTGAGCAGTGACGGCTAACTACTTTTGACCTTCCTCCTCAAGTAGTGAATGTCAAAATGACAGCCAGGCCTCCATCCATAAAAACCATCCATGCTGGACACTGGGAAAAGTTTGTTGATTGGTATACCTCTCGACAGTTACATCCTTCACAAACTCAGTTGACTTATGTTCTACTGTTTTCACTCTCTTTAGCCCAGCTTGGACTTGTGGTGGCATCTGTAAAACGTTACCTGTCGGCCTTATCTGCTTTCTTACGTTTTTCCTGAACAGCCATCATTGTTTAAGTCACCAGTTGTGATACAGTTTTTTTTTTTTTTTTTAAAGGGCTGTCCCACGTTCCCACCAAAACCTTTTTTGATGCCACAGTTGGACTACAATTTGGTTCTCACCTTCTTATTGTGCTCTATATTTGAACTGATGCCCACTATGTCTACTAAACCCTGATAACAGCATTTCTCATAGCAATCACATCAGGTTGTCACATGAATTAGAGACACTATCTATCCGACGACCTTTTACCACTTCCTTCCTGTAGAAGTTGATGCACAAGACTAAGGTGGCATTTCTGCTTAAGGTTGTCACGTCTTTCCACAATGGCCAGTCTTTCACCTTTCTGGCATTTTCTGCTTCACTTCACCCAATCAAAGAGGAAGAGAAACTCCATCAATTAGACTCCAAGAGAGCCCTTAGCATCTACATCGATCGTACCAAGGAACATTGGCTGGACAATCCGCTTTTGTGGGGTTCGCAGGAGCCGAGAATGGTAAGGCACTGCAGAAGACGACCATTTCACAGTGGATAGTCCTCTCCGTAAAGGTCTGTTATACACTGGCTAAGAAGCAGCCGCAGAGAGTTTGAGGGCTCAATCCACCAGAGGCACTGCTGTCCCAACTGTGCTGGCATGTGAGTGCCTGTTCTGGGCATCTGCTAGTTTGCGACGCAGGCGCCAATCCACACCAGGGCTTGCCAACCTTTTTTGTAATAAGAGCTACGAATGTTGAATGAAAACCATACCGAGCTACTAAGGTTAGTCTGATAATAGTGACCACATCAGACAAGATGGCCACCCCATGCAAGATCACTGCCAGTGACCTCCTCAGTGCATCAGGCAGTATTGCCAGCATTAATGTGAAAAAACTTTAGCAATGTGGAAAGCTTCAACATTGTAGATACATGACAATCAAAAACCATGACTAAAATGCCTCTGACACCAAGTTAATAATATTGGTAAGAAGTCTCTCCAATGCCTTTCAATTTAGCACTCAAATATCCGCTTTAAATATATTTTGGAAATCCAACAATTGTTCTCCAGATATCCGGTTGTGAGTTATTGAAATGCACAAATTTGTATCTCGAATACATGCTTTTCAATTTTGGAATGCATATATTAATGCAACCAAGCAAAAGCTTCTAATGTAGTGGGCTGGGCTGCACAGAGGAGAGCTACTTACAGGTAGCTTGAGAGCTACCAGTAGCTCATGAGCCACTCGTTGGAGAAGCCCGCTCCACACATTAACGAAGCACTGTTGCCTTGATAGCCAGGTCCGACGAGTGACAATTTGCCCATTCAGTCCTGCAGGACTTTTTGGTCTGAGCCATTCCCGTCACTGGAGGAAGTACTGCTTTGTTATCTATTCACAAGGTGAGGTATTTGTGGTTAGAAGTATCCATCAGAAGAATAAGTTGCTTACCTTTAGTAACTCTATTTCTGGAGAATACTCTAACCACAGATTTCTCACCAACCCTCTCTTCTCTCCGTTCTTTGGAATATACTATTACTAATCTAAAAACGTCCCAATTAGAGATCTGCACACTATCAAATGACATTCGATGTGCCAATCATATAGAAAAGAAACTGACATTGATGCACAGGGGTGGCAGTTATATGTGGACCCGATGCCACTTCGGGGGGTGTGGAGGGCCAAACATGGAGCTGCATGGTGCCATCTACCGGCATGTGAGGGAATTGCTAAAAAAAAAATCTCTGGATCCAGTCTGGTGCTTAGTGATATTCACAAGGTGAGTAATCTGCGGTTATAGTATCCACCAGAAAATGCTTCACCGAAGGTAACATGAAATCTTACAAATTACCTTAATAAGAAAGGGTTTTGTTTTTTAATTACTGCCTTTGATGAGCTCTGGGAATTGATTTTTTGCACTGTAATAAACCTTGCTTCATGCTCTTTGGCGCCCTGACAGGTTAAGCTGTCTGCTGGGCTCCTGTAAAACAAATTGACAAAAATACGTACATGCATGTGTATGTATATATGTATAGAGGGAGTTTGTTTTAGCCCTCTTCTTACTTTGGTCCATTCGCGTGCTGCTTCTATTCATTACTGTATGCAGCATGAGGCAATGGGTCTCCCCAGTGCAGCCATTGTATGACCGTATATGTTGTCTCTATTGTCTAGTGAGTGACACCATTTAGCATGTTCATGTACACATGCAACTGAAAATTAGTGTGTTCAGTGCCATGGCTTCTTGCCACTCCTTTCAACTCCAGTTTGCCACATCCTGGGAAGCCATCTTGGAATGGTATTGTCCATAGTGTATCATTGTTTAAATGTTCTAAGATGAATCTAATAGTGGTGGCCATGCAGGAACATAAACAAAACAAAAAAAACCTTTACACTATTCGCAATGCCATTGCAAGACCGTCACCGCTTATGTTGAGTTTTTTTTGTGGCAAGCATAAGCCTTCTACATTTATACTGCAGCATATTTTTTGCATTTCGTCTTTTAATTTATCTTGAACATTTTCTTTAGTTTGTGTATGTGTTGTGAATGGGGAAATGAGTGAATGATAGAATGAGTCAGTGGATGGATAAATAGATATACAAGTACAAGGATGAATTACAGCGAGTGTATGATGACTTGTGTGTCTAAACTCATAACTGACTGTAGGACCACTTTATGTACTAAGGCAGACCTATTGGCATTGCCAGTGCTTGTTTTCTGTTGTTGTCATTATTGCGGGTATAAAGTTTTTTCAGGTTACAGTATTTTAAAACCAGTATTATTTATTTGGGATGTGCATGAAAACTAAAAAGAGATTCTATACGTGTTGTGTACACATGCCTTTTAGGAGGCTCTCTTGCTGTTTAAGTACATTTATATGCAATTAATATTTTTATTTGTTATAGCCAGGTCAAATGACTGCCATATATAGGCAGTAGCGCTTTTTTTTTCTTTTTGAGGCATATTCCGGACTGCCATATATAGACAGCTGCACCTTTTTCCTTTTTGAAGCATATTCTTGCAATAAAAAATAACTATAGCACCGGCTTACCAAGGCCAGACCCATTGACTTTGCATTTCCTTTTCCAACCTATATTGGAGACAAGGCCCCAATTACCCATAATGTCAAACTTCTCGAAAAAGCACATCACAGTCACTATTTGAAGAGGTGCGCTATCCTACGGGGTATCAACTTCAACAGTGCAGCAGAGAAAGATGTGACCCACACAGCATTTCCATTGGAGAAATGCCCACACAGGCTGTTCATTACATGCACTAGGCCCTGGCAAGCAGTTAACGTGTTACTGACAGTGTCAGGTGATGTGCTAAATTAAGAAGCTGGCCGGTTCATAATGCCATCGGAACCGTGGCAGCTGTGTAATGGTTGAATGGATGCCTGCACTCCAAACGTTTGATTCTGTAAAAGTTCATGAAGAAACGAATCTTTTTATGTTAATTTGTAATTGCATTTATGGTGCATTTACTACCCCTTACGAGGCGTTGAAGTACTTTATGCCGGGCAGCATGCTGTTCCGAAACCCAAGGTTAGTGGTTAGTCCAATATTATTGGTTATTGTTGACTACTGGAATTAGTTGTGTGCTCAAGCACACCATTCCATGTATTCACTCCAGTTTCTTGGGGTTGATTAAGTTAATAGAAGTTGTTTGATTGTTAGGGAGGGGGGTCTGTGACACATTCACATTTGGCGGGATTCATAGATTAGTTAAGAGGACATTAGGTTTTGTTAGGGTTCATGGGTATGACTTTCAGAGGAAGAGAGGATGTGAACTTGTAAATCAGTTGTGAGTTGTTTGCAGAAATACAATAATGGAATAATGGAGATTAAAGGGAACACTCATATTAGATTAGGTTGTGCTCAGGAAGAGGAGGCATGCAGAGGATGGGGGGAGGGAAGGAGAGGGCCATTTGAAAGAAAAAAAAGAGGCGACAGCCCGAAGTTTTAAGTGAAGATTTTAGGGAAATAGACAATCTTTTTTAAAATATCATGCTATTTGGGCATACAAGAATGTAGGAATAAACAACATTAGATGCATGGGAAGACAGTGCTGTTTTAGGTATTTTGATATGCACTTGTATCAGGCAGGCAGTCTGTCCACTGCTAGGCAGGCCACTGCTAGACCACAGCTCTGGCCATGTCAGTTGATGAGCTCAAGGGTTAGACCTGAAAAGTAATGACTGGACTTATATATAGGGAAATATCAAGAGCCAAAGGCTGTGCTCAAAGAAAGCCATAACCAATGCAAGAGTGGGACAAGGAGACGAGCGGGCTGTAGTAGAAGCACAGCATTTGAAGGTGAGATGTACATGAGGGAGCCAGTACTCTCGCAAAAAAAGTAGCACATGAAACCTGAGCAGTAGAAGGACATACGTAATGAGTCCATGCTCCACCAGAGAGACGAATCCAAGAACAGAAGTGAAGCCCACACGCACTGCGAAATTGGAAGCAAGCAAATGAGTGGCACTGAAGCCAAGCAAAGGTAAATAATAGGTGGGCTCTAAGTGTACTGTAAGGTAACAAAATGTCTTGTAACAGACAATGCATGCGTTGTCTAAAGTGAGACCTAATGGTAGAGTACTGGCACAATCTTTTAAAATGAACCAAGGAAAAAACTATTTTCTTGGGATAAGAAAAAAGGCGCTGGAGATTAAACCATCCACTGTTCTATGAAAAATGAAAAAGAAATTTGGGGGAATGTTGCAACCTAAAAGTTCCTAGCCACCAAGAAAACCTGTTCAATGTTTAAGTATCCTGCTCAAATGAGGGGCAGAACGGTCACTGAGACAAACGTTATAGGAACTATTGGATACTCGGACGTCCTGCATCACCATCTTGTAATTATTTGGACCTCATGCTCAAGAGCCAACATCATGCATCTTAATGGATGTCCTTGGTGGAGAACCATGTGTTTGTTCTCCTGTCTCTTCCATGCCTAAGCACGTTAATTAATCCACCCTGTACCTATGGCAAGAGTGACTAGCACTCAGATATTTTTTTCTTTAAAAACATACTTTCTCACTATGTTAACCTCTCTCCTATCAGAGATTTCCTGTTTTGAGGGCAAAACATCTGGTTTTTCAGTGCAAGCAAAGCATATTTAAAGATCTAACTTTGTTCCATCTGAAATTGGTTCTTGACAGATCACCTCTTATAAACCCCAGTACCTCAAGCAACTTTACATTGTTTTACTACTTTGACAATGTCTTCCCTATTATTTAAAAACCTCTCCAGTACAAACTCTTGCCGCCACCAATTAAATGCTTACAAGTTTGTTGTGATGTCTACACTTAGCAGAACCTGCTTGGGTTCTGTTATTATAGCCCACTACATGTCTGAGTCACTTTTCGTTAATACAACCTGCCAATTTTCATTGTGTGTGCCAATAGTTACACAGCTAAATGTAAAGGGAAGCACATGGTAACAAATATTTAGCTATAATAAAAAAAGTGACTAAAGGGAATGCAGACATTTTTTTGCACTCATACATCCATCGAGTAGAGTAGTTCTCTTGCTGGGATGTCTTGTAGCTCAGTTTTATGACAAAATACTGGACAGTCGGTATATTATATATTGTCTTTTATGAATGATTAGAATGTGTGGCAGTTGGTTCACATGCTGTGCATAGTTTTGTCATCTAGTGTTGGGCTCAGACATTTTCAATGTATTTTTATTCAAAGAAGTCTTTTGAGTCACTAGGTATAGTGACTCCTCCCTTAGTTGGCAATGCGCACAGGCACTGGCTCCCTTGTTAGATTGTTTTTTTCTTTTTCCCGCCATCAGGTTTGGACATGTACCGATAAGGCTTGGTGTTCACGCCAAATGGCTCTTACAACTGGGTCCATTCGACCGTTTGGCTCTCGTATTATGGAAGATCCTTATTGGATCCTCAATTGACGAACTTCGACAACAGAACTCACCTTTGCGCCTTTCTACTAGCTTATCGCTGCCGTGTCTCGTGCTCCATCGACCAGAATGCCAGGTCAGTAATGGAAAGAATGCCCTTCCACAATTAAATCTGCCTGTCCCCCGAGCATAACAAGACCACATGCCAGGACTGGATCACCTTCCAGTCGAAGAAGACCCTTCAGTACAGGTGAGACCATCGGAGAATGTAGAGAGGACAGGCCAACAGACATCCCTATGATCTTTGGGGAATGCAACAGCGAGGTGGAGGAAGAAGCTGGCCCTTCCAAAGTGCATCTGGTCCAGTCCAGTTCAAAGACAATCTCGCCCTCCGAAACAGAGGAAAAACAGCATCAAGACCCTGAGGTTAATCAACCCCGAAGACTTTGACCATGAATATAGTAGTCACCCACTCACAAC
This sequence comes from Calotriton arnoldi, assembly GCA_963921515.1. NCBI lineage: Eukaryota > Metazoa > Chordata > Amphibia > Caudata > Salamandridae > Calotriton > Calotriton arnoldi. The sequence continues at coordinate 2,023,966 of CAWUFW010000081.1, read as the reverse complement.
CCACGGCTACCCAACAACCCCGTGGACAGGCAGAGCACTGCCCCAGAAGGGCTCAGGTGTCCAGCCGAGAGACTTGAAAGCAGCCTGCTGAGACACCACTGCTTTCGGGCATCATTGGCACCAAAAGAAGCCTTTATAGCCAACAACTCTCGCCTGTGGCCACAAACAGTGACCTACCTAGGAACCCATCTATGCTGGCACCAAAGCAGTTGGTGACACAGACACTGGCACCGACGCAGACCTCAGCACCGAATGCCTCCACACTGAAGACCCTATCGGCGCCAAAGACCCACTTGATGCCAAACGCTCTATTGAGTACTGGCTCCGATGACTTAGAGCAACCGTTCTCCAACGCTTGCAGGAGGAGTTGGGTGCTCGCCAAAAACATCTCTTCATTCTTCATTCACCCAAACCCAAAGAGGTGAGAACATATGCTATGTACTAATACAGAATCTCAATATAACATCTAGGCATTTGTGGAATGAAAATGAGCCCACCATCCACCCCAATTTTTTCTGGGGGCATTCCCTTTTTTTTTTTTTAGATGCAGCTTCCACAGCTACTGCGCACTCCTGTCTGGGTCCCTGTACCACTCGTCCGTGGGCTGGGCGAGGGCATCACTCCAGTGTCTTGCAATGCCCCTTTTAGAAAGTAACTTGCCTGTGAAGACTGATCTCTGCATTGCCCAACTTCCGCCTTCATCTGGTATGATGCCGATCAGGGCAGTTAGTAGAGGCAGTCCAGTGACCTGTTCAAGTGCATCATAAATCCTCAGTCCGTATGCCTGGATGATAGGGCAATCCTACACAACATGAAAACATGAGCTATCAGTCACTCAACATCTAAGTCCCAGACTATCTCCAGCCCTCTCCAACCTACACAACTGGGGTGGCATATAATAGATACAGTGGAAATAGATGAAGTATCAGGCGGAGGCGGGATTGGATATACAACAGATGGGCAGCCGTTTTAGCTTCCACCAAGTCTTCCTCCTCCAGTGCACCCAAGTCCTTTTCCTTGCAGGGATTATTAGGGGGTAAGGGTTGTTGACAATCTAAATGTGATATACCGAGGAGATAACATTCGGCCTCGATTCTATACAAAGTTAGTTTGGATTCAAGAGGGTTGAAGTTGGGGACCTCTTTCAGCTTTGCCTTGCGATCCTCCAAATCATGCCCAAGTTGTAAGTATCGAAAACATTGTGAGTTATGGAGGCAGAAGTCCACTTTCAGCAAGTCAAACGACCTCAAAGAGCTCCTCTGCCAGACATCTCTCATTTTGAAAATCCCTATCAAATCCCATGCTTTGAATCCTGTGTTTTGGATGGATCCGGGCCGGTGCCACTCGTGCCACCTTCCTTGGACTCAGGCCTGATACCGTCCCCATTCTGATCTCGGACTCTGACCCAAATCAGGATCGGCCATGTCCGACGCATACTCCGGCGCCGACTGGAGCCAAGCCTTCTAGGCCCTGAGCCCTATTCCTATGGGCTAAAACGCGGGAAGGAGTCACTAGACCCTGAAGAATGCCAGCCTTTCGACTCAAACATGGACTAATGTGAGGACTTGGCAGAAGCCAATAGACTTGACACTTCTCCAGATACTGCCATGCTTTCTTCCCCTACTGTGGCTATAGAGGAGGGAGCGTCCTTTGTGTCTTGACAGAGGTGCTTCAGCCGGGAGTGACCCCCTCAGAACCGCTTACATGCGTCCTGGTTGGGACCTGGTCCAAGCCCAGCAAAAGGGCTCCTGTGAACAGGACTATTGCCCGTCGCTGCTGACCTGCCCTAGGCGACACCAATTTCCTCACACAACACCCTACCCCAGAGAGCTTGGGGGTCTAAGCATCTACCTCCCATGTAAATCCAGGTGCATTCCCTACAATATAAATAATCAAGAGAGGCACCCTCTAAAGGGGAAAGGGGGATTCTTTACAATACCTTGCGGGAGATACAAAAAGAAGGTTTTTTTCTTTTCATAAAACCCTCAAAAGTCAAAATAAATATACAGCACCTAATTGGCCTGTGTTAAATATCAAAGTGAAAGTTGAACTTCAGAGCCACCGTCGAGCACGGTCAGGTTTTACAGAGAGGGAGTAGCCTTGACGGAGGTTTGACTACAGGCGTCTCTCCTTATACTCACCGATGGACTCATGGGGCCCAATGATGGTCGCATTATAAGTCTTTTTGATACTTAACACAGGCCAATTAGGTGCTGTATATTTATTTTGACTTTTTCTTCTTAATAATTGTGTTAAGTGTGACACTTGGAGTGGGAACATCATTTTTCCTACTAGGCCCTGACGAAATGCCTTGGGGAGAGGCATGAAACTAGTTGACCATAAAGGGAAACAATAGGAACTGACGCCTAAGGTTTTCCCACATGTCCACAGATTTTAACATACCTTCTTGGGGTAGGGAATAAACTTGTTTTAGGACTCACAACTGCTGACCGGAGAGACGCAGCTAAGTTCACAATCAGATGTGTACTGGATACCACCGACTCGCTGGGCAGAGATTCCATCGACAGTGGCCTTGCGGCACCACGCCTTGTTGAGGGCAACTGTTTTTTCAGGGGATGTCCAAGCATCTCTTATGGACATGCCCTCTGATGTCTCCCGTCTCTTCGGAGACCAGGCAGATTCAGCGCTGGAGCGCTTTAAGGATAGCAGGGCTACAACGAGATCCTTGGGTCTTTCCATGGCTCCTTGCCACCCTCAATCCTCCTTTCATGACCACAGAAGGGGCTTCCAGCCGCGTATGAATCTTCCCAGCCACCGCGGTGCTCAAGCTTCCCAGCCTCTGCGTGTTTGCGGACGAGGGTCGGGCAACCAGAAGTCGGGGCAGTCCACTACCCCCTCAGCAGCCTCCAAATCCTTATACTCTGCCTTCTTACCATCATGGGCACCCAGTGAGAGTAGGATATGCCATCACCCCAATGGGTTCTCCAAAATGTCCAGAGGGGATGCTCCATCCCCTTCATGTCTAACCCTCCACACATGCCACCTGCTTGCGACAGGCTGACAGAGGACCATCTGTCCTTGCTACACTAGGAAGTGATGGCTGTCTTGGCCAAGGGAGCCATTGAGCGGGTGTCAACACCAGAAGTAGGTCATGGTTGCTATTCCCCCAACTTTCTGGGGCCTAAGAAGGTTGGATGCCTTCGTCCCATCCTAGACCTGCTCTCTCTCAATTTCTTCCTCAAGAAGTAGAAATTCAAAATCCTCACGCTCACTCAAGTCCTGTCTGTCCTGGATCCGGGAGACTGGATGGTAGCATTGGATTTGCAGTACACATTTCCACACTGACTGCCCACAGGTGTTACCTGCGAATCAGAGTGGGCCACGAGCTCTTTCAGTTCGCTGCGCTCCCTTTTGGTATAACCAGCACCTCTTGGGTGTTCACCAAGGGGATGGCGGTGGTTGCAGCTCCTCTGGGGAGATCAGGGGTGCCAGCCTGCCCCTATCTTGACGACGGGCTGATGAAGGCAGGTCTTACCCCAGGCTGTTGTCTTCCACCTCCAGACTACGGCGTACCTCCTGCATTCGCTGGGATTTACAATCCACTTTCTGAAGTCACACCTGACTCTCTCTCAGATGCTCCCTTTCATCAGAGCTGTTCTGGACACGGTGCAGTTACAGGCTTATCTTCCCAAGCAGCGAGTCCAGTATATTCAAGCTATGATAATGATGTTTCGGCCTCTATCCTGGATTTCGGTGAGACTGACTCTGAGGCTGCTAGGCTTCATGGCCTCCTGCATCCTGCTAGTGACACATGCTCACTTGCATATGCGAGCTCTGCAGTGGGACCTGAAGTTCTAGTGGGCATAGCATCAGGGTAATCTCTCTGACATGCAAAGAAAACAAACACCAATGGCGAACCGATTAACTGCACCTCACACACAGTTCCAATCAATTAGAGCCTGGTGCACTTCATATCCAGTACCAACCGTTGTGTGCTACTGCTGCCAAGCAGAACCAAACTCAGAACAAAGTGGAATGGGGCACCCAGAGATAAAACAGTCCACATATCTTAAGTTTTGTTTAAAAATATTCTTCTTTTATTTGACTCTCATATAATGCATAAAATCCAGCAACTGAACCTCCAGCCAACGCATTTCGTTCAAGACAACAATTGAACTTCATCAGGGCTGTGAATGTTGTACAAAAAACATGTATAAGGAAAAAGTCCACAAACAAAAAAGCATGCACAAACATCTACAATAAATCCAGGAAAAACAAGTTACACACTAATAATCCATTTTATACAATAACAAACACAAATGTGACAATCTTAGTGCACAGACCATAATCGACTAACATCAAGAAATCATCATTGCACCCATGTGGGAGCATGTATGCAAGGAAGCCACACCGAAAAGGGGACCTGCAACATTATTTCCCATTTTCCTTTAAAAACATCAAACACAGAAGAGAGGAATAACTTCATCAAGCTATATACAATCTAGACATGACAATCACAGTGCACAACCCCATAGACCACAAACATTAAGAATCTTTAAACACGCGTGGGTTCTTGTGTGCAGGGAAACACTACCAAAGAGTGGACCTGCAAAGTTGGTTCCTTCATTCCTGTAAAAACATCTTGCATAGACAAAAAAATAAATCAGTCTAGTAAAATACAAACGATATGGAAAATCACTAACATATACCATTTGTTTTGCACTCATATTATATTTTGACAGTCTAGATCTCTGAGAGAGCTGCAAAAGATCTGCAGTGGTGGTTAAGGAACCACGATTGAGTTAGCGACAGACCCATCTCCCTTCCCCAACCAGATCTAACAGCGGTGACAGATGCGTCACACCTAAGAGAGGTCGGCCATCTGGGAGAGGTGGAGATCAGAGGCCTAAGGTCTCCGACGGAATCCTGACTCCACATCAACCTTCTGTAGCTCTTAGCGTTCCAGCTGGCATTAAAAGCCTTTCTACCCTCATTCAAGGGAAGGCAGGCTAGTGAAGGTGTTCAAAGACAATACACCTGCGCATTGTTGTTCTGCAACAAACAGGGCGGGTGGGAGTGGTGCAAGGTCTCCTTCAGCAGTGGAGAGAGCATTGGTTAGATCTGTTCGTCACGGCTGAGTACACGCAATGCCTGAAGTTCTGCGCATTATAGTTTCCAAGGCAACTCTCGCTCAGACGCTTTTCGTCTCAAGTGGAGTTCAGGCCACCTTTATGCCTTTCCACCCATACCACTCCTGCCCAGATTTCTCAAGAAGATCAGGAACAACTAGGCCCAAGTCCTCCTTGTGGCTCCTGACTGGACTCGGAGACTTTAATATCCCGAGATGTTGAGCATGGCCATTGGTCGGCTGATCAGGCTGCCCCTTTGGGAGGATCTTCTGTTGCAGCAGCAGGAGAGTGTTCTCCACCCGAACATGTCACCGCTCCGCCTTCTTGTGTGGAGATTGAGCAGCAACAGTTGACCGCTTTCGACCTTCCACCTGAAGTCTGCAATGTGATTCTGGCAGCCAGACGTTCCTCCACCAAAACAGCATACACTTGTCATGGTTTGCAGGAAAAACAGGTTGACCCCCTTTCTGCTCCCCTCTTTCAGGTTCTTCTCTTTATTCTTCCCCTTGCCCTGCAGGGCTCTTCTCTGGGCATCTTAAACGGCTACCTTTCTACTCTATCAGCCTTTTTGCAATTGCCTGACCAGTCGCCTCTCTTCAAATCCCCTATTGCATATAGATTCTTGAAAGGTTTGCAACATAGGTTTCCTCCTTCTCCCTTCATCATTCCTCATATATGGGGATCAGAACCGAGCTCTAGTAAGCTGCGTCCACCATCTTGGGCACCTGGTCACGTCCCCTGAAGATCTTTTGAGGAGCAAATTGCCTTTGAACCTCCACCGAACCACAGGAGACCTAAGGACAGATCCTCTCACAGTACAGCGAAGGCAGTAAAACCATGTCCCCTGAGTCTCCTGTGTCCTATGGGGAGGGAGTATTCAAAAGGGGGGTACAGAGGCAGCAACCTCAGGGGGAGGTTAAAGAAGGCTCAGTGCAGGAGCTACCTCCTCCCCCCAAAGCAGTGACTCTCTTCCACTCAACCCCTCTCATTGCACTACACTTGTCAGGGGGAGACTATGGGGTTTCTCCCACACTGGGAAGAGATCACCTCCGACCAATGGGTTCTCTCCACAGCTACTGCTTGGAGCTCACTGCAGCCCACCCAAACATTCCACCCCGCAAACACTCTCTCAGAACACCAATGCCGCCTTCGGGTAAAAGTCCAGGCACTAATCCTCAAAGGGGCAATAGGACAAGTGCCATTGCGGCACTATGGCAAGGGGGTGTACTATCTGTACTTTTTAATTCCAAAATGGACGGGTCTCTACTGACAATACAAATGCATCCTTTCAGGACATTTCTTCATGGCCCCTCTGCAGGATGTCATCCCTCTGCTGCAGCAAGGCGACTTCATGAGTGCACACAGTCTGAAGGACGACTACTTCCATATACCCATTCTTCCCGCTCCTCGCTGCTACCTACGTTTTGTGGTAGGTGGTCAACATTCTAAATTTAAAGTGTTACCATTCGGGGATCACCACTTCCCCCAGATTATTCACAAAAAGCCTCGCCGTTGTAGCCGCCATCTCGCAAGAAGCAGCATTCACATATCCCCCTTCTTAGATGATGCAAGCAAATAGCAGTGCCGCGCTCAGACCCAGAACACTGTGTCCCTTCTCCACAGTTTGGGCTTCACTATAAATACAGTCAAGTCTCACCTTCAACCCGTTCAGATCCATCCTTTTCTGGGAGCATTACTCAGTGAAGTCACTGGCAAGGTTTACCCTAGTCGGGAACAGGTGGAAACATTCCAACAGTTACTGCTTATTTTTCAGCCAAATAGTCAATTGATCGTCAGAACAGTTGTTTGGCTTCTCATAATGATTGCCTAATGCATAACCATAGTTCCCCATGCCAGACTTTACAAGCATCCCCTCCAACAATGCCTGTCAGCACAATGGAGGGTCAATAGGAGGAACTAGTGTTGGTACGAGCCAGCACCCATCCTTCTCTACAGTGGTGGAACAGCAACAATCTGTCCCCGAGACTGGCCCTTCATAACCCCTGTTCCTCAGGTGGCCATCGTCATGAATGCCTCGCTCTCGGGTGGGGCTGCATCTTCAGCAACTGTCCATTCTGGGGATGTGGTCGCCGCAACAAAGAGGCATCTAAGTCAGCTACGTCAAGCTCTTGCCTATCCGGCTTGATCTTAAGGCTTTCTTTCTCCAGGTTCAGCACAAAGTAGTGTTGATAAAAACAGACATGACCACCATGAATTATGTCCAAAAAGCAAGGCGACACACACTTACAGCAGCTGTCCATGCTAGCACAAAGCATGTGGCACCAGATACGTACACCTCCTGACAGAGTACCTTCCGGGAGTGGAAAACAATTTTGCAGACCTGCTCAGCAGGATGCAGCAACAAGTCCACAAGTGGGAACCCTGCCCACAGGTCCTACACCTCATGTGGAGAGGGAGGGGGTGGGTTCCTGAGTTCGACCTCTTTGCCACAGTCACAAAATGCCAATACTTTGCCTCCAGGTTTCACACCCATAGTCCATGGGCAATGCTTTATGGGTGGATTGGTCAGGAATCTTTTCCTCCTTTCTCACTCCTTTATGTGGAACAGAAGCTTCTGCAAGCCTCCCTCCACTTTCATCCTGGTGGCTTTCACGCGGGCCAGACAACCATGGTTCTCAACCCTTTTAGAGATGTCGGTGGTTCCCCACAAGAAGCTCTCCAACAGAACGGACCTTCTCATATAGAACCAAGGTGCAATCAGGCACCCCAACCCCAGGCATCTCGATATAGCTCCAGAGGTTCTAGAATTTGGCCATCTCAACCTCCTTCAAGATTGCATGCTTATCCTCAAAAATGCATGCAGACCCACTACGCGGGTCTGCTACCCTGCCAAGTGGAAAAGGTTTGTCTATTACTGAATTCCTAAGCACATAGACACGCTTAAACCTGCAGTTCAGTATATTGTCTACTACCTTCTACACTTACAGAAATCCAGTCTAACTTACATATCAATATACCTTCCCTTAGCTGCTATTGCAGCGTACATGCAGAACAAGGAGCACTCTTCTTTATTCAAAATCCCTGTCATCAAAGCTTTCATGGACGGACTCAAATGGGTTATTCCACCCAGAGTAGGCCCAGCTGCTGTCTCCAAGCTTTACATGGTCCTTACTAGACTCCTGGGCCCCCTTTTGGAACCCTTCCATTCATGCCCCTTTACAACTCCTTTCCTGGAAGGTTGCTTCCCTTCTCCCTATCACATCCTTAAGATTTGATCGAGAATTACAGGTCCTCACCCTGGAAGAGCCTTTATTTCAAGTTCATTACAACAGTATAGTCTTTAGAACCAGCCCTAAATTCTTTACCAAAATGATATCCCCTTTCTATTTCAGTCAGACTATTGAGCTTCTGATCTTTTTCCCTCCGATTCTGTGGCAGAGGGGCCCTTCACACCTTTGATGTCAAGCATGCCCTCATGTATTACACTAATAGGAGCACTTTCGCAGAACTTTTTGTTGCTTTCTCCAAACCTCACAAAGGGCACGCTTTGTCTAAACTGGGCAAAGCCAGACGGATCAAATGTAGCCAAACCTGCTACATTAAGGCTAAAAGAACAAAATAAATTACCTTGCCCTGTCCAGGCCTCATTCCACTCCGGGGGGGGGGGGGTCTGGGTGTGTGAAATAGCCACTATGACTTTCCTTGGAAATATCCCCATAGCTGACATTTGAAAGGCAGCTACATGGTCCACTCCACATACGATTACCAAACACTACTGTGTGAATATCTTAGCACACCAAGCTGTTCTAAGAACTCTGTTTGTCTTCTGCAACCGCCATCATCTAATTACTTCTTAGGGAGTACTGCTTTGCAGTCTGTGTAGAGCGTAGGTATCTACAGCCACACATGCCACAAAGGGAATACGCTACTGACCCTGTAGGCATCTGTTCGTAGCGTGTAGTGTAAATTTCATATGCCCCCAACCACCTCCTCGGAAGCCTTTGGTTGTTTCAGATGTACATTCTTTCACTTTTTGTATATAACTTCTTGCATGGTCGCCCACTTTCCTATCTAACGTTTCATCTTTATGCTTACTCTCTGTGCAGGTAACAATCTAACAATGGAACCTCTTGATTTAAAAGACTTCTTCGAAGAAAAATAATTTGCAAGCGTCTGAGCCTATCTTTATATCCCAGGAGTATTAAAAGCATGTGAAGCTACAGCACCACACACTACAAATAGATGCATGCCTACAGATTTAAGTAACCTATTCCTTTCTCATTTAAAAAAAAAAAAAAAGCACCCATCACTACAACTGCCTCTCGTTCTGCTACTAATTGGAGGCCTATGATACCTACTGTTCTGCACTACATTCCTCAGCAGTAGCTTAAGTACCATCATACATACTAAAATCACACCACACAACTACATGCATTGCTAGTAGCACCCCAAGTACAAATACCAACTATGTTCCTACAACTTCCATGAATACTACACACTTACTACTATAGTTGTACCACTACTTAAGGTCCTCCCCCTGCAGTAGTACGCTATTGAAATGAATGTATTTAATTTGCACTTTAGTAGGCATTACACACTAATCATACATAAAATATAAACAACTTTCCTCTCCAATTAAAAAATTCACAACACTGGAAATTATTTAAAAGAATCTAAAAATAATCTAAATTTACATAGTAATGAAAGTATTTAAGGTAGTCATTTCAAGATCAGCTCTGGAAACACAAACTAAATCTTTGAGAGCCACTACTAGATATCATTTACACATCTCACAATTCAATTTACATTTACATTGTTCTCAGGTGTCCCGTAACGCCAGATTTAAACTCCTTAATTATTGCTTCTTGCATAGGGCGTATCTTACGCCGGGGGAAATAATGCGACAGTTCAGGGCACAAGACACGAGATGCCCTATATGTGGAGAGCAAAGAGCTGAGATGATCCATATGGTCTGGTTGTGTTTGGAACCGCGGGAATTCTGTGACAGAGTAGTAATCTGCATTAATGACATCACAGACAGGACCCTCCCATGCACCTCCTTGCTCTGCCTGTTGGGAGGAGTCCCCCACAGCGGCTAAACATAAAATCACTACCAGATTTGAGGATTTAGCACTTGTGCTGGCGAAACGACCAATCACCATGAAATGGAAGGTCTCTACCAGCCCTCAGCGACCCAAATGGAGGGATACCTTACTGAGATGGGCAGGCTGTGAAGGAGCAGCATTATTCCAAGAGGTGAGGAATGGTTGTTGCTCAATAGATAAGGCTACAGCCTGGGACGTTCTTGTGGAATGTTTGAAAATCCTGATGATGACAGCCCTGAACCTTCTGTGAGAGAGACACACACACACACACACACACACTGACACACACACTGACACACACACACTGACACACACACACTGACACACACACACTGACACACACACACTGACACACACTGACACACACACACTGACGCACACACACACACACTGACGCACACACACACACTGACGCACACACACACACTGACGCACACACACACACACTGACACACACACTGACACACACACTGACACACACACACACACACACACACACACACACTGACACACACACTGACACACACACTGACACACACACACACACACACACACACACACAGTCACTCACTCACTCTGAAATCGGACAGGTGGCCCACACAGATGGGAACTTTGGCTGGGATACGGGGTGCTATGAACGGACTACGAGAGTGTAGGACCCGGAAGGAGTAACACGTCCTCTTGAGAAATTATCCTGTATTTTTGGGGGAAGCAGGAGAAGGGGAGGGAGTACAAAATCAGAATTCGATAAGCCAAATTACTTAAGTGAAATGAATGGACATACAGCTGGGACGTATTGTCAAGGGCCAATAACCATGATATGGTATATAGAAGTTATGATGCAGACTATGTGTTACTGTAACTAACTATAGAGAGGCCTCACCTGGATCCTGTACTGTATGCAAACTGTTACGAAATACCAATAAAATCCATTAAAGTAATAAATACATTGTCTTCAAGCGTGTTTTCTTCAAAACTGGTCATTACAGGAAAACTATACAGCCATGGAACATTGTACAGCAAAGGTGATATGATTAGTGCAAGTGCATACTCAAGCACCAACTCGTGCTGTTTGCTCTGCGCATAGTGGTACTCATGATAGACATTGTGTTGGTGTGCAGACTCCTAAGCCCACAACCTAAAAGCCCTTATTTTCGAGAGGCAGCACTCCTCTAAGTAATCTTACCACTCAGCGTACCAGTAGCAATACAATATTCTACTAGTACGCCAAGAACCACTTCTACCACTACTGTCAAAACTTCTGCCTGTAATACTTCTAGTACCATGAAAAATAACGAACAAGCTAATTGTGAAGCAGAACATCCAGCTGTCTGCATTGAGTGCCAAAGAATGCAATAGCTCCAGACGCTAACCTTGGACATTAGTTTTAAAAGCAGTAAGCTATTCTCTAATAGCGCGCTCCCGATGACTTGTTTGAATCTCTGGAGCCCAGATTCCACTATAGTTAGGCTTTCCTGTTTTCAGTTTCTATTTTTGGTAAATTCTGGTGGGGTTTTTTCAGTGTTTTCAAGTGATTTCAATACCTTTAAAAATCAGTGGTTACACATTTTCGGACCATTAAAAACAACAGAAACAATGTTTTTCCGGTGTTTATGGAATGTTTTACTTTTATTATTGCTTGCTTTATGCACTGATAGCGCATGGTATACAGACAGTGTACGTATTGTGTATATGAGGTCCAAATACATTTTTGCAAATTTAACTTTTTGTAGTACACAATACTTCTTCAGTGAGTCTTTGGTCATGTGCGCTCATTCTTTCCTTTCCATGTAAACTTTTTTCTGTGAAAAGGCCCTCTCAACATTGGCACTTGAGACGGGCAACGCCAAAACAGCCAGTACACAATTTGTTAACTCTGGCCATTGACATAGCTTTCCATGCCAATACTGGTGCACTTGAAGATTGCGATTCTCAGGGCAGGTTCTGCAACATTTGCATTGAACTGGGCGCTTATGCCCTCAGAGTTATTGAAGCGGTCAAAAATGAAGCAGCACTTTTGAAACTACGGAGGAAATTCCCCTTTACGGAAGGGATCTAGACCTTGTACAGTGAGGTTTCATTGACTTCAAATGCCATGGTTGGTGAAGGGACATTTCTATGCATCATTGCAAGCCATTTCTCATACATTGTAAAATAAAAGTTCCTGAATTGCACTTCAACATTGCTTTGCTTACCAAGTGGCAAGCACTCTAACATGTTGCAGTGCCAGAGTCAATAAAGGTGTTGCCCAGCCTACTCTCAAGGAGATGTTTCACATCTACACCAATTATGCTGAACACTTGGCAGACAAGGGTGTTTTCAGACTCTAATTTTTTTTATTATGTCCACTACAGCAGTTATGTTTTCCTGTAAAAATCTAAGAATGCAGTAGAGTGTACTTTTTTTCACATCACTATCAATATGCGACCAAAGATCCTCACATTTCTTGCCTTTGCATCATCACTCGGCAAACATTCTGTAAATGGTCGCCACATGGATAATATAACATTCATCGCCCCTTGGACTGAGAACCATCATCTAAGTGACACAGTTTGGATGACTCTTTCTTTGATGCCACACAAAGCACGAAATGAGAAATATTTTCATTTTAGTTCCTGTGGATATCAAAACAGTGCACCAGAATGGACTAAAAAGTAAATAGCGTTCTTCAGTAACTCTGAAGATTGTAAAGATGCTTGCAGCATACGATCTAACAAGTGGCAAGGATCTCTTACAGGGAAGAACTTCAGCTCAAGTATCGATTTTGAGAGGTCATCACACAATATTTTCATTTACGTAGCTGAATCACTGCAAATACAAACAATATCACTCCAATCTTTGTTGAACTTGGAAAGAACCTTTTGGCAGAGCATTCCAAGTAGCACTGCGTTCCATGTTTTCCAAAAGTCTGGTGTCATGTTTTCACCACTATCCCAGATGCTTGGTGATAGCACTCTTTTCACATATACTTGTCACTATACCTTGCATTGAATGTTTAAAGTCTGAGGTGTTGGCAATTCACCTACTATCAATACTGACTCACTAGAAACTGGGGGCTGATGTATCAAGAGTTTTTACCCTTTCTCTGTGGGTAAATGTGATGACATGTATTGGGAAAGATTCCCAGCCATTTTACCGATCACTGAAAGAAACAAACTCAGTCAAAATATCAAATATGATTTTGATATTTCCTGATTCTCCACAGTTTATAAAATAATTATTCAAGACCTAAAACATGCTTCTAAACCCTGTATCTTTAGACCAACGACCACAAAACTGAAAAAAGGAAGGAGAAACAATATTTTAGTGGCATCCCTAAACAACAAAACTCAAGCAGAATAATGTTAGCCCAGTCTTTCTTGCTGCTAGCTTGTATAACAAAGTTACATTGTATTGGCCCCTTCAGGAAGAAAAAAATTACTCTTTCACTCTCCTTTTCCTTTCTTTGAATGGCATTTAGTTTGTGGTTGTGCAGGTGTTTTTTCGGTGTTTATATGTTTTCACTGGTGAGGGCTATTTCTCTTTCAGTGGCGTTTAATCAGTTATTATAGGTTTAAACCTAAAATCGGACAGCCTAACTATACTACATCTTGATTATAGGTTTGTTGAATTAATATTCGATGTGGGTGTGTATCAAAGCACATATCCAGGTACAAATACTGATGCACCACATCATTGTTTTTGTTATTCAGGTGTAAGTGGTCAATTACCCTAAAAATCTTTGCTGACCAATAGGTGTGTTTGAGATTAAAACCAAATCCTCTGTGTAACTTAAGCTCCTGAACGCTCTTTACCAAGGAAGGATGGGGACAGAATCACCTAAAGACTTAGTTAAGTCTGCCATGTAAATAGAGAACAACATGGGGGCCAATATGCACCCTTGCTTTAATCCATAGATTGTGGTATATTTTGGGGACAGGCCCTGCTTGAGGTTGAATTTAATCCTGATCTAGGTTCCTTTGTGAAGCTATCTAACTTGATTTAAGACTCCCATATAAATCCCCCCAGCATGTATTGGCACTGTAGTCGACAAAACCATAACATTTTCTGTTATGTTCATTGTATAAGGTAAACCTGATCAGGGTCCTATCTAAAAGGGAAAGCCAGGGGCATTAGTAAGCACCAGCCAAGGAGACACTACACCTAGAACATGCTCACTATTGTTTTGTAGTGATTCTGTAAAGTATGGCGATTAAATCAGTGGGGCGTACTGGGGCTAAAGGAAGGAAGTACAGGAAGGAAATGTTGACAGTGGAGGTCATAGAAGCCTCCAGTGCTTGAAAAGGAAGGTTATTGAGTTCTTCTTCAATGCAATTGTACGAGAGATGGAATTGATAGAAAACTTGAGAGCATTCCAGATCTTAGATGCAAGAAATGAGAATGCTTGGTCTTGCAAGCGAAACTTCTTGATATGGGGAACAATAAGGGGTTTGTATGGACAGGATCACAGCGACCGAAAAAAGGGAACAGGACCAAAACCTGGTCTTCTTGTCGCTTGAAAGGGAACAAGACTGAAAGCTGTTTTTTTGGTAGCCAGGAACAGAATTGTAAACTATTCAATTGACTTCAGCACAGGACTTTGGAATTACTCCTTTGTTTAAAAGGAAGCCAATGGTGGCCTTGAAGGTTAAAACTGACAGTAGCAGTCAATGGTAAAACATAAACATTCCTTGAGATACAGTAACGGGTGACTAACATGTTCTATCCCACGGCCACACATGGAAGTAAACACACAAACACAAAGTCATTAGACTGTAGATTTGTTATACAATGCAAAGTCCAAAAATAAAAAGCATGTAAATTAAGGAGATTACTCACCAACTGCTCTTGTGCATTCCATCTTTTGCTACTAGGTCCAGAAGTTAAAAATAAGAATTATAATCTAATTCAAGATGACCGACTTGCCTAGATCAACTTCGATTCCACGAAAATGCACAAATCTAAACAAAAATCTATAAACTTAATTTACTTAAGTACCGTTAAGAGACTTCCTATTTCTAGCTCATTTAGTTTGTTGGGTGGGCATGAGGCAATTTAAAGGGTCAAAGGAAATGATTAGGAACAGCTGAGATATAAAAAAAAAAAATCCATCTCCTAGATTTCAATATTAATGAATCACTGGGACCTTTGCACTGACTGCACTTGCACGCAAGCGGGATAGTGGCTGATATTCCATCAGCACCTGAACACTGGGGAAGTGCCGAAATACAGGGACAGCAACACTCATTTCTAAGCACTCACTTCCTGCCCAGCGGGGAGAGAGCTTGTAGCGAAGCTGGCGGTGTGTAATAAACTTTTGGCTAGAGGAACACCGAAAATGTAGGCTGAAGTTGAACAGGAAAGTCCAGTAGTAGTACCTCCAGGGAACGAAAATGAAGTTTTATATGCAAAGGAAGAGTGACCTATATAGCATTACTGACATTTCCAGACTATTACCTCAAAGGTAAACTAAATATAATATAATCCAGGCAACTGATGTAAGACAGACATGTTTCAAGCACCTCCCAGCAGAAAACCTAAGGAGTAGGTCCGTGATTGCAAGCTGGAAAGGTTATATCAGCCATAAGCTTGATACTTAGTATAAATGTTGTAGATAGCTGGCTACCAGCCTTGTACTAGGTAGTCACTCATACATATGAGATTTCAGATCAGAAATACAGGTGACTTTACTACACCTTTTGAAAGCAAGAGGGTTATCTGGAAGTGGGTCGCTGACCAAATTTCAGCCAAAAAGGGGACTTCTAAGGCAATGAGAGCACAGTTTTTGGAATTGTCATTTACAACTGGGCACTGTTTCTTCTGCTTTGTTGGCAACTGTAAATCATACAGAAGCTACAGAGCCACCCACGTAAGCGAGAAAAACATGGGCCACTAGACATTGTGCCAGATGACAGCACCCACGTCAACTGTTGCTAGCATTTATTTTTTTTCTGTTGCTCTGTTAAGGAATACAGTTGGACAGTGACAAAATGGTAAAATGACAAATTTACTGTATCTAATCCGACAAAAGACCACAGCAAATAACTACTGACAAAGGCAGCGAAGGCGCAACAAGTTCTAGTGCCCATTTGTCTTACAATGAATAAAGTTCACATTCACCGAAAAAGGGAACATTTCTAACTAATACAGTTCCTTATTTCAAATAAAGACGTTTTATCTGTTAAATAAATTGGTCAAAAAGGCACAATTCAAATGATGACACTGATAACATTAGTAAAAGTGAGAACTAGTATTTATAAAGCTTGTTAACATCTGAAGGTTTCCTCGAACTAGATCATCCAGTGAGTGTGTTTTGTAAGAGTATGATTGTTAAACATATATACTAAGGTACTGCAAAAGTTAAATTAGTGTACTAGGTGTACTACTAATGAGTGATGCTATTTCAAATATATGTTATGTGAGTGGCTGTGTGACTGTATGCGTGTGTGAGTGACTCTGTGTGTGAGTGGCTGTATGGGTGAATACATGGGTGTGTGAGTAGCTGTGTGAGTGAGTGGCTATGTGAGTGGCTTTATTTGTGAGTGAGTGGGTATGTCAATAGCTCTATGGGTGAGTGAGTGGCTGTGGCTGGCTGTATGGGTGAATGACTGGGTGAGTGAGTGGGTTTCTGAATGGCTGTATGAGTCAGTGACTGTAAGTGTATGTATGGGTGAGTGAGTGGCTGTTTGAGTGGGTGTTAAGTGAGTTCATGTGTGAGTGGCTGTGTTGGAGAGAGTGTCAATGTGAGTGAGTGAGCGGATGTGGGGGTGCTTGTATGGATGAGTGAATGGGTATGTGTGTGGGTGTGTAAGTGCTTATATAGGTAAGTGGCTGTGTTGAGAGACTGAGTGGGTGAATGAGTGGGTGTGTGATTGGCTGTATGGGTGAATAAGTGGGTATGTGAATAGCTTTATTGGTGAGTGTGTGTCTGTGTGAGTGGCTGTATGGGAGAGTGACTGGGTATAGGAGTAGCTGTTTTGGTGAGTGAGTGGTTTTATGAGTGCCTGTATATATGAGTGAGTGGGTCAGTTAGTGTACATGTGGGGGAGTGTGTGTGACAGCCTATATGGGTGATTGACTGCATGTGTGAGCGGCTGCATGAGTGTATGAGTGAGTGTGTAAGTGACTGTATGGATGAGTGAGTGGGTGCATGAGTGTCATGTTTCCGGTCCCTATCAGTATGCTTGCATGAATATGGGACATGCAAGTTTGCATTCTAGTTTCCTCGACCAGGAAGCATACCACAGGTCACCACCAGGGCACTTCCGGCCGTCACAGCTTAAGAATCCACAATTCCAAGCCCCGGGTGCTTCTGATTCGTTCTGAACCTGACCAGAGCCGTGGATACTTCCTTCCTTGTTTATTGCCTTTCGTGTGGAACGCGTAGGAACGCGCCTGGACACACACACCTAACTTCTATTGTGTTCACGGTAAGCATCGTGAACAAACTTTACCGATACGGAGAAAACGCGCGCCGGAGCGCGGCGTGTTTCTCCATTTGCTGGTTACATTCTCACGGCAAGCGCAGAAGCGCGTTGCCAACCAGGAACGTGGACACTTCCTCCCTCGAAGCGGTAGCACCGGAGTGCGTCGCCACCTTTCACCTTGTGGGTTTGGTCATCGTCTCGTTGCGGTAAGCGCAGGAGCGCGTTGCCGTACCCATTGCCCGGTATTTGAAATGCTATGGTGAGCACAGGACTGCGTCACCATTCCTTGTTTGGGACATTCTTTATCCCTTCGTCGCAGTAAGCGCAGGAGCGCGTTACCGCATTTGTTTGTTGCCTTTGGGGCATTCTGTAGTCCTTTATCGCGGTAAGCGCAGGTGCGCATTACCACGTCTGTTTCATTCTATATTTTGAACAAGCGCAAGAGCGCATTGCCAAATACAATCGTTGGAACCTCTTGTTCACCTTCTACTTTCAGTCCCACAGTAAGCGCAGGAGCGCCCTTTTACTTTGTGTGTGTTCTAGTGGGGATCCAGATCTTGGTACCACATCCAGCGCTGGTGCGCTTCTCTTCAGTTGTCGTACCTCCGTGGAGTGCAGGAGTATACCTTATACATCCCGGAGTGCCGTTTCCAGTTGACTATAGCTCCTTCCTCTACTTCTCCTCAGTGTGTGTGTGTGTATGTCTGTGGTTGAGGACAATCGTGATTACCTGTTGGTTTGCACTTACAAGTAAAGATCCAGGAAGGATTCTTGCATCTCCTAATGGTATATGCTACCGGAACCTCACACCAAAAGACACACCACCTTCTTTAGGATTCCTTCCCCCGGTCTTCACCACACCCCCAGTCAGGTATTTATTAGACAGACAGGGGAAAAGGTGGGAGACGGTGGAGGTTATTCATATCATCCCTGCGAGACTACCCTACAAACAGAAGGTGAGCATTGTGGGGACCTGACAATGAGTGAGTGTAAGGATGAGTGACTGTATGAGTAGCTGAATGGGTGAGAGGGTGTGTGAGTGGTAGTATGGATGAGTGGCTCTATGGATGAGTGATTGGATGTGCAAGTACTGGTATGGGTATGTGAGGGGTTGAGTGGGAGTGGGGGTGAGGTTTTATGGGGGTCTGAGTGGTTCAGTGGATGAGGTCATCAGTGGTCATCAATGATGTTGTATGAGATGTCATCAGTGATGGCACTGGCTATATCATGAGTGATGTAATATGTGAGGTCATAAGCAGTGCATTATGGGGGCTTAAGTTCTAGTTAGCTCAGGTAACTATAACTGCTGAATTTCACTGGTTTTGTATGACTGAAATGAGAGCCTAACTAACGTCTCTGTAACCTTTGATTTTTTTTCAGTGAATTTCTAAGATTTTTAAAATTCTATTTCCTAACTGTAATGTCCCTGTAACCTGTTTTTTTTCCAGTGAATTTCTAAGGTTTTTACATTTTATTTCCTAAATGTAACATGCAACCTTTGAGAGTGAGTAAGTGCATGAGTGTCTCAATGGGTATGTGCGAGTGTCTAAGTGGGCCTAGGAGTTGGCTTCATAAATGTCTCACTGGTTCTGTGAGTGGGTGCATAAGAATGTGAGTGGGTCTGTTCGAGATCAACCCCCTCCTGAAGAAGCCTTCGGCGGACCCCACTGACCTCAAAAACTACAGACCCATCTCCCTGCTCCCGTTCCCAGCGAAAGTCATCGAGAAAGCTATCAAAAGCCAACTCGCACCTTCATCGAAGAGCACAACATCCTCGACTCCTCCCAATCCGGCTTCAGAAAAAACCACAGCACAGAAACCGCCCTCCTCGCTGCAACAGACGACATCCGCTCCCTCCTGGACAGAGGAGAAACAGCCCTCATCCTCCTCAATCTCTCAGCGGCCTTCGACACAGTCTCCCACCGCACCCTAACATGCAGACTCCACGACGCAGGGATCTGGGACAAGGCCCTCGACTGGATCCACTCTTTCCTCTCCGGCAGAACGCAGCGGGTCAGACTCCCTCCTTTCCTATCGGACCCTACACCAACCACCTGCGGAGTCCCCCAGGTGTCCTCCCTCAGCCCCACGCTCTTCAACGTCTACATGGCTCCGCTCGCCCCCATCGTCAGAACCCACGGACTCAACATTGTTTCATACGCAGACGACACCCAACTCATCCTCTCCCTATCCAACGAACCCAACGCAGCAAAACACAACTTTCAAAAAGGCATGGAAGCCGTTGCCAAATGGATGAAAAGCAGCTGCCTACAACTCAACACTGACACAAAACAGAAGTACTCATCATGGGCCCACACCCCGACGCCTGGAACGACACCTGGTGGCCCCCCCGCCCTCGGAAGCCCACCCACCCCCATGGATTACGCACGCAACCTTGGAATCACCGTGGACTCCGAGCTCAAAATGGATCGCCAGATCAGCTCCGTCGCATCCTCCTGCTTCCACACCCTCTGCCTCCTACGTAAGACCTTCAAATGGATCCCCCTCGAGCACAGAAAGACCGTCACTCACTCCCTTGTCACCAGCAGACTCGACTATGGCAACGCACTCTACGCCGGAATAAACAAAAACCTCACCTGCAAGCTACAAAATATCCAGAACGCCGCTACAAGACTGGTCCTCAACCTGCCAAGACACTGCCATATCTCCCAGCACCTGCGCACACTCCACTGGCTCCCCATCGAGGCTAGAATCACCTTCAAGATCGCACACAAAGCCCTCCACAACACCGGATCAGCACACCTGAACAGCCGACTCAAATTCCACGCACCCCAAAGGACCCTACGATCAGCCCAGCTCTCCTACGCCGTGGTCCCCCGTGCCAGAAAGACCAGATCGGGAAGCCGCTCCTTCTCCTTCCTCGCGGCCAGAGCTTGGAACGCCCTGCCGCTCCACCTCAGACAGACATTACTCCCCATCTTCACGAGAAACCTCAAAACTTGGCTCTTCGACAGACCCCCTCCTTGATGGACTGGAACCTGCAACTTCCCTCCTCCCCAGCGCCTTGAGACCCTTACGGGTGAGTAGTCGCGCTTAACAAACTCATGATTGATTGATTAGTGGGTGCATAAGCGTCTCAGTGGGTCTGTGAGTGGGTGTACGAATCTCTGAGTAGGTCTGTGACTGGGTGCATGAGTTTCTGAGTGGGTCTGTAGGTGGGTGTGTAAGTAAGACTGAGGAAGGGTGTATAAACAAATAAACATTTTGAAACTTTTTTCACTGATATTTGCGAATTCGATGCAACATGACACGGGGGCCGCGATGACGGCCGCGGAGAATTCGCGAATATCGCAAGTGTAAATAAATGCCTTTCTTAAGGCATATTCTACTTATAAGGGGTTCCGCAAACTACCACTATAACCCTCTCTGGGGTCAGGGCACATGCAACCTGAATCCTTATGCCACTTTGACCCATTTTGTTTCAGCCCCGGGGACTGTTGCAATGAGATAAAATGGCGGCCACAACTATCTGCTCGGGTTGCGGTCAGCCAATCACGGCATTCCTGTTGCCGCGTACATTTGTGATTTAGCCGCGGCCACAGATATCCTTATTTTTTTTCTCTTAAATTTCTCAACAACTGTGGAACGGATTTACAACAGATAACTGAAAGCGTGATCTGCGAACCAAAATCTACTTACCTGCCAAATTTTGTGTAATTCCGTCCTGCGGTTCGGCTGTTCAAAGCTCCTATGCTTCATTCTTCATGGTAGAAACACGGAGAGCCTTAAACTGTATGTGAGCAGTGTAGAGAGTGGCGAATATTCAAGACTGTTTCAAATTTATGCAGCTTACATATGTAGTGTATTGGAGAGTTTAGTCAAAAGGTATGCCAGAAGTCCCACATATAGGATGTTTAAATCGACTAACCGGGATAGGATCAAGAGAGACACCACTGCAGCATGATTATCAACGAGACTGAAAGCAAGGATTGTGCTCTAAACATTAATATTATCAAGAAGCAGATAGAGATTAATGCAGAGACCAGTGTTTGGAAGAGATCAATTAGAGTTGATGGTATTACACAGAACGTTTGCGGCAGTTAATTCCACAGCTCTTTTAGCAGCAACACGTTCAATTAAGTTATTGCGTTGCTTGGGTTTCATGATGAATAAAACTAGTTTTATTCACTCACGCATTCTCACTGACGCCCCAAAAGATGCCACCTTTGAGTCGGGGGTAGATACCAGGAGCTCTGTGCTTGTATGTAGTATTTCTATAGTGCAAATATAGCCAAAAGACAGTGTAGTGCTGTACAGCGCCAATAGCATTATTCCTGAAAAGAGAGGATACAATAATAGCTCAAAGGGTTGTTTGTAGACTGCAGTGTTACTGACAGTGAGGTTGCTGATACCATGGTTAGACATGCATTGCAGAGTGAGAATGAGCATTACACCAGTCTAAGCATGGCTGGACAGTCATTGGTCTTCTGCTCGGATGGGTTGATTACATCTCTTGTTTGGGACCTACAGGGGGTGGACTAAAAAAGTATTGGTAAATACCTAACCCGAGTTGACCATTACCTCAGGCAAAATATTGAGGAGCTGGGCACGTTCACATGGCAGTGGATTGCTAACAGGATATGACATTCCGTAAAGACACTGAATACATCACCTTAAAAGATACTTTGAAAGATTCAACAGCAGTGATGTTTGCTTTTAAATAATTAAACTGTGATGTTCAACAAGGGTGTTTGTATCAGGGGAAACGAGTGCCTCTTTCTTTTAAAGAAACTGCAAGAATATAGCATTGCTACAACGTCAGTGGCAGAGAATGTGTCAGAAGAAGAAAACAATTTGGAAAACTCCCATGGTCTCAGTCCTTAGTTCCCATTTGCTTTCTTTTTTTTTTTTTTAATAAAAGAAAATGGATCTTTACAGGTATGTCTGATAACGTTGCCAGACAATTGTGAAAAAAATAGCGATTCATGTCCACACACGTGTTGGAGCTTTAGTTAAAGCAGTGTTACTAAAAGGGAATAGGTTATTTACATGTGTTTTTCTACTGAGAACAGCGGGTTCAAAAAATCAAGGCATCACACAGCAACTTGATTATTGGGAGAGTGGGGCGCAGCAAATAACACTGACCACTTTGTTGTGTGAAAATGGGCGCTTTATTGAAACAGGTGCACATCACACATTTTACCTGGCAAAACCGCCTTACAAAACTAAACCTAACTATACATCAAATTAAGCTAACCAATGTCCCCACCACTACGCCCCCCACCCACATGCCCACCCGCAGCTATCTCATTTAACTGTAGTGCACTTCAACATTTCCAACTTTATATTTCTCCTACAGCCTATGACTGCCGGTATGAACACCTAAGCAACCAAACTTCCTAAATTGAACCTTGAACTTCCTGCATACCTCCTTTTGCACATGTTTCCCCAACTGGCAGCGCCAGCCAAACTTCTGACAAGTCCTGAAAAATTTTCTAGGCCCCCGTCACCCAGGAAAAGTGAGCCTGCTAACTTTTTCTGAAACCTAACCCCTCCCCCCCCCCTCCTCCCACCACCACTCTGGTCCTTTTTACCATGCACCTTTTCTCCTGATGTTCAGGCTCCTAGACCACACTTTCCTCTATTCCAACAAATAAATAAAGGTCCAACCCTATGCGTGACAAGTGGACGCATCACCTCTGAAAAACTCCAGAGCCTCAAATGTAATATCCGAATGGCAAATGTGGGCGAACCCCACTTCCCTACAGAACAGAGACATTTCCCATTTTACCTTCCTGCACGTCCTGTCAATCGCGATGGGCTTGCTCGCCCCCCTCCATGTCCTCTCCAGGATGAACTCTGTCCACAAGACAAAACATTCAGCCCAATTTGCCTTCATTTGTAAAAATCCTTTTTCATTGCCCTCATCAGAACCACACCTTTCTCCCTCACCAGATAATTTCCCCCTAAATGGAAAATCGGCACATCCTGGCACCTACCTCCCTGCATCATACAGTTCAGGCACTGAATTAATTTTCTTCAACACATGCCCCCTTTCCGAGTAATGGGGAAAAAACATTTATCAAAGCCTAAATTCGGTCCAAAGCCCCTCTAGTGTGCTTGTACCTCCACCCATTTGATGGAGTGGCCCACCACCCAAATAACCACGTCCTCCGCCGCCAGACCTGCCACTGAACCTGAAAATAAGCAAAACGGCAGTAAGGATTTCTAAAAGTCTGACCCGCTGCACTTCCCTCAGCTTCCCCGTACCCACACATAGCGCCTGTAACACTCCGGTGATCATTGCCCCAAACGCATGATATCTTCATGCTCCCAGCCTTGACCCCCCTGCTTCCGTTGCCTCGTTAATGTGGAAGAAGTGTGTGCCATAATTAGCAGGGGGCAAGCCCAGTCACTCAAGCGCTTTACGCAACACAGATAACACCTGAAACGTCATAGCCTTTTTCCCAGACCCGTGTCTAAAACCATGCCAGAGTCAATTCCACAACAATTAGCCCATTGCTCGCCCCACCGGACATTGCCCTGATGACTCTACTGCCTGCAGTGCTACACTCCTCTCCTGCGCTCTTTGATCCTTTTTTGATCTCCTAAGCCAAATCACCCAACTATTTCCCTGCTGAGAAACACCCTCCCACATTACTCACCCCTGCTTCTCAGCAACTCTGATACCCGTAAGGCGCCAAAAACCATCCTTAACATAATGGTGGAAAACAAGCAAGACTCCGCCGAATCCTCGCACACCTGCAGCATCTGCTGTATGAGATTGCAAAGTAAATTTCAAGTGATCAGCCTCCCGGCCCCGCCGCCACCCCCCTTCTCGAACCCATCATTCCAGCATCCTTCGCCCCAATTTACCCACCGATGAGGAGAAGCCCCACAACAATTTCCCCATAAATGCGACTTCTGCCAATTTTCCTGTAATGGTAATCCGTGACAAGCCCTTCTCTATTAAATCCAACATAAATTGAATCACATCCTCAGCCCGCAAACAACCCTCCTCCCTGTGCTGCGCCCCTGATGCTAAGAACTCCCAACCATGCTTGACCGTACGCTCTCCGAGCCGACTCCGCGAGGGACTCTACCACCATTTGTATCATCCTGCGTTGCCTACTGACCACAGCTTCTCTGGCATGGGCGTCTGGTCTCTGTCTGGGTCCTTGGCCAAACCACTGAATCTCCCACACTGTGAACGAGACAAAGCATCCGCAATGTTATTGTACACACCTGACACATGTTGTGCCCTGAAAGAAATATGACGCAAGCAACCCAACACAAAAACTTGCAGAAATTTCAGAACCTGGGTGGCCCTGGCTGACACATGTACCACAGACATGTTGTCAACTCTGAAGAGCACCCTCCTGTGTGCCAACTCCTCTCCCCACAAAGTCACCGCTACAACTAGAGGAACCAGTTCCAAGAAGGCAATGCTCCTGTCCTTCTTTGTCCACTGTTCTGGCCATGGCTCTGCACACCATATGCCCTGCCAATACAGTCCAAAACCCAGACCACCCGCTGCATCAAACATATCTGTTCCAGCTCAAGTCACCCTGCCGCTCCAACGGAATATCATTGATGGACTGCTGGAAAAAACACCACATTTGTAGGTTCTTCTTAACCCCAGTTGAAAGCCTGACATGGTGATGAGGTAGTGAGAAACCCGAGAGGGCTCGCCCCAGCCTTCTGCAAAACGTCCTTCCCGCCCTCACCACCCTGCATGCAAAGTTTAGGTGACCCAGCAGCACCAGGACCTCCCTCACTTTCCCTTTGTCTCTTGCCAACTTGCATATTAACAAAGTTAGCATGTTCTCCTTCTCTTGTGGCAACCTCGCTTCCATCTGATAAGAAACCATTTCAGTGCCCAAAAATGACTGCACTGTGTATGGACCAACTGTTTTTTCCGGTGCCAAAGGCCCCCCCAAGTCACCCATGAGCTTCTGGAACCTTGCCAGAAAAGCCTGGCAGTCCGCCGAGCCGGGAGTCCCCGCGAAAAATAAATCGTTCAAGTAATGGGTTACCAGCTGATGGCCCGTATGGCATGTGAACAGCCACTGCGAAACAAAAAGCTGAAGCATTCAATCAAGGCACACGATATGGAACATCCCATCTGCAATGCCTCATCTACTTACCAGCGTCTTTCAAATTGAATACCCAAAAGCTGAAAGTCATCTGGATGTACCGGAAGCAGCCGAAAAGCTGATTTCATGTCACACTTTGCCATCAATGCCCCCCGGGTCTGCCGTCGCCACCAGTGACTATGCCACATCCACTGAGGAATAAGACACCAAAGCTATGTCTAATGCAATGAAATCATTCACCGACCCGCCTTCTGGCCAGGATAAGTGCTGAATCAAGCAGAATTGACCCGGTTCTTTTATGGGCACCACCCCTATTGGAGAGACTATCAGCTCATCCATCAGCCACTCATGGAAGGGGCCCGACATCCTGCCCTCCAAAACCTCCTTATCCAACTTCTCTCGTACTAACCATTAATGCTCTTTATCTGACCTTAGATTATCTGTCCACGCAGCATTTGAGAACCCTCGTAACCCAAACGAAAACCCCATCTAAATCCATCGTGCAGCAACCTTGCTTCCCCTGGACGCTGGTAGAAACCCAGCCAGTACTCCAAATTGTCGGGATTAACCAGAGTACGAGCCTTTTGCACCAGATCCCTGTGCCCTCCTCGGTTGCCAGAGACCTGCTGCTGTACCCTGTCTGTCCTGAGCTGCTGCCACTGACCAGAGCCCGGTTCCTGATAGCCACTGCCTGCTCCGAAACAGTTGGTGAGGGGATGCTGACCTGCGCACTTGAAACACTCATGGCCAAATTTGCAGTATTCTCGAGTGCACATTCCCTTATTAAAGTCCCAGCAGGTACCCCCGATCCCGTCTGGCCTTTTGCTGTCAGACTCATCCCTACTCGGGTGGGGTGACCTTGAAAGGGGAAGTACACGATCTGTAAACCCCATGCTGTAAAACTGGTCATGCCCAGCTTAGCAGCCCCCATGGTGTGCTACTAGAGGCCAGAATCCAGTTCCCCCTCACTTTGCCTCTGGACCCCAAGCCAAGTGTGCCCGAAATTACTCGTCATACTTGGCCCAAGCATAACCTCACCACCTCCCGTGATTTGGGCGTTCCAAATCACGCCCTTGTATTTAAACATGGCCATGGAACGTTACCAATACTTTTCGCAGTACACGCTGGGGTAAACTGAGAATGCTGCGGTACAATTCCTAATGGTCAGGGGTACCTTTGGTCGTTTTGCCAGCTCATATTCCTCCTCCTTCAAATCCTCCTTGGATCGCACCTCCCTATATAATAGTTTGAGCATTTCTACATACTCCCCTTTACAAACCTTTTCCTTTGTGGCCAGCATTGAATGTGCTCCCAAAGGCTTGGTGACCCCATGTAGGCTAACCGCTTTATCCTAAGCTCCTTACTCTCCAGCCTTTAGTTCCTTCTCTCCCTTCTCTTGTGACTCTCCCATTACCTGTCCCTACGCCGCTATCTACTCCTTTTCCTCCACACCTCTTTTGCCCCTCTTGCGTGCCTTCCAGGTTTTCTTCCGTTCCCACTCCCACATCAGTGTGTTTGTTTTACAGAAACAAGGGAATCCAATTAATGGTCAGGGACCTTGTGTATCAATTATTTTCAAAAACAGCGGTCCCTTACACAAAAAATGATTACTATAATTTACGTAAAAATACAATTATGTCTGTTTTAACCATCTAACTGGACATAATCATTTAATGTGAGCGTTTGTGAGAACAACATATAAGTGGGACATTTAGCAACAGAAAGGACTCTGGCATTGAATTTGCAAGGCCTTTAGCATAATTCAGTAGTTAGGCCACCAAGCATACAGTATAACACCATAGCACAAGTTGATGAAAGGTAAGATTGTGTCAAGGTGCGTGGAGTCGACGACGTTTCGATCCCTTTGTCAAAATACTGATATTATCTTCAGGACATCAAGGATGATGCCTAAAATAGATGCCTATTACAATAGAAGCTAGAAGCAAGGAAAATGTGTGGATGAAATTGGAAGAAAGGGGAAAGGGAAAATACACATTATTAAGGTTTAGGTCCAAAATTAAAATTTATATTAATTTACATAGGAGCATGCACGTTTAAGGAGCATGCTTAGTCTTTAAATAGTATTAGAAAAGCACGAAAACCACGTAAGTTGACACAATTGAAGTGTGCATAAGGGTTGAGCATGCTCAATGAATATCATATAGTGTTGGAAAGTCTTGAGTGGTACGTTAAAAGGAAACTATCGCTGTCGGTAGGGCATGCAATGCAGAGTGAGACGGAAAATTAGGCTACTGAGGCAGAAAAGTGAGGGCATAGGAGATGACTAACCCTCGACGGATTGGCAGCCAGACAATAAGGCGGTGGAGCGAACCAGGGATGAGAGCTCAGTAGAGGTAAGGGGAATTAATAACAATAAGGACTCATAAGCCGATGGAATTAAGGCAATATGCAGAGTAATATATACAGACCCTGAAGCGCTGTCGGAGCAACCGATGTGGTTGTGGTAAATGGTGAAGCGTGGTATGGTCATATATGAGCGGATGCTCACGAGCAAGGAGATGACTGACCCTCGAGGAATGGCGGCCAGATCCAGACCATAAGGGATGAGAGCTCAGTGGTTCTGGTAGGGGTAAGGGAAATAGTTAACAATATGGAATCAAAAGCCGATGGAAATATGGCAACATGCAGAGTAATTAATACAGACCCTGAAGCGCAGTTGGAGCAACCAATGTGGTTGAGGTAATTGCTGAAGCACGGTGTTGTCACATGTGAGTGGATGCTTACGGGCAAGGACCCGTAACTGGTGGAGAAGGTTTTGCAGCGTGAATCTTTCTGGATTCACTATGCTGTGCATTATTCCGCCATCTCGTGGTTGGGTCCGGATTCGTAGTCTTTTCTTTGTTTTTGTCTTTTTTTTTTTTTTTTTTTTTTGTTGTTGGCCCAGGTGGGCGGCGACGCCCACCATTTGGTGTCTTCGGTGACGTCGTCGAGCTCCGGCGGAAGCTCCCACCTTTGGTAGCCATCTTCAGATTCTTTTTCCGCCGTGGGGTCTGGATCGTTGCCGAGAAGTTCCAGAAAGTTGGACGAAGAATCTCGAAAAGTCGAAATTTCATCACAGAAGATATACTACTGAGACACCGGACGACAACACTAGTACCGGAGAAGAAGGACGACGAGGTAGAAGGTCCACGACCGAAATCTCGACGCCTACAGAGAATGCGCTCACAGGGGGCTCCTAAGCGCGGTTATGGACAAGACTCCGTTCAAGTTCTGCAGAAATTGCCACCACAAATACGCCCAAAAAGACCAGCACCCAGTCTGCAACCTCTGCTTGCCGCTCGACCACGCCAGCGAAGACTGCAACGCGTGCTCGGCGTTCACCCCGAAGACCCTCCGGGTGAGAGACAGACAGAGAAGGGCGAATTACAGCATGCAGGGCCAGGGACCAGCACCATCTCTCCGAGACCTGGGTCTCTCGAGCGGAGAGGAGGACAACATCGCAGAGGGACCAGAGGACTGCGCTGTCGTCGAAATCGAAAAGAAAACGTCGAAGGAGGTAAGGGAGTCGTCGACCCCAAAACACCAAAGCGACGCTCGAAAGAGTGAAGCCAGAATCCCTAGCGACACTGCCAGAAGTGTAGCAAAGTCCACCAAGGGAGCGTTGCCGCCGAAACACTCGACGAAAGCAACAGCACCAAGGGACAAACAGCCGAGCGGATCCTTGGACAAGGACTCTCAATCGGCGAAAGCCTCCGAAAAAACGAAGGCGTCGAAGGTCGTCCCCGAAAAGGAAACCTCGACACCGAGAAAGGAAGGCCCGGCGTCTGTTTCGACGACCGCGACCGCGAAGAGAGGCACTGCACCACTCGACGCCGAAAAGGCCCACGAGATGGCGAAAAAGAAGAGGAGGCTCGAGGCAGAGATGGCGAGCATCCTGCAACGCAAAAAAGACTTCGACGAGAAGATGAAACAATACGCTATTCCGTCGAAGCAAGCCCACGAGGCAGTCGAGGAGTTCGAGGTCGAAGTCGACGAGGCCCCGGGGACACCCGAACAGCTCGAAGACCAGGACGAGGAATACTACTACTTCGAGGCCGAAGGCGAAGAAGAGATGCTGTCTTACAGGGACTCGGCGTCCTCTGAAGTACAAGACCTAGACTGGCAAGACCTCGACACAGAGTCACCAGAAGAAGGGGTAGACACTTACCCCTCGAGACCTTCGCCGCCAGACGACATCGGAGTCTACAATGAGGTCGTGCAGAAGGCTGCAAAGACTTATGGGGTCGAAATGCAGGAGGAAAAGACAAAAGCAGGTTTCCTCTTCGAAACCCTGCTCCCCCAACAGACAAGGAGTCAATTTCTACCCATGTTACCTGGCGTTCTCGACCAGGGAAGGGAGGCCTTCAGGGAACCAGCAATCTGCAAGGCGGTTACCCCTAGGAGCGAAAAGAAGTATAAGCACTCCACAAAAGATCCTGCATACATACAGGGGTCTGTACCAGCAGACTCCATTATCGCTGCAACAGCCAGGAAGAGGGCCGGTGTGCCCACCAACACAGGCCCACCTCCAGACCAGGAGAGCAAAAGAATAGACCTCACAGGACGTAAGGTGGAGAGGAACGCAGCCATACACTGGCGTATCGCCAACTCCAACGCCCTCATCAGCAGGCATGCATACCAGCATTGGGCAGAAATGAGCCAGCTCATTAAGCACCTGCCAGAAGAACACCAACAAAGGGCCAATTACCTAGCGGAAGAAGGCAAGGCCATCGCGAACACTTGCCTAAAGTCAGCCTTGGACGCAGCAGAGAACTCCAGCAGGCAAATGATGATAGGGATGACTGAGAGGAGACACGCATGGCTCAGGATCTCCGGCTTCAAACCAGAAGTACAGAGCAACATCATCAACACACCGTTCGACGGTGAGAAACTGTTTGGAGCAACAGTTGACAACAAATTAACACAACTAAAAACGGACAACGAAACTGCAAGGTCCATGGGAGCGCTGCAGTTCAGGGGGATGAGAAGAGGGAACCCCTCAAGGCGAGCCAGTGGTAGAGGAGGCAATGCACCTACCACTTCACATCAATCACAACAACAAGGGTACCAAGGGAACAACCAGGGCCAAAACCTGCAGGGACAACAGCAGCAGAATTGGCAGTACCAACCCAGAGGACGGTCCTTTCGAGGGCGCGGGTACGGACGGGGACAGGCCCGAAGAGGGGGCCAGCAGCCCGCCTCAAAGTGACTCCACACACATAACAAGCCCCCCACCGTTAACACCAAGGTTGAGGGGAAGTCCGCAAAAGGAAAATATAAAGAGCAGAAGCACACAGCAAATAACCACCGAGCATACGACACCAGTGGGAGGAAGAATAAGAAAATTTCTCACACAATGGAGGAAAATTACCACGGACAAATGGATACTAAACACCATACAGCACGGGTACTGCATAGACCTCCAAAAACACCCGCCAGGGAGAAGACCAAGACATCGGTCAATACCCGCAAGAGAACTAGCCCTCCTCCGCCTAGAAGCAGAGGAACTGCTACAAAAAGAGCAATAGAACCAGTTCCAAACAACGAAAGGAACAAGGGAATATACTCAACGTACTTCCTAGTGCCAAAGGTAGACGATACACTAAGACCTATACTGGACCTCAGATTCCTGAACAAGTTCGTAAAAACCCAAAAATTCAAGATGACTTCACTTCAGGAAGTAATACCCCAAATCCAAGAAGGGGATTACATGGCGACCTTAGACCTAAAAGATGCATACCTGCACATACCCGTCAACCGCAAACACAAACGGCTATTAAGATTCGTGATAGGCCACGATCACTACCAGTTCACAGTGCTAGCCTTCGGACTAAAGTCCGCACCAAGAGTGTTCACGAAATGCCTAGCAGCAGCTGCAGCGCACCTTCGGAGGAGGAGCATACATGTATACCCCTACCTCGACGACTGGCTGGTAAAAGCAGGATCATACAGACTCTGCAAAAACACATCAAACAAGTCATAGAAACACTGTCCACATTAGGTTTCTCAATACATTGGGAAAAATCGTCAACAGAACCCCAACAAATCAAGATATTCTTGGGGGCACAAATAGACAGCACACAGTCCAAGGTGTTCCCCAGCGACAAGAGAAGTATAGCGCTCCTGAGGGAAACACGTCATTACCGCAAGGGGCAAGTTCTGACAGTGAGGACAGTGAGCAGGCTAATGGGAATGATGGCATCATGCATCCACCTTGTCCCGCATATCAGACTGCACATGAGACCGTTCCAGGAATGGATACAACAGCAATGGTCACAAGCCACAGGGAGTTGGGAAGATCTAGTGGTTGTCACACACGCAGTGCAGAAAGAAATAGCGTGGTGGAAAGAAGAGAACATATTACAAGGGAAGCCATTCACACAGCCAACTCCAACAGTGACCATCACAACAGACGCCTCACAGCAGGGCTGGGCGCGCACATGACCAGACTCCGCGTCAGGGGGCTCTGGTCACAACAAGATGCAGTGAAACACATCAACTACCTAGAACTCAAAACTGTGTTCCTAGCCTTAAAAGCCTTTCAAAAGCAGCTTTACGGCCAGCGAGTGCTGATACAAACAGACAACACAACTGCAATGTTCTACATCAACAAGCAAGGTGGAACACAATCAGCACCGCTGTCAAGTCTGGCACAACAGATCTGGAGATGGGCCATCCCTCTAAGGATAGACCTGCTAGCAATACACCTCCCAGGAATAGACAATGTAGAAGCAGACCGACTCAGCAGGCAGACGTCTGCATCCCACGAATGGGAACTGAACCAACAGGAGGTGCAGCAATTGTTCCAAAAGTGGGGAACACCACGGATAGACCTCTTTGCAACACCCCACAATGCAAAATGCCAACATTACGCATCCAGACAGCCGGACCAAAGGTCCCTAGGGAATGCCCTATGGATAAGTTGGTCGAACGAATTTGCTTACGCTTTTCCCCCGATACCACTGTTACACAAAGTACTCAGCAAATGCAGGAGCAGCAGCATGACACTCATACTGGTGGCACCTCAGTGGGCCAGACAAACATGGTTCTCACAGATTATGGAAATGGCGCAGGAACCAGCACACAGGTTCAGCAGAAGGAAAGACCTCCTCACAATGCAAGACGGAAAAGTGCTCCACCCAGAACCAGACAGCCTCAGCCTAGCAGCATGGCTTCTGAGGACCTAGAATTCGCACACCTCAAACTACCTCCAAGCACCATGGCAGTACTCAGAGAAGCAAGGAGACCCACTACAAGAAAATGCTACATTGCAAAGTGGAAAAGGTTCTCACAATGGTGCATTACAGAGGGACTGCAACGAAAAGTCACAAAAGAATCAACAGTACTGCGATATTTAACACACCTACTACAAAGCGGGCTGAGCTACTCGTCACTAAGGGTTCACCTAGCAGCCATAGTGGCCTACACCAGGGGAGAAGCGGTGAAAAGCTTCTTCACCTCCCAAGTGGTCAAAAGATTCCTGGAAGGAGCTAAAAGAATAGCCCCCCCTAAAAGGATGCCAGCCCCAAGCTGGAACCTCAACACTGTACTGACACAGTTGATGAAATCACCATTTGAACCCATACACAAGAGCACACTGCACATGCTCACACTAAAACGGCTTTCTTAGTGGCTATCACGTCACTGCGAAGAGTCAGTGAACTACAGGCTCTCACACTACAAGAGCCCTACTTGCAAATACACAAGGACAGAATTGTCATGAGGACGGACCCACACTTCCTGCCAAAGGTGGTGTCGCGGTTCCATATCAATCAAACAATACAGATACCAAGTTTCTTCCAGAAACCTTCAACACCCTCAGAAAAGGCGCTACACACGCTAGACGCCAGAAGGGCAGTGATGCACTACATAGAAAGGACGAAGGAATGCAGGAAAACAAAACAACTCTTCGTTTCCTTCGCAAGCAGTTTCCTGGGACGACCAGTAACAAAAAATACCATTGCACGGTGGATTGCACAAGCAATACAACTCTGCCACAAGCAGGCAGGACAACAGTTACAAGGGGCCGCCCAGGCTCACTCAACAAGGAAAAAGGGAGCAACGGTTGCGTTCCTAGCGAACACACCTATACAAGACATTTGCCAAGCGGCAACATGGTCTTCCGTGCACACGTTCACCAAACACTACTGTGTTGATATCCAAATGAACAAAGAGGCACAAGTAGGACAGAAGGTCTTACAGCACATTTTCAGCAACCAATGCTCATCTTCCACCCAACCACCGCAATAACAAAACCGCTACTAAGTCTATGCACAGCATAGTGAATCCAGAAAGATTCACGCTGCAAAACGAATAGTTTCTTACCTGTCGGTGTAGTTTTGCAGCTTGAAGACTTTCTGGATTCACTAGCGATCCCACCCGCCTCCGCCAGGAAGATAACATAGGAGGTTAAGGGTACAACTAAACTACATACAAGGTTTTAAAGGGATCAAAGAATAATTGAAGGATTAAAGGTTAAAGACATAGACAACAAAAAACTGTAAGAGGAAAAGAAAAAAGAATCCGAAGATGGCTACCAAAGGTGGGAGCTTCCGCCGGAAGCGCGACGACGTCACCGAAGACACCAAATGGTGGGGCGTCGCCGCCCACCTGGGCCAACAACAAAAAAAAAAAAAAAAAAAAAAAAGACAAAAACAAAGAAAAGACTACGAATCCGGACCCAACCACGAGATGGCGGAATAATGCACAGCATAGTGAATCCAGAAAGTCTTCAAGCTGCAAAACTACACCGACAGGTAAGAAACTATTCGTTATACGAGGTTAAGTGAGGTGAATTGCATTGCATTAAACAAGCTATAGCAGTGGGCATGAGTGCCCTTACCGTGGTGGTTGACCGTAATACAGCGGGTCAGCGTGGAGCCAAGTCAGCATGATTACACGTACCTCCTGCTCAACTGTGATAGCAAGAGGTGTAGATGCCAGAAGGGTTACAATCCCATAATGTTATGACATGGTCAAAAAGGAAGACCGAATACAAGTAGAACCAACGGATAAGTGGTCGCCTGGTATCCCCTGCCGCTACTAACGTGTGCAGTACCAACTCTGAATCCCCCTCTATCCTCCCCCAGCTGTGCTGCCTGTCCACCTTGAAATTCCTCTCCTCCAGGCCATCCTCATTTTCTTCATCCTCCTCCCCACTCTCTTCGTCCTCCTCCCCACTCCATTCCAGCATGCCTGCCACTAGGGTGGACAAGAAGATCCTAACTGTCCCTGTCCTACTCGCGCTGTCCTGACAGCCCTGTGTGACTTCCAAACCCACCCCAGAGGTACCTATCCTCCCTACCCCCAAATTGCCTTCCGCCTCCCCGCGACTAGAACCCCTATGAGGTCCCCTGCACACCCCCCCTCTCCTCCTCCACCCCCAGATAATCATTTAACTGGGACACCATCATCTCTTGGCACATCTCATGAGAGCCCTGCCATTTCTTTGGCCATATGACCTCTTGCTGTTTGCCCTTACTCGTTCCCTGCCAGACACCGAGGTCCCAAAAAACAATCTATCCTCCCCCCACTAATCTTCCCATGTGGGCCTCCACTAAATTCCCCCCCTCCCCCCCACGCTGCTGCTTGTGTAAATTCACCAGGCCCCAGCCATCCTCATCATGATTTCTAGTCCCCACCTCCCATCCCGCCCCTCTCTGGGCCTTTCCCGCATGCAAATCCGCAGCTAGGAGCAGCGCTGCTGTCTCCACTTGCTTCCCAGCTGGGCCTGATCCTGTAATGGGCCTTTGCTTCGCAGGCTGCTCCGCTGGCTTTCTTACTTGGGGGTCTTCCTATTGTTAAGAACAAAACAACAATCATGAACATTCTGCGCCATCTTGTCTGATGAAAGTTCCTACGTGCACATAAACTACAGTCATTCTGATTGACCACAGCCATTTTGTACTCTGTTGGTCACCTTCATTTCACCCTGTCCTCTCAGCCTTCTGACTCTCTGACCAAACCTGATGTGTGCTGGGGCTATAAACTATCTCCACGACAAACATCAACATCACCTGCTGCCTCAAACTCGTCTTTCCTCTCATCCCTGCACAAACAGGTTACAAACACCAAACAGACTCTTGCAAACATGGTTTATTGCACTGCACACAGCAAGACTTGTTTTAGCCAACAATGGGACCTGTTTTTATCAACAGAACGGACTCTTAGATCTGGCCGGTCTCACTCGTTTTAGACCCTGAAGCAAGGTCCAGCTGCAATTAAATTGTCTGTTTTTGACCCGGGCGGGAGGAGAGTTAATGTTGGGCTTGTGTAACCATGTTGATGAAACAATGTCGGGCTTGTGTGACAACCTGCCCGGGGCGGAGACTCCAAGCTTGTAACCATGATGAATGAAACAAATACATTGTGTAAAACCTGTATAAAAGGAAGAGCCAAAAGCATTGCCAGCAGAACACCTCACTGAGACATCCCGGTGTCTCAGTTGACGCGATCTCCTCATGAGAAATAAACCTTCTTGTCTTCCAGTTCCCAGCGCCTCGCCTCATTATTTTGATAGCGAACCCAAAGTGAATTAGAGGTGGAACCCTGCACCGGGCAGCATTGAGGGTCTTAGAAGACTCGCTGCCTTTCACAAATTGGCGCCCAAGCGTAGGGGCCCATCAGCGACGCACAGTTCCGGTAGAGAGGTCCTAACGACGGAGTGAACAACTAAACGATTGGGGTATACCTGCCTGAGAAGACCCTTGTCTGGCTGCCGATCGACTGAACTTCACCAGTTCCGAACGGACCTCTCTCGAGTGACCCGCGGTCCTGACTGGGACCTTAGAGGAACGCCGCATTGATTGTTGGAGTGAGAGGACAACTAGGCGCTGGAAGGGGAAGACTAAGAACTGTCCATACGGTCCGGGTAAGGTCGTGAAAAAACGACTTAAATTGATTGATTGATTGATTGAATAGTTTGATTGAAATACTAGTATTCCTTTTTTGATATCGAGTTATTTGAGACATTCCCTGCTTGCAAACAACGTAGAATAGGAATATTCTCTCTTTGCAGACAGCGAAGGACAGGTAGTGCAGACTTTTTGTCTAAATTGCTTGATTGAGATATTCATTTTGACCGATAAATACGTCATGCCCGTTTTCTCTAGATTGTTTGATTGTAATTGTTTTGGACCAGACCGTTTGTTAGAGGTCAGTCAGCCGGCACCGCTGGAAGGCACCCTAACAAGGACATGTACGTAAAGTATGGATTAGCCAGCGTAGCTTATAGCAAACTATGGCATAAATACACTAGGAAGGACCGGGTAAATCAGTGGCCACTGACGGGATCTTTCCATCCCGCTAAAATAGAAATGTTAGAATTAGCTCTCCACAAAAGAAAACTAGACCAGCCATGTTTGACAGTTTTGGCTTATGGCGAAAAGAGGCAGCTCAAAGAAAGAAAAGGGACGAAGCTAGACAAGATAAAGAAACGCGAAAATCAGCTTACCAAGCCTGTAAAAGATTAGAAGAAAAACTAAAAGAAAAGGAAATCGATAAAAAGGAACAGGAATCAAAAATATCAGGTCAATGCCCTGTTAGAACGCCCTCGACTCTTTACCCCAAGTTACCAGCAAAACAAAGGGTAGATGATGATTTATTGTTAGGTCCCCCAATCATATACATGCCACCCCCTTACGCCCCTACTCATCCCGTAGTACAACGACAGGACCACCAAAGTATATCTGGAGATGGCACGATCGCCTCAGTCTCCACCGCCTCTGCTCCCACCGAGTCACCCACACCAAATGCCTCATCAAAGGATACAGTAGTAGAGGTAGGATCAAAAGAAAAAGGAGCGCCCAGGGTCCCGCGATTAAGTAAAAATGAGCGAGCAGGCATTGATAAAATAGTTAAAACCCTCATAGATAGGAAAGAAACAGAAGAATACGTAACTGACATATGCGACTCCTATGTTGAAAACCGCAAACAATACTTTTATTGTACGTCTCTGTTACCACACCTTTACTGCATATGAAGAGAAGTACCAAGACGTAGGGCCCGAGCGATTAGTGGCTCTCTACAGGAAGGTGGACATCGGAGATGAAGACGACAACGATGTTGCAGAACTATTTTCATCCACACTAGAAGTATTGCGTCACCTCATAGAACAAGGACAGATAGATAGGGACAGGACAACTAAGGTAGCAGGACCCCCAGTGGAAAAAACAGATAGCATGATGCCAATAAAAGAAGCTGCCCCTTACTGGGTACCTCCTACAGGACAAGGGACTAATGACGATATAAACCATCAAGACGCTAGAGGAAGGGTGGTCTACAATTGGGTGTATCAACCATGGGACAGACAGGACATTTTGACGTTCCGTAAATCTCTACCGGATTTACGAAAGAACCCCACCGCCTTTTACACCGAGCTAGGTACCGCTCTGGGATCAACAATAATGACACTTGCCGACATAGACTTGTTCTTCGGGTTATGTTTGCCAGCAGATGTGTGGAAACAGATTAGGAAAATAGACCATACCGAACTGCTTGGTCATACCTGGGAACAACTTAACACACTAGATAAACAGCGGAACCCTGGTCAAAAACCGGTTAAAGCAATATTGGACCTCCCTGACAAAATAGTGCAGAAAATGAAAACGCTGATCCCAGAGAAAAAGATAGACTGGTCCATAGTAACCGCGTGCCGCCAGAAACCACAAGAGGATGTCTCAGAGTATTTCTCCAGATTTGAAACGGTGTTCTCCGATTACAGTGGACAAGACATGTCCACCGCAACCGGACACCACTTATTTGTGCAGAACTATGTCAAAGGACTACTGCCAGATGTATCCCAGAAATTACAAGCCAGCGAAAGTAGTTGGGCAGCATCTAAACCGGCGGCCATTCTCCAAATGGCCCAGTACTATGAGCAT
The DNA here is from genome assembly GCA_963921515.1 of Calotriton arnoldi. Lineage (NCBI taxonomy): Eukaryota > Metazoa > Chordata > Amphibia > Caudata > Salamandridae > Calotriton > Calotriton arnoldi. The sequence goes on along the minus strand of CAWUFW010000081.1, from coordinate 1,985,466 downwards.
CAGAAAAACGAAAATGACAGGGCTACAGAAAGGAAAAAGAAGGACTTGAAGGAAAGGGTAATGATAGCACAACTCCAGGGGGGCGAATACAGGAAGGGAGCAATATAGGGGAGGATACCAGCAGAATACCCCTAGAGTACAGCCACCTAGTAACAATTCATCAACATCATATGTAGGACACCAAGACCTAGGACAGGATCAATGTGCATTTTGCAAAGAATATGGACACTGGAAAACCCAATGCCCGGCTTTGTTAGGAGCTGGTAGGGGCAGAGGGGCGAGGGAAATAGCAAGTGGACAGAGAGGAAGAGGACGTGGGAGAGGGTACACGAGTGAAGCAAGCAAGGAAAGGCCAGGAAGAGTGAACACATTTGACCATCCCAAACAGAATCAGTACCAACAGACAGATTATGACAATACGTACGACTTTGCATAGGACAGCCAGGGGCAAGGGAGGGATCCAGTCGAGCTCTATGTTGATCAGCAAGGCCCTTATGTTACCGCTGAGGTCCTGGGCACAAAGTCGCCATTTCTGGTAGACACGGGAGCAACACGTAGTGCACTATCCAAACAACTGATTTCAAGGGCACCCTTGTCAGGCTCACATGTGACCTCAATAGGATTTGACGGTACGCCCTCCACCAACCCTTTGTCCTGACCGATCTTAGCGACTGACACGACAGTTAACATATACACCGACAGCCAATATGCCTTCAGGGTGGTTCACCATTTTGGAATCTTATGGAAAGAAAGAGGGTTCCTGACTTCACACGGTACACCCATCCTGCATGGAGATTCAGTCTCCGCCTTGACGCAAGCAGTCCTCCTCCCCAAGAAGTTAGCAGTGATAAAATGCCAAGCACATAGGAAAGTGACTGATGTCATTGGACAGGGAAATGCACTAGCAGACGTTACTGCCTGAGCCACGGCAGGAGACAGAACTACGCAGATTACTTGCATAAATTGACAAACGAGCTAACAAGTATCCACCAACAGGTGCAGCAAGCCTTGCCTGACTATCCAGGGGCCCGGGACATGAAATAAAGCCAGGCAACCATGTTTGATCTGCAACTTCCAAAGAACGAAGAATCTGGAGCCTAGGTGGACGGGCCCCTGGCAAGTCCTGAGCACCACCCGAACTGCCCTCCGAGTGGAAATAAAATGAAACTGACTGCACGCTCCATTGCAAACGAGTCCCTCCAACCCTGGCAACCTGTGAAGGGGTGAAGGTGCAAGAGGAAGTACTCGCGAGAGACCGACCAGCTCTGAGTTGCTACCCACAAGAAGAAACCCTTGAACTATCAGAATTTCCCGACCCCACGGTGCCATCCAGGAAAGGGTACAACCTTAGATCGACGAAAAGGGGGAGCTCCAACAACCAGGCCACTAACTGAGTCAGAGTCTCAGATCGGTAGCACAGCCAAACAACGCTACCAGGAAAAACACCAGACAAAAGTCTGTGGTCCTAACAGTTGGTGAGCTCCTCGAAGATGATGGAAGAAACGGAACACCTGCAAAGCCACCGCAAAGACACCAAGACTTTTGAACTGCACAGTACAAAGACAATTGCACTTGTAGCTGCATTTCTCACCTGCCTCCTGATAATGGTCACACTCTGGATCATTGAAGAGAATGCACCTGCATACAGAACATTGTCACCAACCATGCAACCAATCACAAAGAAAGAACACTACCTGGTATCACTACCGCCACATCTCCGAGAACGACGCAAAGAATTCTGGAATAATTCTTTCGTACAGATGCTGCACCAGCACAATCTTGCCACCAATGCCACTAACTGTTGGGTCTGTGGGCTGCTACCACATGCCACTGAACATTCCATCCCTTTCATCCCTTCACCCTTTTCTGTTCATGGATCTTGCCTTGCCTGGATGATGCTCCTACAAGAAAGTTACAAAGACAATGCCACTTCCGATGGGACAATCGCTCAGTTCTACAACGAGTTCTGGCTAAACCAAACAGGAAGAACAGCAGCTCCCTTTTGCCCTCACACCTCCAATACGACATTCCCAATGAATGTCCCCTCCAAAGAACGAGTGGAAATACAAGTGTTCAATAATCCTGTCAGAGCCACATTTTCCTACCTGAAGAAAAGAACTGCTGCAACACTGACTGTGGCCCTATCTGTGGTGAACGTCTCTGGCCTTGTATGCATTGAAGGCCGTGGGACTAAGAATGTGGGTCACAGCACTTGTAACATTGTAAGGACTTTGAACACTGCCAACCCTCCAGCATTTGTTGCATCACCCAATATGTACTTTGTTTGTGGAACCAAAGCCTACACCTGGCTCCCAGGAAACTAGGGGGGCACGTGCTACATCGCCTTTGTTCTACCACCAACCTACACAGCCCCTGCAGAGCATCATCAAGAAAAGCGTTCTAAAGACATTGATCAAACAGTCTCTGCCTCATCACAGTTCCTCGACGCAGCCTGATAATTCACCTTCTGTCTATGAAGCAATCGAACATCTCCATAGACTATCTCCAGAAATTCATCAAGGATCAGAGACTTGGCCAATTGGAAGTTGGCTTTGGGGCATCTTGAAGGAGTGGGGTTGGAAAATATCAATGATTCTCTTGGTCCCAGTATTGACAATATGTGGTTGTTGTTTGGGTATACACTGTATACCACCTTTGTGTTATCTTTGCATAACTACCTTGCACCCTAAGACTATGGACACTCAGCTAACAAAAATGAGAGTAATGTATGATCAAGAGATACAGGACATTATGGAGATCGAAATAGACTGACAAGCTGGCTAGTTATGTTCAAAGGGGCGACTGTTAAGAACAAAACAACAATCATGAACATTCTGCGCCATCTTGTCTGATGAAAGTTCCTACGTGCACATAAACTACAGTCATTCTGATTGACCACAGCCATTTTGTACTCTGTTGGTCACCTTCATTTCACCCTGTCCTCTCAGCCTTCTGACTCTCTGACCAAACCTGATGTGTGCTGGGGGCTATAAACTATCTCCACGACAAACATCAACATCACCTGCTGCCTCAAACTCGTCTTTCCTCTCATCCCTGCACAAACAGGTTACAAACACCAAACAGACTCTTGCAAACATGGTTTATTGCACTGCACACAGCAAGACTTGTTTTAGCCAACAATGGGACCTGTTTTTATCAACAGAACGGACTCTTAGATCTGGCCGGTCTCACTCGTTTTAGACCCTGAAGCAAGGTCCAGCTGCAATTAAATTGTCTGTTTTTGACCCGGGCGGGAGGAGAGTTAATGTTGGGCTTGTGTAACCATGTTGATGAAACAATGTCGGGCTTGTGTGACAACCTGCCCGGGGCGGAGACTCCAAGCTTGTAACCATGATGAATGAAACAAATACATTGTGTAAAACCTGTATAAAAGGAAGAGCCAAAAGCATTGCCAGCAGAACACCTCACTGAGACATCCCGGTGTCTCAGTTGACGCGATCTCCTCATGAGAAATAAACCTTCTTCTTGTCTTCCAGTTCCCAGCGCCTCGCCTCATTATTTTGATAGCGAACCCAAAGTGAATTAGAGGTGGATCCCTGCACCGGGCAGCATTGAGGGTCTTAGAAGACTCGCTGCCTTTCACACTATGGTCCCTACACACACTCAGTTGGCGTGGAGGGGCAGCAGCCCTTTGAATCTGATGGCCGTGAGCAGTGTTGGTTGGGCCCGAGCCCACACTGTCAGCTCGGACCCTCCACTGTGTAACTCCTCTTCCCTGCCCATGCCCCACCCCTGCATCTCCTAAGGCTCTCTCGGGCATAGCAGCCCGGCCCACCCCACCCCAGCCACATTCACTTCCTTCTTACTCGCACTGCGAGGGACCGCTCTCCTGTACACGGAGCGGCCCCTCGAACTTATCCTCACTGGGGATGATGCCGCTGCACTCCACTTGCACGGCGGCGAGCATGCTACCACTGCGGCGGACACGCGCATCGACGCCTGACTGGCTGGGCAGGCCGCGGACACCGCTGCTTCACCTCCTACCACGATGTTGAACCACCCAGCCTCCTTAAGCAACCGCATCGCCTCAGCCTCTTTGAACTCTGCTGCAGACATGCTACCCGCTTGAATCCAGTAAGTTCCACTACCAATATCAGTTTAAGAAAAATACCTGACACACTCCCTGCCACCAACCAACAGGTCACCTGTACCTAAAATGGTGGCAGGGAGCCCAAAGTTATCCCCTTTTAGAAGTTGGGCTATATTGGGTTACACATGTAGCCCAAGACAAATGTCAGTTCCTGGACTGCGCCACCCTCCCAGTCTGCCTACGGTTGCGGAGGGTTTGACCTCCCTGTGGTCGGCTGCCCCCCAAACTCCCCTTGTTGAACGCACATTATGCAGACAAACGTGGGTCTTGCTTCTATGAGGTAGTCAGTGTGGCAGTGCAAGAAACAATATATGTCGCTACCCGATGACCATTCAAGAGGTGGGGTGTGTCTGCCATTCTAATCCAAGTAATTTCAGTTTAGAGATCTGGTTTTTAAGGCCTTAGAATATTGTTGCTTAAAATAAGCCTCCATTACCTATGTGTCTGTTCTAAGACAGAGGTCTATGACAAGTGGATGCTGTGCCAGTAAATTTAGGTTCGAGTTATATCTACCGATACAGATATTATGTATGCATAGACATTAAAGAACCCCCCACTCTAGTTTGCACTATAAATATGCTTGTGTTTGCACCCAGAGATTGACTTCTCATCAAGATGTAAATATGGCTCTTTTCGTCTAGTCTGTTTTTTAGTAAGTGCAATCCTGCCCTCCCTTTTTAAGTATCTTTCTTGTACTCGATGCTGAGTTATGTCTAAAAGATTGCGGTTTGTAAAGTGGGCCAACACTGCCGCTACACAGCTGTGCTATAGCAAAATGTCATACAGTAGAAAATAATGTTTGAGGAATATGAGCTGTAGATCATATGCTTTAGCATAGATCGCCATCTGGTGTTGGGTCCAGATGTTTGCACTTTGTTTTTCTTCGAAGAAGTCTTTCCAGTCACGAGGCAGGTGACTCCCTTTCGGTAATAGTGTGCATGGGCATAGACTCCATCCCCAGATTGTTTTTTTCCGCCATCGGGTTCGGATGTGTATTGCGACTCTCCGGTTCGGTATCGTTCTCTGACTTCTTCGATGCGCAATCCTCTACACTCGACGGTATTGTCTTCGATCGCGGTTCCCCATTCGACGCGCATCGTTCCAACTGAGAAAACCTTCGATCGGATAACTCGAGGCGGGCCGTTGGTCCTACCCGTGCTGACCGCGCTAGCAGTCGATGGAACGGACTCCATTTAAACTGTGTCCCGGGTGTCATGCTAAGTTTCCACGCATCGATTTGCACGAGGTCTGCAACCTCTGCTTATCCCCGGAACACAACGAAAAGGACTGTGAAGCGTGTTGATCGTTCTGATTGAAGAAAACAATTCGTGATCGTCGGGCTCAACGCCACGAGATGCAACACCACAGCGGATCCGTACCGGACATCTTTGGAGAAGATCCAGATATCCAACATCCAATCGAAGGAGCCGAGGAAGAAGAACAGGTCTCCGTGTCCGAAGCAGACTCCGACATGGAGGAAGAAGAGCACATCACTCCGGGTCAGCGTACCGTGAGTACTGATCCTCCTGTGACCTGTCAACATAAACCCACCTTCGCCTCCGGGCTCAGGTCGGCACCGACAAAGTTTCCGATGCCCGCCCTCCAGCCCGGCTAAGAAACATAAAGAAAAGCCTTCCGGCTCGGGCTCGAGCCGCCCCCATTTTGGTACCCAACCAACACCCTCGGCACCGAAACATAAGTCCAAGTCTCTACTGGTCACCACACCACCGGGACCGAAGACTATACCTTCCACACCGAAGACTTTGGAACATAAGGCCTCTAAACCTAAAAGTTTGAATCCAAAATCCCCAAAACCTACAGGTTCGGAGCCGAAATCTTCCGTACCGAAAGGCTCTGAGCCGAAATCCTTGGCATCAAAACACCCGGGGCCGAAATCCTCTGCATCAAAAGACTCGGAGCCGAATTCCTCCGCACCAAAAGGCTCAGAGCCGAAACCCACCAAACACAGACTCGCAGCCGAAAACTCCAACACCAAAGGCGGCGGAGCCGAAACTCTCGGCACCGAAAACAACAAACAAAGAAAAAGACACTCCACCCAAAGTGCCTCGGTCCGATGAGCCATCTTTGGACCCAAAACAAAAAAGACTTGTTATTAACCCTAAAACGGGGCATATTCACGCCACTCTTCCTAAGAAACGGAAGCTGGACCTCACAGAGGACCCTTCTATACCTCTTAAGAAAAAGGACTGGTACTAACCCTTTTGCACCTTACATTCCACCTCCTTCTCCTCCTATTAATCCGAATTTGATTATTTCACCATCAAATTCACCACCACCTCCACTTTCACCTAGCATTCAGGATGAGGATTATGGGGGTGGCGATGGGGATACTGATGAGCAGGACATACCACCAGATCAGGATAGACCTCAAGATACTGATCCATGGGAAAATTGCGATAAGGAACCAGATACAGATAATGACCCTGACCTGTATCCTTCTAGACCCTCCCCACCCAATGATAACATTGGATACCGCTCAACTCATTAACAGAGCTGCACAATATCACTGAGTGGAGCTCCATAAAGAGCCTCTGTAAGAGGATTTCCTCTTTGAGACACTCACCTATTCTCAAAGATCTACTCACACTTTACCTATGCTAAAGGGCATGTTAAAGCACACCAATGAGGTCTTTAAAGACCCAGTTAGAGCTCGAATACTCACACCCAGAGTAGACAAAAAATACAAACCCGCTCCAACAGACCCTGCTTATATTAGAGGTCAGTTACCTTTGGACTCTCTTGTAGTTTCTAACGCTCGCAAGAGGGTTTACTCTCAAACCACAGGTGAGGCTCCCCCTCCTGACAAGGAGTCCAAACTCATTGATGCCTCAGGCAATAGAGTGGCTACACAGGCTGCAAATTATTGGCGTGTTGCAAACGCTCAAGCTCTGCTAGCACGCTATGATAGGGCTCATTATGATTAGTTAGAACAGCTTATGCAACACTTACCCGATCAGTATAAGGCAAAAGCTAATGACCTTATCCAGGGAGGCAAACTTATTAGTAACACTTCCATTAAATGTGCACTCGATGCAGCAGACACAGCAGCTTGTGCAATGAATTCTAGCATGCTACTGCGCAGACACGCTTGGCTTAGGATTTCCGGTTTTAAGCAGGAGGTACAATCCTCCATACTAAACCAGCCTTTTGATAAGGAACATCTTTTCGGGCCAGCCGTAGATGCCTCCCTTGAAAAGATGAAAAAGGACACTGAGGTCGCAAAGTCTATGGGGGCTTTACAACTACCAACTAACAGAGGGTCCTTTCGCCGCTCCTTTTACAGGGGTGGCTCAAAGACAGTGTCCTCAGAGAATCCCTCTTCCTCTTACAAAGGGAATAATCAATCCACCTCTCCCAGAGGTTATTTTCGAGGAAATTATAGGGGGAACAATAATAGGGGAAGAGGTAAGGGCAACTCCACCCGCACTTCCTTCCCCCGCAAACAAACAGTGACTTCCCTCCACTACCCCGATCATTCCACACCTGTCGGGGGACGTCGCTCACAATTCCTGCCTGTCTGGAACTCCATCACCTCAGACAAGTGGGTCCTACAAATTATCCAGTATGGTTACTGCCTGGAGCTTACAAGAACTCCCCCCAACTATTCTTCCAAAACCACATACAATGTCACCAGAACATCTCACTCTTCTAAAACAAGAGGTTCTCTCTCTACTGGAGAAACATGCAATAGAACCAGTTCCATTTCAGCATCAAGGGACAGGAGTATACTCCCTGTACTTCCTAATTCCCAAAAAGGACGGCTCTCTCAGGCCTATATTAGACCTCAGACAGCTAAATCTCTACATTCAATCACACCACTTCCACATGGTCACACTCCAACAGGTGCTTCCACTACTTCAGCAGGGCGACTTTCTATCCACTCAGGACTTAAAGGACGCCTACTTTCATATTCCCATTCACCCCGCTCACAGAAAATATCTCAGGTTCGTGGTGGATGGACAACATTACCAATTCAAAGTTCTCCCGTTCGGGGTAACTACAGCACCCAGAGTCTTCACCAAGTGTCTGGCAGTAGTCGCAGCTCATTTAAGAAGACAACACATTCACGTCTTCCCTTACCTGGATGACTGGCTAATAAAAGCCAGATCACAACACAGCTGCATACATCATACTCACAAAACAGTTCAGCTGCTTCACGACTTGGGATTCACTGTAAACCTCACCAAGTCTCACCTCCAGCCATCCAACATGCAACAGTACCTAGGAGCCAACATAGACACTTGCAAAGCTCTAGCATACCCCAGCCCAGCCAGGATACGCAACATGGAAAATCTGATATCCCATTTGCATGATGGCTTCTTGCATTCTCATCGTTCCTTACGCAAGACTTCGAATGCGTCCCCTACAGGAATGCTTAGCATGTCAGTGGAACCAGGCTCAAGGTCAGTTAACAGATCTGGTGTTGGTGGACGGCCGCACCCATCGCTCTCTGCAGTGGTGGAATACACAAAACCTTTTCCAAGGGGCGGCCATTCGTCGACCCGGTTCCACAAATAGTACTAACAGCAGACGCATTGCTCACTGGTTAGGGAGCTCATCTTCAAAAACATACCATTCAGGGCATGTGGACCCTACAACAAAAACAACTCCACATAAACCAATTGCAGCTACTAGCAATTTTTCTGGCATTGAAAGCCTTTCAACTGCATCTAGTAGGCAAAGCTGTCCTAGTTCGTACAGACAACATGACAGCAATGTACTATATACAAAAACAGGGGGGACACACTCTCTACAGCTTTCACAACTAGCTCAAAGCATATGGAGATGGGCCATTCCTCAAAAGATATCTCCTTGCAGAACACCTCCCAGGAGTAAACAACCAGATTGCAGATCTGCTCAGTCGTCAAAGACAACAGATCCACGAATGGGAACTACATCCTCAAGTTCTCCTCCCATTCTTCCAGATGTGGGGTTACCCAGAAATAAATCTCTTCGCCACACACCTCAATGCAAAATGCCCAAGCTTCGCGTCCAGGTATCCTCACCCATTGTCCAAAGGCAATGCGCTATGGATGAATTGGTCAGGAATATTTGCTTACGCTTTTCCACCTCTCCCGCTAATTCCATTAGTGGTTCGGAAACTCAAACAACATTCCCCGACGATGATCCTAATTGCTCCCACATGGGCTCAACAACCATGGTTCACAACCTTGTTATAACTATCAGTAGTTCCTCACCAAAAACTACACCTCTCCCCCAAGCTTCTCACTCAGAACCATGGAGAGATAAGACATCCAGATCCCAGTCAACTCAACCTTGCGATCTGGCACCTGAAGTTTGGCTACCTCAATCTTCCGCCAGACTGTATGAACGTCATTAAAGAGGCTAGACGTCCTACCACAAGAGCATGCTACGCAGCTAAGTGGAAACGGTTTGTAATTTACTGTACAAACAATCAAATCAATCCACTAGATGCTTCCATCCAAAACATCATTTGCTATCTATTACACCTGCAGCGTTCCAATTTGACGTATATATCCATACACTTACATCTTGCGGGAATAGCTGCTTACCTGCAAAACAGACAGCACTTGTCTTTGTTTCGAGTGCCCGCTATCAAAGCTTTTATGGAAGGACTCAAGAGAATCATTCCTCCTAGACCTCCACCTTCTCCAGTGTGGAATCTTAATATAGTTCTTACAAGACTAATCGGTCCACCATTTGAACCTTTATACAAATGTGACCTACAATTTCTCACCTGGAAGGTAGCCTCCTTATAGCCATCACATCTCTTAGAAGAGTTGGTGAGCTTCAGGCACTAACCATACAAGAACCCTTTTTGCAAATACACCAAAACAAAGTGGTTCTTAGGACTAATCCCAAATTTTTACCCAAAGTAGTCTCTGCCTCCCATATCAACCAGTCTGTTGAATTACCCGTGTTCTTCCCTCAACCAGACTCAGTGACCGAGCGCGCTCTTCACACACTAGATGTCAAAAGAGCCATACTATATTACATTGAAAGAACTAAACCCTTTAGGAAAACAAAACAACTTTTTGTTGCTTTTGCACCACCGCATAAAGGCATTCCCATATCAAAAGCAGGTATTGCACGGTGGATAGTTAAGTGCATTCAAACATGCTATATTAAGGCTAAACGCACATTAACAATTCCCCCTAAAGCGCACTCTACACGCAAACTGGGGGCTTCTATGGCATTCTTAGGGAATATACCATTAGATGACATCTGTAAGGCTGCAACATGGTCTACACCACACACATTCACAAAGCACTATTTTGTAGATGTGTTAACAAGACAACAAACGAGTGTGGGCCAAGCAGTTTTACGAACATTATTTCAAACCCCTGCAACAGCTACAGGTTAGCCACCGCTTGGGAGATAACTGCTGTATAGTCTATGCTAAAGCATATGATCTACAGCTCATATGCCTCGAACGGAAAATGCTACTTTACCACAGTATGCATCTGTTCTTGGCATATAGAGGTGTAGATTCATATGCGCCCACCCGCCTCCCCGGGAACCTTTATCTGTTGCAGTATTATCGTACTTTGATACATTATACATGGACATCTCTTTGCTACTCTTGCTAACTCCATCATCACCCTTCTGGAAAAACAATCTGGGGATGGAGTCGATGCCCATGCGCACTATCACCGAAAGGAGGAGTCACCTACCTCGTGACTGGAAAGACTTCTTCGAAGAAAAACAAAGTGCAAACATCCGGACCCAACACCAGATGGCGATCTATGCTAAAGCATATGAATCTACAGCTCTATATGCCAAGAACAGATGCATACTGTGCTAAGTAGCATTTTCCTTATGCCTCTTACACGTAACTGACAGCCTACTCGGTCGGATAAATCATTGTATATGTAAAGACTTGGGTAGTAAATGGTAAAACTTAAAAAGAATGTACATTGTTTAAAATGCATGTTTTTTTAAAATCCCCATTGGGCATGGTCTGCCGAATAAGGATGGTCATGTATGGCCTATGCTCCTGACCTGATTCTCTTGCTTGCCCATGCGATGTGTGGGCGTGATCTTGCTAAGCCGGATTTCAAGCTGTGGAAAGATCCAGCGCCCCTGATAAATCTACAAAAGTGACTAACTGTATCCTCGCACTAGTGGCATTATACTGAAGGCCCTCCCATGTTCTCTTAACCTGCGATTTGTGTTACTGCTCTGGCATGCGCCTCTCTGGGCCTGAGATTCCTCCCCAGACCTTAAAGGTGGCGAGGGCCAAAGGGGCCACATTCTATGTGATGTCAGGATGACGAAGGAAGGGAATTCAACAAGTGTCACAGCTTGACCCAGGTATGCAAAAATATCTACCTGCTCTGGTATAAGAAAAATGCAGTACAATCAATTTGTATTTTATTTCAGACAGCAACTTTAATCAAGATTTTTTCTTTTTAATTTTTTAACCATGTGGTTTAGCACAAGGGCAATATTTACATAGTATACTAGTCTATGTGCAATGTATCTAAATAAGTGAGTGAAGGTGTCTCACAAAAAGTGAAGGACTGGTCTCACACACCACCTGGTGTCATGCTTCATCATAGACCAGTCCTCGCCCTCTAAAAACTTGGTTTGATAGAGGGCGGGCATACACCTGACGACAGGGATGCTCCGCTCTTACCACAATTATGGTGAGAGGACATCCACTGTGTGGGGTGACGTGATCACAACCCACTGAGAAATGGCCTTTATATTTAGCACCTGAAAAAAAGAAGAAAACAACTGTGTAGAGAGACACAAAGCACAAGACATGATTTCCACTCAGCCTCATACACAGACACTAATAGTGAGTGGCTATTCGTGAAAAACTGAGTGTCAGTCATCTGTGACTATAACAAACATGGAGGCAAATACCTCCACATTGCTTACCCTAAACTTGGGAATCAGTGCCCCATAGGAGGGTGAGGGCGGAAGACCGCATTTGGTCCAGCGCTCCAGATCACTATTTAGGTCCTGATGAATGCCGCGGACCCTCTTGGGCCTCTTGGCAGAAACATGTTGACCATATTGATGTCGGTAAAGGGACAATAAAATCCCCAGTTTACCGATCACTTTACATTTTTAATACCATACAGATGCCGGTAGATAATAAATTAATTTGACATCTGGAATGGGTTTTAAATTCACTTTTCTTTATAAGGGCCCCCACTTAGTTTAGAAGTGCATCCCTGTCGTCAGGTGTATGCCCGCCCTCTATCAAACCAAGTTTTTAGAGGGCGAGGACTGGTCTATGATGAAGCATGACACCAGGTGGTGTGTGAGACCAGTCCTTCACTTTTTGTGAGACACCTTCACTCACTTATTTAGATACATTGCACATAGACTAGTATACTGGGAGTAGCTCTGTTGTGGTTATACATTTATGTTGGAGGCTGCTGACTCCCAGTACCCCGTGCCTCTTGTTCCCTTATCCCAGGTATATTCTGGGTACTGTGGTTACACAATATTTACATAGTCACATGAGGAAATACACTAAGTGTGCATTGAATGGACCCCACTCCTGATTTTCTATATCAAGGGTGTGGACACCATTGGTTTTAAGAGCTACTTTTTTCAAAGTCATAAAAATAGAGTGGCCATGGCCTGGTCTAGTTTGTCTTGTTTCCCTTAACATACTGTGCCAATGTGGTTCGACCGTGTACGATTTAGAGATCTCCTCAGGCTGCGGGCTAGTGTGGATCTTAAAGTAGCCATAAATAATGTATATAAATCAAGTATGACAACAGGCGGGTGTAAGAAGAGGGTGTGAAGTGGGTGGGGGAGAGAAAATCATGACTTACTTGATCTTCAGTACAGTGTTTTAGCTGGGTGCTGGCCACAGTAGAAACGAAGGCCTGTGCAAAAAAAAAGCGAATTGGGAAGGGAAACATAGACATCTGGTAAAGTGTGGTTATACCCTCACCTACAGTATCAAAAATATACTTTGGTTGTCTCTGAGGTGCTGGAGAACTGAAACATATTATGTAAAAAGTAATTAGCCTCGGAGTGGTTTACCCAGGCCACAGTGAAGACTATTGGTCCCCGGGGGTACGGTGGTAAGCTTAAGGATCCAGAGGTACGCCCTTTTGGGGGAAGGGGTATATGTCATCTGATTGGTCGTATTTAGTTCCCATACCGTTAGGTTGGACACTTTGCTACAGATGCCATTTGTTTGGACTATTTGACATGTATTCAAGTAGTCAGCATGCCTTCAGTCAAGTATATTTGTGTGTGTGTGTGTGTATATATATATATATATATATATATATATATATATATATATATACACACACACACACACAGAAACATTCACACACTTTGTGAAAAAGAAAGTTACCCTTCCCAGACCACTAAATTGTCCTTACTACTCCTGTACGCTTCCCATACCTGAACCCTAAAAACTCCAATTTACCCCCAAAAATAAAACCATATACGTGTATATTAAATTATAAGTTTAAGTAAGTTTAATATTTTGAACCTACACATTGCTGATACATTAAATGTATATAAATATTTGCAATCTGATTTAGGGTTGAAGTAGTCCGATCCACACATCTGTACTCCCAAGTTACTCTTCCAAATGAATTGTATGGCAAACTAAAGAATATAACCAAAGGAGGACACACCTATGGGGAAGCTTTCTGGTTGAGGCAAATCAGCCGGGCACAACCACATAGTCCCAGGCACAGGGACCCCTAGACGACCTGCATGGAGTTGAATCTGTGGCACACCTACAGTGGGTACACATTGAGGCCTTGAAGATCTGGGCTGGTAATTTTGGTCCTATTCTACCCTAAGCTTTAGCAATTCCATGTGAGAGAGGAGAAGCCACAATAAGAACTTTATCCAACCCTGTAGTGGATTGGTTAATGGGTCAGGGTGACGTGGCTGAGATCCCCCTCCCCTAGAGGAAGCCGGTCCTACATTACGTGATTAGACCCTTCAGCATTCCATCAATACACTACGTACTGAATTGATGGCAAGTCGATGGCCCAGAAACTGGAGACCCTGGCTAGGAAGATGAAAACTGTAGAGCAGGAACCAGAAAACGTGACGGAGTGTGCAAGCCTTGATGAACTGAGATCTTATACCAAGATTTAACAGCTTTGAGAGGGTGCACAAATGAGGCAATTATGAAGATCAGTGCACGAACTGAATCTTTGGACAACATGCAGAGAATGGCTTTCCTTATGGTTCAAGGGTCCCCTCTAATTTACAACCATAGTCACTAGTAGAGGTGTTATCCAAGACTGTAGCAGACATGTGATTTGAGACAGATGTGGAACAGGAACCAATGTAAAAGGCCTTTTGTGTTCCCACCAGTAGTTGCAAGGGCACCATATAGACTGGTGCCATTGTGATTGTTGAGCCCTCTTCCGGGCATTGGAGAGAGAAAGTTTTGAGGATGTTCCTAAAACAAAAGACACTGTTTTTATGGAGGCCAGACTTAACCGTGACAAATTGGCTAGCAAAATGTCACTGATGGAAATTAGACGAGAGATAATGATCAAACGGGGTAATAGAATCTGTGGGGCTTTCGAGCCAGGCATTGGGGTTGAACATCAAGGCAAATATTTAATGTTCACAGGTTGACTGGTCCACGTTGTTTTTGGAGGGTTTGGTGTCCGGTAATGGGTGTAGGAGCTTCTATGAGTTATTTGACTCCACGTAGTGCGTCTTTGATGGCACTAAGGGATTGGGATCTTTACTGTAAGTGGGCCAAAAGTGCAAGTTTCCATCCCTATTTAGGAGATTACGTGTGATAGTGCATTAGATAGTATTGTTGATTGCGGTTTCTACTGCCTGTTGGCTATTCCCTCTACTTTACCTTCTTTCTCCGTTTGATTGCATCTGTGCCACTTGAGTGTTAAGATATGATGTATGCCACGGGAGTGGTATGTTTGGATTACAGTATTCAACACAGATGTTGATAACTGTAATGTTTACTTTAGCAGTCTTTTCGTTATAATGCGGATATGAATAAAAAAAAATGAAGTCTAACAAAAGGCATCTTAAGTTTGTCTAGTGAATTGTGTTTTATTCAAAAAGGTGAACGAGGACGCAGGCCCAGACAAAAGGAGCCCCCAATTTGAGCCGATGCATAAACGTGAACAGAGAACATTTCATGAAACATCACTCCTTTAGTTTTAGGCAAAGGTTGACTAAGTCATTCGCCAAGAAAAGCCAAATTATGCGGCTTAGTGTGCCACTTTCTTTGGCAGTATTATGTTATTTTGTTTAGGTAAATATTTTGCCTCCAATTATTTCCAGTATAATACTTGAATAAACCAATCCGCTGCTAAAAGGGTGATCATTTATTCTTTGCAAAAGGTATGTAAGAGCAGCACTACCTGCAACATTTTTTTGTAACTTTTGATCTATTTCATCCGTAAACAAATGTAAAATATAAAAAAATCTGAAAACTATACCGCAGATGGTGTATTGAGGCAAGAGCAGTACACCCATAATAATGCAGAAAACATAGCGCCCCTAGATTCATATAATTTGAAGTGCAGACAGTTTTTTTTCGGCATGTGGACATGCACTGAAAGGAAAGATCAACCACTAAGGGCTCCCGAGCTTATTAATTGTGTTTATTGTGAAAGCTACATATTTCAGCAGCTTGTATTTGCATTATTGTGTTTAATAATCACGTGTAGAAAACACCTTCAACCATTAGCGCAGCATCGAAATGCCTTTCGTTATTCCAGGGTAGTATGCATTTCCAAACATCGCACACCGCAGTCTGTTTTAATGCATTGTGTGTGGTGATGACACTGGGGGCAGATCCAAATAGCTTGCGTATTTCCTCTATTGGTATGGGCATTCGTTGCCCAGCAGATGTATGTAAGTGGTAGGTACTGCTGTTGGATTCCTTACTATCCAGGTAATTGCCCATTTGAGCTGTATGTCCAGAGCTCTGTCTTAATGTGTGCTGTTATGTGATGATGTGTTGTATGAGTATACGTGGGCATTGCTTTTGTGAGAACGTTGCCTTCTAGCTATACGGCTTGTCTGTGCTGCTCTGCGTGTATGTTCATAGTTCTCTTTGATGTGTTCAGTTGGAAGTTGTGTTATTGTTCTTTAATAGGAACCCAGTCAAGCCCGGTTCTAGAGGGTGGCTAGGCCCACCCAAGTTATCACCATGGCCCACCCCAGGCCAATGCACAAGCAGAAAAACATCTGTTCTTTTTGTTAATTAAAAAACAAAACACACGGACCTTTGGACTTACAATCAAAGTATAATTGTGCAGCTTTAATCTATAATGCTAATGTCTACGGCTACATTAAGTGCCTGGAGAGAGGGGTGATGTCACAGGAGGGTGGCTGCTATTAATGTGCACGTACAAACTGAGGGGGTACTTGAGACACCCCCCACTATATCGAGACCACAAGATCCCAGTAGTTAAGAGACAGTAAGTTTTATGGCAGAAATAGTATGAAGAATTTTGCCATTGCAAGGGAATATTTTCTTTCTGCTATGGCGTCATTCCTAACGTATAGCCAAGGCCACTAGAATTATGCGACTTGGGGAAACCAAATTCTGCTGCAGGGTTGACTAAATTATGTGGCAAAGAAAGCCAAATTACTTGGCGTAATATAGCGCATTTTGTGATAGTATTACTTCATTTATTTTTACATGTTAACACGGTCTTAGAGAAGTTTACGGCAATAGGCAACTGAAAGATAACGAGTGAACCTTTGTAAAGGGCATTCCATAACGCAGGGACACATGTCGCTGCATTTTTAGTAACTTTAGATCTGTTTGAGCTAGAAGGGACGTTTTGTTAAAATCTGCTAATTGTGCAGCATATGATGGACTATATGACATCCATAATTATGTGGAATACGCTGCAGCTGCAGAATCGCATAATTCCAATGACCCTGCTTATGGCAATGTGTTAAACAAAAAACACTGACGGTGACAAAGTTTTGACTCTTAAGTGAAAATATTTGTCAAGTTTCAGCCATACCACACAGATACAGAATGGAGAGAAGCAGTGCAAGTGCCTATTACACAAAGAAAAGCCATGGCAACAATTCCATGGCTACACTGACATGTGCTGCCACTGTCCTGGATACTCTCAATCTCCCGAGGTTCTCGCAGAAGGCGGACCTCGCTAATATAATTAGATGAAACTTAAAGAAGAGACCCCACACTTTGGGACACCGGCAACTGTGCATTTATACTATCCCAACAAATTCTCCCATCTTGTCACATAAATAGACCGAAATGGATTATGTCAGAGCCACTATACTTATGGATTCTGCAGATGCAGCATTTTATGCCTAATTATGGATTTGTCACATTGGCCACATAATCCGTCATCTGCTGAGTAATTTGCAGATTTTAACAAAACGGCATCATATCCAGATCAAAAGCTACAAAAAACGCAATGACAAGTTGCTGCACAGTGGAAGCCCCTTCACAAAGGTTTACTTACTGGTCATCTTTCAGTTGCTTATTGCTGTAGTTGCGTTTTAAACTGGTACTCATAAGATTAAACTTTGCACCAGACAGTGTTGACGTGTAAAAAATGACAAAATAGTAAAGAAATACTGCCCCACATTGCGTTGCATAATTTAGTCAACCCTGATGCATAGTTTGGTCCTCCCCTGTTGCATAATTCTGATGGCCTGGAGTATAGTGCAGCTGTTACCCCTTGGGGTCCTACTATATAGAAAGAGGTACCCCCTAGAAGTAATTTGTAGGTCAGGGAGCAGATGGGGGAAAAAAACCCAAAAAACTCTGGTCCTAAACTGATGAGATAATATACTGGGCTGATGCACTTGCTGTGGAGATCTTTCTACAATCTGTGGCTTCACAAGGTCAACCCTTGCTACTCAGCCTTCCATTTCTGGAAGAAAAAAAAGAATGAGACCATGTTGAATATCTGCCTTTTCTGCATGGCTGCTTCAAAGTTTTGCGCCTTTTTCAGAACACTGTTGGTTTTTGAACTCTGTACACCTTACCTCTGCTAAGCAGGAGTAAAGTGCCTTTGGTCTCCTTTTAAACATAGCTAAATTGGCTTATTCTTAATTGAACCATTTAAATTACCTGTAAGTCCCTATTATATGGTCTAGAAAATCCACGTAGGGCCCGGTTAAATGCCAATTAAATTTCACTTTTGGACTGCAGCACCTATTGTGCAATCCACAGAGTGGGCCTGCAAAACATGGCTTCGGCCTACCATTGCAGCCTGACTGCTGCAGTTTAACATAACCCTTTTTGACAGGCAAAGATCTCCCTTTAAATGTGAAAGTCTCCTCTATGTAGGTCTTGTACCCCACAAGGTAGAGTGCATGGTATTTTGAAAGCGGGACACATAGAAAAATAATGTTCCTACAGTGACAAGGCCCCAAAAGCTATTTTCCCTGTGGCAGGTTTGGCTGACCTATGATAAACAGAGATCAGATTAAAACATTAACACTGCTATCTTGTGTTTGGGATCAGCAAGGAAAACAATTAAACCACTATTTTTAATAATTATTAAAAATCTAATTTAACTGTAAAGTTCGATTTTTAATAAATATTAAGGCAAGGTAATTTTTAGAAAGCTACATTTACCATGTCTGAAGCTCTTGGAGGCTAATTTTGATTCGCTCTCCAGCAACTGCCCACCCAGTACTCTGCTTTTGATGAGGTGTAAAATTCCTTCAAGGAGCCACACATTAGACCACATTGATAGACAGATCTATTTTATTGGACAGTTATGACTCTTCTGAGCTCAGCTGGACATTCAGGGTGATAGTTACTGCTCCTTCTGTTGGCACACAGTGTTAAATCCTGCCTGAAAAGCCCTATCTTAGGCACATGTAATCATGTTGCACTCTTGAAAGGGATCAAACAGGATCAGATCATATTCTTGTGTGTCTGCTGTCTGATTTCTGAAGGACCATTCTTTGTCTTACCAGGCTTCTGTCACATTTTTTGTTGTGGATCAAGGGCCTGTTTCAAACTGGATTTTATTGTTAAATGTGGGAGGACATTAATCATTTCCATAGCACACTCCACTATATGTCCTCAGCTATCAGTGCCCATGCTTAATGTGCTGTGGACTTTGACCATCTTGGAATTTCCCTGACAGAATTTTGGGTGTGTTTGCAGTATGTAAAACTTGAACAACAATAAAAAAGTAGAAAGTCCAGTACCTGGCAACTCTTACCTCACCCAGGAGTAGCCCCCACCCACTAGCTAGAGCCAGTCATAAATTTGGCACCCTAAGGCATCCTCCTCAAAACACTGTCTAGACTGATAGAAGATCAGAAGAGGACTGGACCTGCTGTCTGTGACCATAGGGGAACCTTGAAGGACTAGAGCTTATCCCTCTTGTATCCAGGACAAAGAAGTGCACTTCAAGGGTCTGTTGGCTGACCTTCTATGTGTCTTCAGGGACACAACAAACTGCAAGGTCTTTTTATCAAAATGCCCAGCTGACCAGGAGCTACTGGACCTGGACTGAACTTGACAGTTGGTCTCTGTCCGATACCCTGAGAGTCTCTAGGTGCCTTCCCCTGAGATCCATGTGGCCTTAGAAGAGTATTCCTGTGGTTGTTTGGGCACCAGAACAGTTTGAAAACTTTTCCTCGAGCACTCCAGAGCATCAGCGGGATCGCAACCAGCATTTACACAGATTCAGATTGAATTTTAGCATCTGATAGAGACATCTAGCCGCAGATTCCTTAACTTTTGAATTTTCCCTAGGCGACAGTCTGGATCCGGAAATTTTTCATCCGTACCCCCGCGTGCTGGGGAACGGTGTCGTACGGCTCCGCGATGACGTCGACTCCGGTCATGACGTCAGTGGAGACATATAAGTCCCCTCCGGCGCGCGGACGTCAGTTTCTTCTTTTCCATGCTGTAACACGGATCTGGAGAAGCGGTTCCTTGGGTCGATTTTTTTTGACCTGCTACGATACTTTGTTGTCAGTGGAACAGTGTGCCTTTGTCTATGTCTACAGGTTTCAAACCTTGTGGGTCTTGTAGCCGACATATGTCGGTGACGGACCCACATACAATTTGTATGTGGTGTTTGGGCGAGCACCACGATGCCGAGGATTGTGGCTCCTGCCAGAAACTGAAGCCGAAGTCGCCGCGTTTGAAGTTGATGGCACGTGTGTCATGGTCCTCGGAGGCTTCCCAGCCTCGGTCTTCGTCGTCCCGGGAAGAGCGTTTGCGGGGTCGATCTAGGAGCCGAAGCTGGTCTAGAGGACGTCGTACTCATGAGGAGTCAAAAGGTAAGGGATGGTTGAAGTCACGGCACTCTCGGACTTTACTGAGTGGAGACTCCGTTTCCCATGGCTCCTCCCGCTCGACAGTTGAGGAGGCCGTACATGACTCCGCACTGCGTTTCCCCGTGTTTCCCGGAGCCGGTGCGTTGATGGCTCAGATGAGGGAATATTATAATTCCTTGCACCTCATCTTTGGGACCCCATCTCCCTCTGGAGTGCCTTTAGGCCCCAAGGAGGTGAGTGGGGCGCCGTCAGAAGGGTTTGTCCTCGGTGATGGTTGAGCTGTTCAAGTCGATGGGTCAGCGCCGATCATAGTCGGCTGGCCCCACTTTGGCGCAGGTCCACAGTCCTTTGGGATCTCTGCCTACGACGCTGGACTTCGACCAGCCGACACTGACGGTGGCATCGGTCGAAGTTGCTTCTCCCCCGTGTAGGTGTCGGACGCAGAGTCGACTATTCAAACAGGGGAATAGGCAGGTTTTGATTCCTTCTCAGGAAGAGGTTGTGGAAAGACAGCCTGTGTCGATTGAGGCAGGGCTCTTTCAGCCCATTCCCGACATTAATGTGCCTCAGATGGAGGAGAGCTGGCTGTTGGCTCGGGGAGAGGCTAGTGGCCTGGATTCTTTACCAGCTTCAGGGTTTCTTTCTCCCCCTGGCCTTGCTACGGAGGCAAGTTCCTCCTTTGCAGACATGCTAAGGAAAGTGGCTATGGTTTTAAGCTTGTCACTTCCTACAGGTCAAAGGTCCACAGACCCTTTGATTGATGTCCTTTTTCAGGGACAGACGGATAGAACCTCTTCTTCTGTTTGGGGAGGCCCTGTTTGATATTTTATTAGGTACCTCGGCTAAGCCCGAGTCAGGGGCAACAGTGGACCTGAATATTACACGTAGACACCGGCCTGCGCCTGTGGACCCGGTTTGTTTTCATAGACATCCTTCTACACGTAGCTTGGTGACTTCTTCACACGATGTAGATTCTATACCAAAGACTCCAGTGGGTAAGGAGTCTAGGAGTTGTGATGTATGTGGTAAACACATCTTTGCTTCTGCAAGCTCTGCCTTGAGATCCACAAACACGGCTTGTGTCCTGGGGTGATATTCCCATGCTTTAAGGGATTCGCTACAGAATATGTTGCCATCTCTTCCGGATGATCTACGCTCGGAGATTGGTAATTTGATTAGAGATGGTCAGCAGGCTGCTAGGCTTACCATAAGGTGTAGTATAGACACTACGGACTCTGTAGGTCGCGCCATGGCAGTGGCATTAAGGCGTCGTGCTTGGTTGGCAACTTCGGGTTTCTCGGAGGCTGTCCAGTCGACTTTGGTTGACATGCCATTTGATGGTGCCAATCTTTTTGGGAGTCAAGCTAATGCAGCGTTAAGACGCTTCCGTGATAGACATAGGTCTTCAGAGTCATAGCTTTTAATTTTCTGTTATGGTGTAGCTTGTGTTTATGCTTGAGATGCAGACTATTTCTTTATTTATAGCTTTGTTAAGGCATTCTACATGTCCGTTGCTGGTTTAACCACTTGATGTTCCTGCGAGGGCAGATGTTTTATTGTCAGTACCTTTTCCCCTTTTTTATTGTCAAGAGACGTGTCTTGTATGTAAGATTTTCTGACACAAGCTTCTTTGAAGCAGTTCAGTATGCTAAAATGTGCATGGTTTCGACCTTTCGTTTTCTCTCATAGGGACATGTTGGTATAGCAGTGGTAAGTCTGGTATATAGAGACGCTCTGGTCTTTACTTGTTATAGTAATCAGTGTAGTATGTCGTCACTACTCTTGTGGTGTGCATATTGGCATCGATGGATTCAGAGCCTATGTTTTGTATTCTTTTTAATACATGCTCCTGTGGTTCATCCTTCATTAAAGTCCTTTTGGAATATGCCTTTTATGCGCAGGTTGTTTTCTCTTTCTGAGCGGAATGCATATCTGCATATTCATTATAAGTGCTTCCAAATTTGAAGAGCTGTGCAAGTTAATTCAGAGTTTTTAGGCTTCATAGGAAGCTCTTCTTGTTGTTCTCCTACACTGCTTTTTGCATCTGTGTGGATGTTGTATATTACCTGTCCTCTTGGGTATGTATCTATTTTCTCTGTGTTTCACAAGTCCTTGGGAAATTATGGCTGTTACTTCTTGAGACGGACTTGCGTTAAAATTTAGTTTCATATCATACGTGTTGTTGCATGCGCATGTTGCTATCAAGGATTCATTTTATATATGATTTCCTTTTAATGTATCGTTTTTTTCTTATTTAATGTTGTGATACTGCACTAATAGGTGTGTTCCCTTTTGCAATATACATATTTGGTCTTAGTTAAAAAAAAAAAAGAACAAAGAGGTTTTTAATGTGAGTTGTGGTTACTTCTCTTTTTTCACTCACCTTGGTATTTTGAGCGTGCCCACGGCTTATCGTCATGTTTAGGCTGTCGGGCCATGACACTGAAGGCCATGCGGGGGCAAGCTTTGTAGATACCTGCGGTCCAGCAGTAAATGTGTGCCAGCGAAATTCTATGAGTTGTCGGGCCACTCGTAGTCTATTGTGACACAATTTTATATATATTATGTACATGTCCAGGTGATACATATTTGTGGATTTTTTTTTACAACTGGCATAATTGATGAATATCTATATTAGATTCAAATCTATTTAGTGTAATTTTAGTCTCTTTACAGTGCATTATGTAACCTTAGAGTGGTCCTTTTGTTCAAATAAAATTCTTAATACCATGGAGGTATTATTGTTTATCTTTCTTTTGGTGTTCATTCATCTTGGTATAATGGAATGAGTTCTCAGTCCTCCTTTGGATTTTATCAGGACAGTTTTCTTCTGATATCTCTTTATTGTTGTAAAGAATGCTGGTTACATGACTTTTGTTCAACAAGTTCTCTTTCCCTTGGGGGATAGAGAATAATTTCTGATAAGTGACAGATGGTTCTTTAAGGGATTTTTGCCCTTTTCCTTCAAGGGCCGATTCTCTCTGGATCGTAGGGTTATGTTTTTCATGATATGTTCTGTGACAGTGATCATGGATTCTATTAAGAGCCACGCTCTGGTTCTGCTATTCCTGCATACATTTAGTCGGTTGTTAGTATGACCGGCTGGTTCTCTTTGGGAACTTTTGTAGGATTAGTTTGCAGACCCTCCTTCAGGGGGGTATAGCTAAGGTATTTAATTCAAAAGTTAAGGAATCTGCGGCTAGATGTCTCTATCAGATATAAAAGTTACTTACCTTTGGTAACGTAATATCTGGTAGAGACACAGTCTAGCCGCAGATTCATTAACTCCCTGCCCATCCTCCCGACTCTGCGAACGACCTATGAGGTATGGGTTATACCCTTTATTAGTACTGGTTTTATATACCCATGGTCGCTATCATCTTATGTTGGGAATCAACAAATCACTTAGCCTGGCCGCACAGGTTTGTTTAGAAGTTGCCATACCATCCATGTCCAAATGTGTGTGTGTGGGGGGGGGTGTTTTCTCTTTTACACTGGATTTTACACCAGTGGGCAACATTGATTTATTTGTTCTTTCTTTGAAAGTCTTTCTTTGGTATCTTCATACATTGCATTGGCACTTGAAATATGTCACGTAATGGTGGGATTCAACAAACAGCTTGGTGTTGTTTTTATAGGTTTTGTTTTGCTATTACCATGTCATTCATTACCATTGATGACTGGACTATAGAGTGTAAGGTTTTCTTCCCTTACATGAGGGTTATTCATCAGGGCACAGGGTTTCGCGTAGCCCTGTGTTTCGCTGATTCTTTTGGGGTGTTCTTTAAAGACCAGGTCTGGTATTAACATATCATTTGATGTTTCTTCTTTATTGATGTTTCAAAGATTTTCGATCTTTTTGGCACACTACTTCCACAACCAGTTTCTATAGTGGCTCTGTGTTCTGGCGCGGAAGGTTTCACAGAAGAAACTGACGTCCGCACGCTGGAGAGGACTTATATGGCTCCACTGATGTCATTACCGAGTCAACGTCATCACGGAGCCGTACTACGCCATCCTCCGGCACGCTGAGGTACTGCTGAAAAATTTCCGTATCCAGACTGGCGCCTGTGGAGAATTCAAAAGTTAATGACTCTGCGGCTAGACTGTCTCTCTACCAGATATTATTGTACCGAAGGTAAGTAACATTTACTTCATCCCCTGCAGAGATCTCTGCACCTCCGAAAAAACAACAAACACCCACTCTGAGGTGGGACTTTGAAGCTTTTGAGATTTTTTCCTGAAACTTTTCTGAGCGTCGCCTGCATGGAGAGGATTTTTCTTCCAAGAGATGAGATGGAGGACAGCGTGAGGATAGAAAAGATGAGTAAAAAAAAGGAAGGATAAGACACAATAATGCTAAGAAAACAGGTTGATGAATCCAGACTAAAGAAGCTATTAAAAGGGAAGAGAAGAAATATGACTGACGGTTGATTAATGACAGGTGGGTTATGTGCATCATAAGTTAGAGAAGGTGGACTGGGAGGTGGATGAGGAGGATGAAAAAGGTGTCTCAGGAAGTAGGCTAGATGGAGCAGGGTACTGATGAGCAAAATAAGTGATGCGAGTATTGGGATGGGTAAGCATGTACTGAATGGGCCAATAAGAGGTGAGCAGAGGGAAAGAAATACAGAAGGGTTAAGGCAGAGGATGACTCTTGTGAGGGATGGGGATGATGAGAAAGAAAGGTGATTACATAGGAGGGTCATGAACAAATGAAAAGAAATTATAAGAGCTGGGAACAGGGAAGGAGTGTGAAGAGACTAGAGGATAGTTGTAGAACACGGAAGAGATGAGATTGATGGACAGGGAGGGTGATGGGAATGGGAGAGACTAGTGAGAGACAGGAGAATGGGAAAGAAGAAGCATACCAGTCATTATTTGGAGAGAAAGTTCAATTTTGAGGCAGGAGTTTTAAATGTCTTCTTTGTTCCCCTTAAGATACATTCTGCTCATAAGACTGACAACAATGGGTGTTGAGAAAGTAGTTATCAAATACAAGTCCAGTTGTCAACCTCGGAAGATGTGCTCTTGGCACAGTGGGCAGATAGTGGTAGAAAAAGGTCCACATTTGATGGCTGGTTTGATTTTGTTGCTCACATTGCCACCTTTGATTACTCTTCCAATTGTTACCTCACTTATTTAGTTAAAATATGCATAACCCCAGGTCTCTGCAGATCTCATGTTTGCACTATATAATCCAAGCCTTAGTGCTGCCACTGTTTAGCATTTGGAGAGTTACCAGTGTAGAACAGATCCAGAGACAGAGAACTGCTGTGCCCGATTATTCACACTCATGCATCCACACAGATGCATACTCTCCCCTCATCCTTGACATACACAGAATCATTACCCCCATAAGCAGCAGCAGTGAAGGTGAGACTGACAAACGGGTGAGGCAGAGAGTACAGAGTGAGGTGTAGAGAGAGAGAGACTGGTGCGGTGAAGAGAGGTGAGGGTGAAGCAGCGAGACAGGAGGGTAGTAGAGTGGACGCTGTGGCAGAGGAGAATAGTGAGGGGAAAAAAGAGGATGGCGAGAGAGAGGTAAGTCAAAGGCAGAGGAGTATGAGTGTGTGTGAGCGGAGGGTGAAGAAGACAGAAGGATGAAGACGAGAAAAGGGCTAGGAAGAGAGAAGGACGAGGAAAAGAGAGAAGGGTGAGGTGGAAAAGGAAGGGTGACAAGGAGAGAAGGATGAGGTGGAAATGGAAGGGGGAAGTAGAGTGAGAGTAAGTTGACGCACAGTGAGAGGATGGGGAGGTCAGCAGAGAGTGATACTAGGGTAAGGCGGAAAGAAAGGAGGTTGAGGTGAGAGAAATATGAGGTGAAGTGGAGAAAGAGTAGAGCCACAGTAGGGAAACGGGTGAATAAGTTGTAAAGAGACTAGCATGAGGTGGAGAGAGTGAGTTGGGTGGAAGTCGAGGGTGAAGTGAGCGGGACAGCAGGGTGAAATCAGGAGCGAAAGGAGGGTAAGGTGGAGCGAGGAGAAGAGATCAAGCCCATAGGTTTAAACCTCTGGAAATGCACAGTTAAAACTATTAGACCGAACCCGGCAATAGGTATGGGTATGTAGCTCGCATCCGTACAAGACCATCCAGCATGCTCAGACACCTGGGAGATTCTGGCTCACTCATGCTTCTTCATGGCCCTCCCAAATCCTGGAGCTGGGTCTGAACCCTGTCAATATAGGTTAAGCAAACCGTTGGTTAGCATTTTATTGTAAGACGTGACCGGGATTCATCATTTAAAAACTTTGTGTTCGAGGCATATGAGCTGTAGATTGTATACTTTAGCATAGATCGCCATCTGGTGTTGGGCTCGGATGTTTGCACTTTGTTTTTGTTCGAGGTAGTCTTTGTAGTCACAAGATAGGTGACTCCTCCTTATGGTGATAGTGCGCATGGGCATCGACTCCATCTTCAGATTGTTTTTTTCCACCATCAGGTTCGGATGTGACTTGCTGCGCTCCGGTTGATGTAGTTATCGAAACCCCCCCCCCTCGATGCGCAATCACTCACCGCTCGACGGTATTGTCTCGATCGCGTTTCCCTTTCGATGCGCATTCTCCTACAATCAAGCTACTCGACCTAGACTTCGACGGGGGCCGTTGGGCCTACCCGCGCCGATCACGTCGGAAGTCGATGGAGCGAACTCCTTTCAAGAAATGTCCCCCGTGTGGTGCTAAGTTCCCACACTCGGACCTACACGAGGTGTGTAATCTCTGCCTTTCTCCGGAACACGAAGAAAACACCTGCGAGGCCTGTTCATCTTTCAGGTCCAAGAAAACCATCCGTGATCGTCGGGCTCGATGCCACCAAATGTCCCGGGGAAGCAGTTCTATTCCGGACATCTTTGAACCAGGTCCTAATACCCTTCCAGAACACGGAGCCGAGGAAGAACAGATCTCAGTCTCCGAGGCCGATGACTCGGACGTCGACGACGCAGTCACTCCAGCTCAGTGGTCCGTGAGTACTGAGACCCCTGTCCTGCCCACTCCCACACAAGAGGCTCCGGTAACACCTTCGCCCTCGGGCCCAGGTCTACACCGACCAAATATTTGATGCCCCGCCCTCCGGCCCGGTTACGAAATCAAAAGACAAGCCTTCAGGCTCGGGCTCGAGCCGACCCCACTCCGGTACCGAAAAAACACCTCCGGCACCGAAGCCCAAATCCATAAATGTGCCACACCCTTCATCACCGGCACCGAAAACACCTTCGGCGTCGAAACAGCCGAAAGATCAACCTTCGGAGCCGAAACAATCTAGACCGAAGTCTTTGGAGTCGAAAAAAGTCTCGGAGCCGAAAACTCCAACACCTAAGCCTAAAGAGTCAAAAACCCCTCATAAGGCAAAGGAACATCCTGAACACAAATCTTCCACTCCAAAGAAGGACACTGGACCAAAACACCCTCCGGTACCAGATCTCCCAGATCCGAACCAAAAGACTATACATAGTGACCCAACCACTGGTCAGATTACGTCCACACCGAAAAGAAAACCGGACCATTTTCAAGACTCTCCAGTTCCTCGGAAAAAAAGAGAAATAGGCACTAATACCTCTCCACGTGTTTCACCTCTTCCCCTCCCCCCCCCACTCCTCCTGCTGATCCCAATGTACCAATTTCTCCAGTACATTCCCCACAACCCACATCTTCACCTCCATCACCAGATGATGATAGTGATTATGGGGGTGGGAATGGGGATGGGAACACAAATCCACAAGGGAATGATGATGACACACATATCACCCCAGATGATCCAGATCCCTGGCAGGATTATAATACTGATCCGGATCTACAAAATGACCCGGACCTATACCCCTCTCGACCATCCCCACCAGGTGACAATGTGGGATTTGCGCAACTAATCACCAGGGCTGCACAATATCACGGGGTACAATTACATTCAGATCCCTTGGAAAAAGACTTCCTATTAGAGACTTTCGCTCAGCCACAAAAGTCCTCACATACCCTACCAATGTTAAAGAGCTTACTTAAACATGCACCGGAAGTGGTTAAAGACCCTGTCAGGCCCAGGGTTTTTAACCCCAGAGTAGATAAAAAATACAAAGCAGCTCCCAGCGACCCCATATACATCAAGGGTCAGGTGCCTTTAGACTCCCTTGTGGTGTCTAATGCACGTAAAAGGGCCAACTCACAAACCACAGGAGACGCCCCACCTCCTGATAAGGAGTCAAAACTTTTGGACGCATCCGGCAAACGCATTGCGTCACAAGCTGCTAATTCTTGGAGGATTACCAACACCCGAGCTTTGTTGACAAGATATGACAGGGCTCATTACGATGAGCTTGAGAAGCTTCTCCAACATCTCCCTGACCAATATAAGGACAAGGCAAATGACCTTATACAGGAAGGCAAATTAATCACAAATACATCTATTAAATGTGCTCTTGATGCCGCTGATAACCGCTTCTCGTGCCGTTAATACCAGCGTTTTGTTACGCAGGCACGCTTGGCTCCGGGTATCTGGTTTCAAACAGGAGGTGCAAACCAGTATGGTTAACCAGCCTTTTGACCAAGAACATCTCTTTGGCCCTACAGTCGACACATCTTTAGAAAAGATGAAGAAAGACACAGAGACTGCTAAATCTATGGGGGCCTTGCAACTACCTTCCCATAGAGGCTCCTTTCGTCACTCCTTTTATAGGGGTGGCTCCAAAACCAATACATCCGAGCAACCCTCTTCATCTTACAAAAGCCCCAACCAAGGTTCCTTTTCCAAAGGATATTTTAGGGGTGGATACAGGGGTAACAATAATAAAGGGAGAGGGCACGGTAACAACACCCGCACCTCCCCTACCACCAAGCAGTGACTTCCCTCCACTTCCCCCCGACCATTCCACACCTGTCGGGGGATGTCTATCACAGTTCCTACCAGTCTGGAATTCCATCACCACAGACAAGTGGGTAAGACAAATTATCCAGTATGGTTACTGCCTGGAACTCGCCTCCAATCCCCCACACATCCCTCCCAAACACGGTCCAATGTCCACGTAACATTTGACACTCCTAAAACAAGAGGTTCTCTCTCGTACAGAAAAACGCTATAGAACCAGTCCCCTTACCTCATCAGGGCACAGGGGTTTACTCCCTCTATTTTCTAATCCCAAAGAAAGACGGTTCTCTCAGGCCAATACTGGACCTCAGACCCCTAAACCTCTACATTCAGTCAGACCACTTCCACATGGTCACTCTCCAACAGGTGCTTCCACTACTTCAACAAGGCGACTTTCTCTCCACTCTGGATCTAAAGGACACCTACTTTCATATTACTATTCATCCCTCTCACAAAAAATACCTCAGGTTCATAGTGGACGGTCAACATTATCAGTTCAAAGTCCTCCCATTCGGGGTGACCACTGCACTCAGAGTCTTCACCAAATGCCTCGCAGTGGTGGCAGCTCACTTACGAAGGCAACACATCCACGTGTTCCCTTATCTGGACGACTGGCTCATAAAAGCCAAATCTCACAACAGTTGTGTACAACACACACACAAAACGATCCAATTGCTTCACGACTTGGGGTTCACAGTAAACCTCACCAAGTCTCACCTCCAACCATCCAACATACAACAGTATCTAGGAGCCACTGTAGACACTTCAAAAGCCCTAGCATACCCCAATACAGTCAGGATCCGCACCATGCAGGCTCTAATATCCCAATTTCAGCCTCAACACTCTTTGCCAGCTCGAGTCTTTATGCAGTTAATCGGAATGATGGCCTCTTGCATCCTCATCGTTCCTTATGCAAGACTCCAGATGCGGCCATTACAGGAATGTTTAGCACATCAGTGGAACCAGGCTCAAGGTCAGTTGACAGATCTGGTGTTGGTGGACAGCCGCACACATCGCTCTCTGCAGTGGTGGAACACACAAAACCTGTCCAAAGGGCGGCCGTTCCTCGACCCGGTTCCACAGATAGTGCTAACAACAGACGCATCGCTCACCGCTGGGGAGCTCATCTCCAAAACCAAACCGTTCAGGGCATATGGACCCATCAACAAAAACAACTCCACATAAATCACCTGGAGTTACTGGCAATCTTTCTAGCACTAAAGTCTTTTCAACTCTTGCTAGTAGGCAACGCTGTCCTAGTCCGTACAGACAACATTACAGCAATGTACTACATACAAAAACAGGGGGGGGGGACACACTCTTCAGCTTTCACAACTAGCGCAAAGCATATGGAGATGGGCTATTCCTCAAAACATTTACCTCCTCGCACAACATCTTCCGGGAGTACACAATCAGATCGCGGATCTGCTCAGTCGTCAAACACAGCAGATCCACGAATGGGAACTTCATCCTCAAGTTCTTCTTCCATTCTTTCACATGTAGGGTCATCCAGACATAGATCTGTTAGCCACACATCAAAACGCAAAATGCCCAAGCTTCGTCGCCAGATATCCACACCCATTGTACTAAGGCATTGCGCTATGGATGAACTGGTCAGGAAAATTTGCATACGCTTTTCCACCTCTCCCGCTCATTCCGTTAGTGGTTCGGAAGCTCAAACAACACTCCCTCACAATGATCCTAGTTGCTCCAACATGGGCACGCCAACCATAGTTCACAACCCTGTTGGAACTCTCAGTAGTGCCTCATCAAAAGCTGCACCTCTCCCCCAAGTTCCTCACTCAGAACCATGGAGAAATAAGGCACCCAGATCCCAATAAACTCAATCTTGCGACCTGGCTCCTGAAGTCCTAGAGTTTGGCTACCTCAATCTTCCCTACAAGATCTGATCCCTATCGAACAGACAACTTTATAATTATGGGACCCACAGGGAGTTTTCACTGTACACTTTAAAACTTCCCTCAGCACGGCCCGCTCATTGCATGTGGCCTGCTGGTCCGTGCTGTTCAATTTAAGTAAACGTCAGTAACCACAGCCTATATACACAGCAATTAGTGACTTCAAACCCTCACATTAATGTGTACTGCAAATTTGAAAAAAAATGTGAGAGAAGGCCAGTAAGCACCTCACGTACGCAAACCCAAGGAGCTGCTGGATGGTACTCGCCAGTATGCCCACGTTATCATCATCGGTTGCTTACGTGGCCAAAAAGAAAAATATGTGCTTACATTTCCTCAGAGGTGAGAAATTGAACAGAAAATAAATCATAAAAACTGTGTGCCAAACACTGAGTCTATGTAGCTCACTCAGTGCCCACTGGACCCCAACCGTGAAAAAGAGAAACTATTCTCAAAATTAAAATGAGGTACCACTCACATGCAAGACATACTTTATTGAATGCTGCGAGTGTCCTTAGGTTAAAAAAACGGGCATGTATATGGCCACTTTCACCCACGAAAGGCCAACATGTTTCGGTGCCAAACTATCTAGGCAACTTCTTCAGGGCATTCGGGGAAACCAGTCTTCACCTCTTATTCTTTACTGCACCATATCGAGTAATTGTTGTCGTCCCTCGTACCTGCAACCCTCTTCAATGACGAATACCGCGCCAATAGGTCGCGTTTCACCTGTCGGACTGCAAATGTCAGTCTCCACCGCACCCGCGTTGTGAAAACGGAATATTTCGTCCTGCTCGATCACATTTTTTTCTAATTTGCAGTACACATTAATGTGAGGGTTTGAAGTCACTAATTGCTGTGTTTATAGGCTGTGGTTACTGACGTTTGCTTAAATTGAACAGCACGGACCAGCAGGCCACATGCAATGAGCGGGCCGTGCTAGGGAAGTTTTAAAGTGTACAGTGAAAACTCCCTGTGGGTCCCATAATTATAAAGTTGTCTGTCCGATAGGGGTCAGATCTTTTAGTGTTTATAATCGTTTGAGTGGGGGGCGATCTGACTTCTTATTCCCCCTTTGCTCCTGTTGTGTTTGTGGTACCTCAATCTTCCGCCAGACTGTATGAACATCATTAAAGAGGCTAGACGTCCTACCACTAGAGCATGCTATGCAGCAAAGTGGAAGCGGTTTGTCATTTATTGTACAAATAACAAAATCAATCCGCTAGATGCTTCTATCCAAAACATTATCTGTTATCTTTTGCATCTACAACAATGTAACCTAGCATACACATCTATAAGGCTACATCTTGCTGCAGTCGCCGCTTACCTCCAAAACAGACAACATTTATCTTTGTTTCGAGTACCCGCTATCAAAGCGTTTATGGAAGGACTCAAAAGAGTAATTCCACCTAGAGTTCCACCCTCTCCCGTATGGAATCTCAATATAGTCCTTACCAGACTCATGGGTCCCCCATTTGAACCTATGCACAAATGCGAGTTACAGTTCCTTACTTGGAAAGTAGCCTTCCTGGTAGCTATTGCATCCCTTAGGAGAGTTAGTGAACTCCAGGCATTAACCATACAAGAACCATTTTTACAAATACACCATAGTAAAGTGGTTCTTGGGCCTAATCCAAAATGTTTGCCTAAAGTAGTATCTGCCTTCCACCTTAATCAGTCGGTTGAACTTCCAGTATTTTTCCCTCAACCAGACTCAGTGGCAGAACGCGCTCTCCACACACTAGACGTTAAAAGAGCGATACTCTACTACATCGAAAGAACTAGGACCTTTAGAAACACAAAACAACTTTTTGTAGCTTTCTC
This sequence comes from Calotriton arnoldi, assembly GCA_963921515.1. Lineage (NCBI taxonomy): Eukaryota > Metazoa > Chordata > Amphibia > Caudata > Salamandridae > Calotriton > Calotriton arnoldi. Next base: position 1,952,523 of record CAWUFW010000081.1, on the reverse strand, counting down.
CCCACCTCACAAAGGCAATCCTATTTCAAAGACAGGAATTGCAAGGTGGATTGTTAAATGCATCCAAATATGCTATCTTAAAGCTAAACGCACATTAACTATTCTCCCTAGAGCTCATTCCACACGCAAACTGGGGGCTTCTATGGCATTCTTAGGGAACATTCCCCTAGACGACATCTACAAAGCAGCAACTTGGTCTACACCACATACTTTCACTAAACACTATTGTGTAGATGTGCAAGCAAAACAACAAGCTACTGTGGGCCAGGCTGTACTAAGAACGCTTTTTCAAACCACTGCAACAGATACAGGTTGCCACTGCTAGGGAGGAAAACTGCTGTATATAGTCTATGCTAAAGTATACAATCTACAGCTCATATGCCTCGAACGGAAAATGCTACTTACCAGTATGCATCTGTTCTTGGCATGTAGAGCTGTGGAGTTGTATACGCCCACCCACCTCCCCTGGTACCTTTATCTGTTGCAGTATTATCTTATTTAGATACATTACATGGACATCCTTTTCTATTCTCTTACTAACTCCATCATCACCCTTTATGGCGAAAAACAATCTGAAGATGGAGTCGATGCCCATGCGTACTATCACCATAAGGAGGAGTCACCTATCTCGTGACTACAAAGACTTCCTCGAACAAAAACAAAGTGCAAACATCTGAGCCCAACACCAGATGGCGATCTATGCTAAAGTAAACAACTCTACAGCTCTACATGCCAAGAACAGATGCATACTGGTAAGTAGCATTTTCCTTATGGCGTCTGCGCACTGCAGCCGCAGAATTATTTTTAATGTCAGTGTTTCGCCATTATAAGTATTTAGCCTGCGTTTTTCCTTCGATATATATTAAACCGGTTATACATTTATTTTTTGCACTGCCAGATGCTTGATTATTGCATTTGTGTGTTGTTTTCCCCCGCTAAATATATCCAGGGAAATGTTAAATATTGTTTTTCCTCATTAAAAATATGTATCTGCACTTTGTTGTGTTTCTCAAACATATACACTTAGAACACTAAATGCTAACTAGGGAAATGTTGTCCTGAAAGTCCAAAATCAGATACAATCAAGTAGATGCCAGTTTTTGTACAGGATTTGCAAAGGTGTTAGTTATCTTTACACATCCATAAAGTATAGCAGTATCACAGTTTATGATTCCTTAGGATGTGCAAAATTTTGAAAATATTTTTCTTTGATGGGTGGCGGCAGAACTTCCTTGTTCTAAGTGGCTACTTTAAAAACCTCGCAATATAGGTCAGTTTAGAATTTTTTTGCTAAGGTTAAAAGAAGAATGAAATTTCTCTTTTGCTTGCCTTGCACTTGAGAAACCTATTCCTTGGGAAAGAAAATTGGGTCATGTGTTTTGGGAGTTACCCAAGTGTGAAGATGCACACGTGTACGTGTTAGCAATAGGTTATATGTTCCGCCCGGTGGGAAAACCAAAAGGGGCAAGTGGCAATTGCAAAAGGAACAGCATGCGCCTAACCCAGCACCTGTGCATCAGTCTTTTTGCCCCCTGGGGGTGGGTTGGGGTGAGCACCTAAAATCTGCCTCTGGGAGACAAAGTCCTCTTGACAACAGGGGAAAAATAGGTCCAAAGCATTGTCAGCGGCCTATCCCACTTATCACTCTGTGCTCCCATCCCAGAAAAGGTGCATCAGTCTTGCGCCCCCCTTTGGGGTGATTTGAGGGTGTAAATCTGCCCCTGGGAGACAGAAAGGCCAATAAAACACAAGGGCAGAACAGATCTAAAAGCAAAAAAGAGGGTGGAGGCAGCTCATTATGCCTGGCCCCTAGCCCCGAACAGGCACAAGTCTTCAAGTCTTTTTGACTCCCTGGGGGAGATTGGGGTTGTTTACCGACAAAGTGCACCCCGGGAGACAAAATGCTCACTACATAGAGGGGACTGACATGCCACAATGCCCTACAAACCTCAAACTTTTCCTAAAATCTGTGAGGGGCTCTCTGGTTTTATTCGTGTCTGTTGCGTGCACTAGGCCCAGCCACACATGTAAGGTAGTGTATTTAGTGGGACAAATGGTGAAACGCTGAGTAGTAGGAATTTTGTGGATTTCGGATGTTTGTCACAGAAACCAAAGGAAAATGTGGGTTTTAGGCAAAGGTTGAGGCTTGTAGGGCAGCGTCGTAGGATCCTGGTGATGCACACCACCCTGGGCTTCCCGAGGGGTCTAGTTTTCGGAAATGTCTGGATTTGATAGGTTTCCATAGGTTGTCACCAATCCCGTGCCCAAATATCACAGTGCGACCCTAGTGCCAAATCAGGCTTTTTTTTTTTTTTTTAACTGGAAATGTTAATGTTTCCACATTGCGTTTTGGGTCTTTTCCTGTTACGGGAACTAGGACCAAGCCCACAAATAAGGTGCCATTTTTATCGGGAGACATAGGGAAATGGCAGGTGTTAGGAAAGTTGTCTCCCCGCAAATTACAGAGCTTCCCCTCACAAAAATGTGAGGAAAATATGTATCTCTAGCCAAAGTTTGAGGTTTGTAAGGGCTTCTGGGTGGGAAAGCATCGAGGGATTGACGAAAGTTGCACTGCCTTGGACTCACAACCCCCCCTTACCCCACCTCCTCTAGTATCTAGTTGTCAGAAATTTGCAGGTTAGGTAGGCTGTGTCGGCTGAGCTAGCCCCCAATATCTTATAGCTGCCAAAATTGCAAATAATTTGATTTGCTTGTGTTGCATTTTGGACCTTTTCCTGCTGCGGGTGCCAGACCTGCCCACACAAGTGAGGTAACATATTTATCGGGAGATATGGGTGAACACTGGATGGTGCAGATTCCAGAACTTTCTGTCACAGAAATGTGAGGAGAACTTGTGTTTTTAACCAAAGTTTAGATGTATTAAATAAGGGCTTCTGGGTGAGAAACCACACAAGTCACATTACCCAGGACTCAAATGGTTTTCAGTTTTCAGAAATGTCTTGGCGTAGTAGGTGTCCCTGGGTAGTGCCTAAGCTAGGGACAAAAATCTGCAGCTACCCACATAATTTTAAAAAAGGACAAAAAAAGCGGGATTGTGCTGGGTGAAATATGATGTTTCTAGGTTGCGTTTTGGGGCATTTTGTGTTGCAGGTGCAATACCCAGCCAAACGTGTGAGGTACCTTTTGTATCGGGAGGTGTGTAAAGGAACACAGAGTAGTAGAATATTTGTTATTACCAATTTGTATTCTCTGCATTTGTGGCTTGCAAATGTTAGCCAGTGTGCAATAAAAAGATATTTTGCAAAATGCCTTCTGAATTCGTGATAGCATGAGGTGTACAATTAACCACTGTTCCTAAACTCTTTTTCTGGTGCACATTTCGGAACCACATAGGTTTCCTTCCTACCCATTTTTCATTCTTTGTTTTACCATATGAATTGCTGGTTAGTCGTACGCAATGAAAAATCATTGTAAGGTGCAGCTCAGTTACTGGCTCTGGGTATCGCGTGTTTTGGGGAACTACAACCCCATATTTATCGGCATGTTGGGAAGGGTCTTTCAAAGGTAACAGTATATTGCTTTTGTAAATTGGCCATTGTAACAAGAAGTGACAGAATAAAATGTCACAAATGTTTGTTTTTTCTTACCCATTTTAACCTTTTTTTTCCATTTCAGCAGTAGTTTGTTTGAGAAAACCTTGAGGCATCTATACAAATGATCCCTTGCTGAATTCAGAATGTTGCTTACTTTAAAAAAAAAAAAAAAAATGCATAGCTTTCTGGGATCACCTGTTGGTTTTCCACCAGGAACCACAAGTAGGTTGAAACCACAAGAATTAGGAAACAAGCATTGGCATAGCCAATAGGTCTCGCCTTTGGGGCGTCATAAGTGTTTAGACAGACCTATTGGTTATTTTCTGAAAAGATTAAAGCGAACACGAGGGCGCAGTGGCTCAGTGCTCTTGTGAATTTATACTGTTTCAACCAAAGCATAAGGTTAGGAAGCAGCTAACAAACCAAGTGATCCTCAGTAGCTTGATGCGGTCACATTCCTCCTTCTTTCAAGTTCACATTTCAAGAGATTAAGCATCCGTTAGCTGAGGTGCTTTACACACATCTAGAAGCATTATTTAGCAGCCGGTGCCAGCGAGCACGCACAAAGAGCAAGTGCTAATAAGTAAGTGCCCATGTGCGCACCGGCTGAAATTAAGCCCCCAGGAGGGGCCTGCGTTACGCCCCTGGGTCGAGCGAGCCCCAAGAGCCTGGACTACTACACACACAAAGACTCTCAAAGGAGCTGTAATACAAGGGACGCCTGGTACGCAGCGGCTGATCTGTAGGCCTCCTGTAGAGTGAAATGTGCTGGCTTTCTGAACTGTTCCCGTGTGCAGGCCTCCCACGGAAAACTCTTTATTTAACAATATTCCCAAAAACAAAACATCTTTTAATGCTCTGTGTCCTTTATTTTGTATAGTAGGCACCTTGTTGGATGTTTGGATGGTTTTGGCATATCAATATAATCAGTGTAGCTGAAAAATAAAATAACGGTGGCAGCGCGGGCCTGTTAAGGGTATTAACGTTCCTGCAGATTAACGGAGCCTAAACACTTACGTCTGTTGCACCAATCTCGGGGAGGAGACAGTGGGAGGGAGAGAGAGGGGAAGAGTGAAGGGGGCGGGTGAGGAGCCAGTGAAGGGAGATAAATTGCAGCGATAAGAAACAATACACAGACTGTTTACTGTAGAGCCGTCTGTTGGAAGTGTGGGAGGGGTGGTGGGTCTGCCTCCTGTTACAGTGGAGGTACTGGTGTGCTTCCTGTCTGGGCAGCACAGGGGCACACATGTTGCTGCTGATGATTTAAAAACTAACAAATAGTATAATAAAGGGCAATAATGTCAATGCCAAAGTTGGTAGGAATAATAATAATTAATAATCTTATTATACTATCACAGCAGCTTGTGGCGGAGGAGTTTGTCCCTCGGCCGGCGTGGAGGGGACGCGCCTTGTAAGAAAAGCTGCGAGGTCCAGTGAGTTCACAAATGCTAACATCAGAAACCTGGGCATCTGTGTGTGAAATTTGTTTATTAAACAGAAAACGAGAACCACGTGGGTGTGATGGAGGGGGCACGTGCAGTGGGGTGAAGGAAACACGCACCACAGCTGTGCACTGTGCAGTGGGGTGGAAGGAAGCACGCACCACAGCTGTGCAATGTGCAATAAGGTGAAAGGAAGCATGCACCACAGCTGTGCACTGGGGTGAAAGGAGGCACACACCACATATCTGCACTGTGCAGTGTTGTGAAAGGAAGCACGCGCCACTACTGTGCAGTGGGGTGAAAGGAAGCACTCGCCACAGCTGTGTACTGTGCAATGGGGGGAAAGGAAGCACGCACCACAACTGTGCACTTTGCAGAGATGTCAAAGGTAGCACGCACCACAGCTGCGCACAGATGTGAAAGGAAGCACGCTCCACGGTGATGAAAAAACACGAATGTTAAAAGGTGCGGACCATTTTTAAGCTGTGTACTGTGCAATGGGGGGGAAAGGAAGCACGCACCACAGCTGTGCACTGTGCAGCGATGTCAAAGGTAGCACGCACCACAGCTGCGCAGAGGTGTGAAAGGAAGCGCGCACCGCAGTGCTGAAAAAACGTGAATGTTAAAAGGTGCGGTCAATTTTTAAGCTGTGCACTGTGCAGTGGGGTGAAAGGAAGCACGCACCACAGCTGTGCAATGTGCAATAAGGTGAAAGGAAGCACGCACCACAGCTGTGCACTGGGGTGAAAGGAGGCACACACCACATATCTGCACTGTGCAGTGTTGTGAAAGGAAGCACGCGCCACTACTGTGCAGGGGGGGAAAGGAAGCACTCGCCACAGCTGTGTACTGTGCAATGGGGGGAAAGGAAGCACGCACCACAGCTGTGCAATGTGCAGAGATGTGAAAGGTAGCACGCACCACAGCTGCGCAGAGGCATTATTTAGCAGCCGGTGCCAGCAAGCACGCACAAAAAGCAAGTGCTAATAATTAAGTGCCCATGTGCGCACCGGCAGACACCGGCTCAAATTAAGCCCACAGCAAGGGCCTGCATTACGCCCCTGGATCGAGCGAGTCCGAAAAGCAATGTGGGGAAAGGAAGCACGCACCACAGCTGTGCAGAGATATAAAAGGAAGCGCGCACCACGGTGCTGAAAAAACGCGAATGTTGAAAGGTGCGGTCAATTTTGAAGCTGTGTACTGTGCAATGGGGTAAAGGAAGCACGCACCACAGCTGTGCAGAGATATAAAAGGAAGCGCGCACCACGGTGCTGAAAAAACGCGAATGTTGAAAGGTGCGGTCAATTTTGAAGCTGTGTACTGTGCAATGGGGGGAAAGGAAGCACGCACCACAGCTGTGCACTGTAGAGAGCCCCTGGATCGAGCGAGCACCAAAAGCAATGTGGGGAAAGGAAACACGCACCACAGCTGTGCACTATGCAGAGATGTCAAAGGTAGCACGCACCACAGCTGCGCAGAGGTGTGAAAGGAAGCGCGCACCACAGTGATGAAAAACGCTAATGTTAAAAGGTGCGGTCAATTTTAAGATGGTACCGAAAAGAGGCAACTATAGAGGCCAACTACAGAGTACAGCAAATGTCTTGACAATAACATACTAATACAAAGATAACGGTGCAGGAAGAGAGTGCTGACATAGATGAAATGCGAGTGCTGGAAAAAGAAGCGCGCACTCTTGTGGCGGTGGGGTCTGTCCCTTGGCCGGGGTGGAGGGGACGCGCCTTGTTAGTATCTTATTGTCATGAATGCGAGTGCCGGAAAAGAAGCGCGCACTCTCGTGGCGGTGGGGTCTGTCCCTTGGCCGGGGTGAAGGGGACGCGCCTTGTAAGGAAAGCTGCAAGGTCTTCAAATGTAACATGATCCACAAGAGATGGCACGCTGCGTGCCGCTGCTCGCTCCCGACAGCTAAACGCTGTGGGAGTAAACATTTTCAGAAAAGGTGGGACATGCACCCGCCTTTGGCCAATTGCGTGCTTTCATTTTTGAAAGCCACACGCAAAGGCCAATAGCATGTGTGGAAAATCGAACACCACACGCAAGAGTTTGCAGAAAGTCTTAAGTGATTCCAAGAGGCCTTCTCCTAGAGCAGCGCGCTGCGCTAGGCTCGACCTAAAAAGGGCTACCTCTTATGAAAAATCATAAAACTTTGGTTTTAAAAAAATCATGTTTTTCTGCTACAATTGTGCTTGTTCCTAAATGCTGGTAAGATGGTGGTCCAAGCACAGCAAACGTTTGATTGATGCAATTTTTTGAAAAAACATATGCTCTCTTGCACGGCACTCTTTTCTCATTTTTCGCCCAAAAATGAAATATAGTTATGTTTTGAGTATTTTTCACCATCTCTCCAGGGGAATCCACAAACCTTGAGTACCTTTAAAATTCCCAAGATGCTGGGAAAAAGGATGCAAATTTGGGATGGATAACTCATGTGGAAAAAAATTATGAAGGTATAAGTGCGATGTACCCAAAATACCAAACAAAGGGCTTAGCATTCTAGGGGTTAATCTGCCCTTCCACGGTTACAGGTTAGTGGTGGAGATTATAGAGGCAGCTGCATGTTGGACCTTCATAGGGCCAGAACCCATACTTATTGACCACCTTCTCAGATCTATCATCCCCTAATTTTCTTCACTGAATTAAAGCTACTCATTCTCTTCCAATGTATCGCCCTTGCACCCTCCCTAATACTCCTTGGTGATTACAGGGGTTCTACCAGTTCCCTTGCAGGTTGACGTTATTCAGCATCAACTTTGGTTGCCTGAGTCCAGTGCATACAGTGCGCTGCTTCTCCTTCCCGGGTTTGTTTTCCCCAGATTGAGCTTCTTTTGACCCTGAGTTGACAATATAAAGGACAATAGAAAGCAGATGCTAAAATCTGCTTTGCACTGTAAATTCCCAGTGTGAAGAGTGGAATGCGACTTGTAGCAGCTGAGCATTAGGCCATAGCCTCCTGGTTTCGTGACTTGATGCTTTTGTTGTCTCAGACTTTTCCAGGCTTCATTGTGGGCATGCATTCCTGATCATGAACTCGGGTCTCAACTGCGTCTGTCATTTCTGTGTGAACTGTAAATCATTAACTTTGGCCACCTGTATCTAGCCTGTGGGCTGCTCGGTGGTTGCTCATGAGTGGACCATATATAGCTCTACTTTGGCGGCCTGCAACCAGTGTATGGCTGTGGGTTGTCCTCTGTTGCCTTATGGTGTACTCTTTTTTTGTTTTTTTAATTCAATCAGTTTTACGAAAAAGTGGGCAATTACAGATTAGGTAATGAATACGTACTACAGGGCACATGGTAGATCATCATAGGACATCCTATATAAGCATGTGAGATATAGCGCAGATAATATAACATCAAAGAATATAAATCGGTAATATATTATCTGTTGGTGGATGATCCATGTAGAGGAGTACATTGAGAGCATTAGTACTAGGATGGTAGGAAGCTGATCATGGATACTCCATACAAGATGAGGACCAAGGTCTCGGAGTGTGTCCTTAAGATATATGAACAAGAAAGAGGTGGAAATAGAGCGTTAGATGCTAAAGCAAAGAATGAGGAAAAGAGAAGGAGAGAGTGGGAGAGAGTTAGGGGGGTGTATCATCAGTGTCAGTTATGTAGGCAGGTCTACTAAGCATATATTGGTGGTATGTAGGTGTCCTGGTGATTAAGCAGAATTGTGGAGGCAAGAGGAGTGTGGCAGCTATGGGGTGGGGGTCCACTTTTTGTCAGTATATGTCAAGTGCGTTCCATAGGCAGCGTGTGTGCTCTGTTATGTCGTTTCTTGTACATTTTGTTGTCCGCGCTTTTGGTGGACCACAAGATGATCCACCACTTGTTTACAGGTATTTCTGTGGGAGACTTCCACTCCAACAGAATTGTTTTGGTTCCCAGGGCTAGCATTAAATCTAATAGGAGTAAGTCATGTGTGGGGAGATCAGTGTTATGGGGGGTATACCGCAACTCCTTACACATTGTGGTTAGGAAGGATGGTGGGAACGAGATCTGAAAAATGACAATCGTCTGGTGTATTTTGGTCCAGAGGGGCTGAACCATGTTACATTTGAAAAACATATGCTCCTGGGATCCGGGTGATTGCTCACAGCGCCAGCAGTTGTCTGATGGTAAGATCCCTGATTTGTGCAATTTGGATGGTGTCTAGTATGTTTTGCATATTGCCCAAAATCTAAATTGCGCGATTGTAGGTGTAATTTTAGCAAGGAAAGTGATGAGTGCCAGATTCTATTCCAGGTGGAGTTCGAGAAATTTTACTTAGGGGTGCAATCATCATTTTAGATGTCTGTTGTACCCCACCATGTTGTGTGTTTGTGAGACCAGGAATTTAGCAAGTCCTTGATTTTGGATAGTCTTTTGTTTTCGTTAATCGTGAGGGAGGAGCTTAGATCCTTGCCAAACCAGATGCCAAGGTTTTTGAGTGCATCAGGTTGACATTTCAGGCCAAAGTCGCCCAGGATCGAGGAGGTGTAGTGGATATTCATGGGGAAGATCTCAGTTTTGGTTTGGTTGAGTGTATAGCCAGAGACTATTTCTCAATTTCTGACATATAGTGGGGGATTGCCTTATCTGCGTCTTCAATGAAGATTAAGACGTCATCGGCATAGGCCGCGACCAATTGCCTGCCTGATTGAAATTGTACCCCTTTGAAGTTATCCTTCTGTTTCAGGGAGGATAGTAGGAATAAGAGTGGGAAAAGTGGGCACCCCTGTCTGGTGTCCTGAGCCAATGAAAAGGAATTTGACAGGCAGCCTTTTACTCTAACCCTTGCTACTTACTCTGCGTACAGTGCCATAACCATATGAAGGAAATCCCCACCAAGGTGGAATTTGTGTAACGCCTCATGCAGCAAAATCCATTAATCTTTATCGAAGGCTTTTTCCGCTTCGAGAGCCATCGTGACTGTCGGGAGGAAGATGACCGTGCTTTTTTCAAGTTCATGACAGAAGATCCGGATGTTATTGACGGCGAGTCTACCTTTCAGAAATTGTTTGGGATGGGGTGATGAGGCTTAGTATCACCTTCTCCAATCTTCGTGAAAGGATTTTAGTGTATAGTTTACAGTTGATATGGATTGGGGATATCGGTCTAAAGTTCTTAACATACAGGGGGTCTTTGCCTTCTTTGGGGATAACTACTATTGTGGCTTCTGAGGCCGAGCCAGTGACGTGGCCTGGGGAGGCATACGATTGAAAAAGGGTTTGCAAAGGGTCAGACAGTAGTTCAGGAAAGTTTTGTAAAACTTCACTGAACACCCATCAGGGCCAGGAGATTTCTCTGATATGAAGGATTTAATGGCAGAGACCGTTTCCTCAGAGGAGATCGGAGCTTTGAGAAGGGTTAGGTCTTCTGATGAGGCTAATGGGAGCGTACAGGCACTTGGTTATGATGAGCACTGTACTTAACTAATTACTGTGCTTGGAGTATGTCAGCATAGAATTTGTGAAGGAACTCCAGGATCTCTTGTGATGAGGCAAGTGCTACACCAGCATTGTTTTTGATGGCTGTAGTGATGGACCTATTTTTTGAGTATTTCAGGTATTTTACTAGGGCCCTTCCGGCTCTATTTCTAGCGGTCGATTTCTCTGCGTTGACGATATACACCTATTTCTGAGCTCTTTTACTTAAGATTTGGTTATATTCGTATTGCACGTTGCGTAACTTGGGAATAGCCTGTGACCAGCGGAATGTCTGATTGATTCTCAAGTTTTTAATCTCTGCTTCGATGGAGTCTAGGCATTTATTCAGGGATTTGTTCCTGGCAGCAGACAGGTCCATCAAGGTGCCTCTCAGACAGGCTTTCAAGGCATCCCACCTGATCGAATCTGAGGGTATCTTCTCGTATGTTTTCTTTCGGAATTGGGTTATTGCGTTGTTGATATTGGATATGGAGTTTACCTCCTCCGGAGGGTATCTTTGAGGCACCAGAGTTTCGAGGGAGGGAGGGGGGATATCGGTAAGGTCTATTGATATACACGTGTGATCAGAGATTTTTATAAGTTCAATATTGGGATTTTGTAATAAGGGAACAAGGGATTTGTCTACTAAGATGTAGCGATTCTAGTGAGTGTGGTGGGGAGAGGAGTAGAACTTGTACTCTCTGCCGGACGGGTTACATAGCCTCCAAATGTCAACCAAGTAATTTGTTTTTACAGCGGATTTTCAGCTGGTTATGAGATCTACTGCCTGGGAATTTGTGTGAGGAGAGTCTAAGATGCTGTCCTTAGGAAGGTTAAAGTGTCCCTCCCCATGATGATGCCTATCTTCTCTGGTATTTCTGAGAGGCGTTTGTCCAGTTCCCTCCAAAAGTCGACCAAATTTTCATTGAGAGCATAGATATTTATGATGGTGAATTCTCAGTTTTTCCTTGAAACCCTAGTGATTAACCAGCGTCCCTGGTGGTCATGTGTGTGGGGATAAAACATTGATTTCGTATTTTCTGGAGAACAAGGCAATAACCCAATCTTTTTCGCTACAGCCGGGGAGATTAATCCGTCTGCGACCCAAGGGCAATAGAATCTGGTATCTTTGGTGGACTCGATATGGGTCTATTGTAGTATTATTATGCCCCCCTTCAATTTGTTACAGTAATCTGCGATCTTTTTGCGTTTTACGGGTTGTAAAAGGCCCTTGGTATTTAGTGAGAGAATTCTAAGTCCAGCCATCTAGCAGTAGTGTAAAGGCTCTGTTAAAGGTGAGTAGATGTCGGAATACAGGGCGGGATACTGAACGGTAAAGTCGATATACCCATGTGATGTTATGGAATCTATAGTGGTATATTGCAAATGTGGTATAATGCATGTGGATGTAATGCATACGTGTATAATTCATACAAGTATAATATACAGATAGTGCATACGTAATTTCTCGGTGAAATGCATGTATAATGCAAGAGTGTAGAGCATATCATGATGTATTTGGTATAGTGCATATGTGGTACAATGTATATATGGGTCAGCAAGATGATAAATGGTCATCCGTAAAGGCCTTAACTGGTGGACTCAGTTGTATTTCGATTTGTCGCTACCGATGTACGGAGTAGTGAAGGGAGACGGTAGACAAATGGTAGACCTGCCGCTAAAGTCTAGGTATATGAGGACGGGGAGCGAAGTAGGAGGTACAGAAAGTGTTGAGAAGAGGAGGGAAAATGTGAGCAAAAAGAGAATAGTAAAAAGTGAACAAATTAAAACCCCATTGCGGAGATGCGGGGGAAGCTACAATTTCCCCACCCTAACTTGAGCGGAAGAGAGGTAGGCCACGATAAGGCCAAGCCTCAACGTCGATTATCCTATCTCCATCTTGTGGATGGTGCAGACTTTCCCAGATGTTTGAACTAAGTAATAAACGAAATGCAAACAGATGTAATCTGTAGTGCAGTGATCGATAACCCTGCGAGGTGAACAGATTTAGGTTACAATAAGAACGCAGTGAGAAATGGGTAACATTGACAAACCACCCCGATTGGGGGAGATACCACTGGTACATAAGCTCTGTTGCTAATTAACTGTTAATTTCCATTAACTGCTAATTAATTGTTATTAACTTAATTATAGTAAGAGACGATTAGATTTAAGGCATGTCAGGTCAAGACCGAGTGAGCAAGTCCAGGGTGGTGTTAGTGAATAGTATTGGTTAGAGAACCAGCATAGGCCAAATACTGAGTTCCAGCGTAGGCCTAGTGATGTGGAGCACTAGAGTAGACAAAAGCTAAATGTGGAACGAGTGGGACAGTCAAGCACCCATTCCAGTTTGCGTGGAGGTGTCCATAAAGGCTTTAAGATCTGCAGGAGTGGTGAAGAACCTTGTTTTGCCTTTAAAGATCATGCAAAATCTGGCTGAACCAGTGAAGGAGAAAGGAATATTACGATCTTGCAGAGCTTGCCGGAGCGCCAGGTAGCCTTTTCTTGTGGAGACAGTCTCTTTGGAGTACTCTTGAGCAATTGAACTGCGAGACCCATTCCATTGAATTTGTTGTACTTTCCTCATATGAGCCAGAAATGTTTCTGTGTGACGGTAGCATAAAGGACAGAAGATCATAGTTCTTGGGCACATGGAGTGACAAGAGGCGGCACTCTTTTGGGTTTGCCTGAGGGAATCCTGTGTGCCCTTTCTATTTCAGAGTCTTTCTCGAAGCTGAGGCCCAAGGTGCGAGTAATCCATAATTCTAGGAATTCAGCGCAGGAGTTGGCATAATTTTCAACTTTTCTGGAAGGCCGAAAATGCGTTAATTCCCTCTCCGGTTGCTATCTTCAAGTTCCGATAATTCTCTCGCCATTGATTTCATTGAATGGTAGGAATAGGCATGCGCTTTAGAGTTGAGGAGTTGGAGTCTTCCAGAGAGCCGATTCTAGATTCGGCTTAATTGAGTCTGTTTGAAAGGCCCTTAAGGTCATTGTGGAGGGCTTTAATGTTGTGGTGCATGGCGTCGGTGTTGGTCTTGGTGTCTTGCGCAAGGTTGTGGAGAGCCCTGAGACATTGTTTGATCGACTTCGATGTTGGCAGACATGTCTCGCTTGGCTTTGATCAGAGAGCTTGAAACTAGGGGGGGTCCGATTTGGAGTATTTATGTGGTGCTTTATTATCTTTCTGATCTTTCGCCTCTCTGCCTTTGTGGTTGGCCATCGTGTAGTTTGAATGTAGTGTAGGTAACAGACGGAGGGAGCAGAGTAGTGCGGTAGATTGAGCCAGGTGTATTTATTTTTTTAGTTCTATATAGGGCAAACTCGACCCGAAGGTATCAGAGCGCTTTACATGAGCATCAGTTGTGTTACAGACTGACACATTCATTCTGTAAGGCACGGGAAGACTAAGTGATTTGCCCAGAATCACAGATTGTTGAGCATCCTTGCTGAGACTCGAACCCAGTTCCACATGTTCGAGGTTGCCAAGACTCGAACCCGGTTCCCCATCTTCAAGGTCGATCGCTCTAGCCGTTAGGCCACATCCTCTCCTAATTTGGATGGTGGAGAACCTTCACGGAGTGCGGTAGTAGGAGCACGAATCCAAAGCTGTGCTTGTACCCCACGCTGGACTTGTATAATGGAGCAGAAGAGGGTTGATAACCCTAAGCGTCAAATATGGTGTCCTGATTGCAAAGAGTGAACGGAGGAATGAGGCATAAATGCACTTAGGCACTAATAATGAGCAGATGAGCAGGTGCGGGTTGATATTGCAGCTGGATAAGTAGGTAATGGGTACCTATAGCTGGGAAATGCTGAGTTGTTAGTATAGACCTTGCTAGGATGTGCTCATGTAATAGTACTCAGCCGAGTGACTGGATACATATGGAGGAGGACCTGTTGTCGATTATTGTGGGAGTCATTCTGCTTTTTAAGCTCATTGACCGCTGTTGCATGTAATCAGCTGCTGCCTGTGGCCACCGCACCAGTGTGGTAGGAATTGTGGGCAATGAGGCAGGATCGCTGGGTGGATAGCGCTAGGTGAGGAACAGTCATCCCTGATGAGCATTATCCTCGTGGCAGCCAGTGTGCACCTGGGGAGACACGATGCCCACAGCCGTGAAGGCGAGGCGCAGACTGTATGGATCAGCGTGTTGCAACCGTTGTCTCGGGGCACGGGTTATTCGAGGATGAAAAGTGATGGCGCGGCTGCCATCTTGAGCCCAAGCATCGCGTTCTGGTAGGTTGGGCGAGTTCAATTTGGCCTAGTTGGCCTTAGGGCATGGAGAGTTATTGCACATTTCTCATGCTGGCATTGCTTAAAGCTTGACACGTAGGGCACGGAAGGTCGATCCCTTCCACGAGAGTATGCGAAGTGGTGTGTGCGAGGCGATTAGGCTGCGTGTAGTTGGCGTGCAGTTGGCATCTGATGCTTAACTGAGTCTGACATCAATGCAGCGTGTGGAGCAGTATTGTTGAAGGATGTGAGTGCAGTATATATGCTTTGGGTGTCCTGACCGTGAAAAAGTATGTGTGAAGGTGACGTGTGTAGCGGTCTAGATGCCGCCCGTGCATCCACCAGAGACCCTTGGCCCGGAAGGGCCTGCACACATTGTATCACTCTCTGGCCAGGCGTGGCCAGAGAGTATAAATAAACGGGCGGAGGTCGCTCGTGGCTTCCCGCCCAGACGAGTATACTGTGTCTGAGTGTATTAATTGTCTCTCCAACGCTAGGCCCATTAGCTCCTGTCGAGCTATGTTACACTGGTGACGAGGGTGGGCGTACATCGTCCACGCACCGCGTAGACCCCCCCCCTTTGCTGGTCAGCCCCGCGGGGTAAAGAACGGTGCTGTCGCGGATACGCGCGAGGACCGCGTGCCGTGCCCATCTGGCCCCGGCTGCAGCATCGAACCTTAAGAGTCGGCGAAGCGCTGCCACCGCAGCGGAGACGGCAGAGGTATCTAGTGACGTCTGGATTGCCTGCCCGAGACCCGAGTCTTGGCGGTCCCGCGAAGTACGGAGTGTTGCCCGCCCTGCCTGGACCCCACACTTCTGCTGCGAGGCCTAGATAGGCCAAGTGCCCCCAGAGAAGGCCCAGCCAGAGCCGGCTGCTGCGCGTGCTGAGACGCGCTCCTGCTCGAGCTTCCCCCTGCTGGGCTCCAACTACTCGGCCGGTGCAGCGCCCCCACAACAGCGTGCAGGTGGATCAGGCCATCGTTCCCTGCAGACGATCCCAGCGCACAGTGTCCTCACAATACCTGTCAGGCGGCAAGCGCGTCCAGTGCGCAGCCTGTAAAGGGACCACACAGCTGAGAGTGAGGAAGAGCAACTGCACAGCACCTCTTAAGCACTGTCACTACAGTGCCACAGCGCAGCGGACACAGCACCAGGCACACGGCGCACGTGAGGACATGACGGACCAGGCAGCGCAAGCAGCGCCGCAACACCTGCCACCTGCTCAACAAGCTGGGCCCCCAGCTGTACAACCGACGTCACGGCACTCCCAGATCAATGCGTTGCCCCCATTCAGCGAGCTCACAGACCCGGCCACAGCATCTCCCAGATGGACACTCTGGATCGGCAGGCTGGACAACTATTTTACAGCGACGCGGGAGACAGATGGCGCAGTGAAGAGGTCCGTGCTATTACATTTCGCGGGCGAAGAGATTTACAAGTTGTTTGCGCACTTACCTAACACCGGGGCACCCAACGACTGCGACGCAGCGGTCAGGACCCTGAACGCGCATTTCGATTCCCAACTGAACCCGGATTACGAACGGTTTAAACTGCGCCAAGCGCGCCAGAGGTAAGGGGAGTCTATGGATGCATTCCACGCACGGCTGCGAGAGCTGGCGAGCACATGTACAGACGATGACCAGAGCAAAGAGGTGAGGGCCCAAGTGATTCAAGGTTGCCGGAACAAGAGCCTCCGGACACTCATCCTACGCCAACCAGGCATTACCCTGGAAGACATCCTCCTCATGGCCAGGTCGCATGATCTGTCTGACGCCAGGGCGACGGCAATGGACATCGCTATAACCCAACAGGCGGAGAAACCTGTTGCGATCAAAACGGAAAGGGCGGATGCAGTTCGCACCCAGAATAGAGGCGCCCGTGGACGGTGGCCAGGAAGAAGCACACAAGATCATGCTGCGGGTACTGTGGAAGGGAAGAACACCTGCAGGAAGAATGCCCAGCGCAAGGGCGGACATGTTCGAAGTGTGGCACCCCCAACCACTTCGCAGTGGCGTGCAGAGGAGGTCCGCAGAATCGAGGAGCCCGAGGACGACAGCCACCGTCAAAAGCAGTAAAACACCTGTCGCTTGAAGACTCCAAAAACCCAAAGTCAGCCCGGACACCCACAAGACAGAGGCACTACCTGGAGGACTCATCAACAGACGAAGAAGGCGAGTGCTACCTCATCTCGTTCGCGAGTGACCTCAAACGAAAGAGGCGCCCACAGCCCTAGAAATTGCCGGATCCCAGGTCTCTGCGCTGATTGACACAGGAGCATCCGTTAATGTGATGGGGTGGCAACAATACAAGCGACTTAACCCAAGACCTGTATTATCCCTGTCGCACATTAGAATCCTCACGCATGGCAGTCAAACGCCTCTACCGCTTAAGGGGAAAATGACCGTCTAAGTGAAGGCGGAAGGGCACGAGATCACCACCACCTTCCATGTAGTTTTAAAAAAAAATGTTTAAGTTTTTATTATTTATTGCAATACAAGAGCAACAAACAGTTCCAGCATATTGATCATTGCATAGTAATCGTTACACAGCACAATACATTGCATCATAGAGAATAGCAGCCAAATTCCATATCCCTGGGTTGAAGGTAGTATAGGGGTACATTCTATACATCATTCGTTAATAAATCAGGATGTCCGTTCAGATAAGCAGTTAGGGGCTCCCAAAAATTAGTAGGTTTGGAAGCGTTAGGTAGTTCCTCTGCATATAATCAAAAATTATCTCTGCAGTAGATAGAGTCCATTATCCATTGTTTCACTGTGGGTGCTTCCTTACTGTCCCAGTGCATCGCTACTCTGCGTTTCGCCAAGAGTAGTGCTATGGCAGCAAACTTTTTCTTTGCTCATTTTAACAGTATCACGTGGCTTAATAAGCACAGTTGCGGTGTGCAATTCAAGTTACAGTTCAGTATCTCACCTAGCAAATTTACCACATGGTTCCAATATAGCTGCACCTGCCCACATCCCCAGGCAAGATGAACAAAAGCAGCTTGATCCAGCCCCCATCTTTTACAGTTTGCGTTATCACGTAGACCATATTTGTATAATTTCAGTGGGGTGTGGTAAGCCTGATCTAGGTATTTGTAATGTATAATACGTAAGTTCCCGTTGGGAGTGAGCAGGGTAGTGAGTGCACAACAAGACTGCCAATCCGCTTCGCTGAGAGGTGCGTCTAGCAGCGTGTTCCATTTCTCAAGGGCTTTTAACGTGCTGATGCCAATTTCAGATTGTACAGTTCTGTAAAGTCTCGCTACCATATGGTTGTTGTCTATGTTAGTAATGAGTAATTGTAAGGAGTCAAGGGTAGGAGGTTCAGTTGGATAGGAAGGATACAATTTTTTTATGGCTTCCCGGAGTCTATGATAGGTGAATTTGAATAACATTGTCTGATTATTGATATAGGAGAGATCATCTGGGGTGACGAATGTCCCGTTAATATAGAGATCACCCATCGGGGTGATGCCTACGTGCTCTAGTAGCTCCATATTTCCTCTGTCTTGAGTGACCGATAAGGAGGGGTATTGTGCCAGTCGCATGTTCGGTGCATAGATTGGGAGCTTTTTCGTCATCTGACCCATACGTATCCATGCGTCGGTGGTGGTACGGATCGTGTTAATCTCCTGCTTGGTCCGGTGTGGTCGCTGATATGTCAGAATACTTGTTAATTTAATGGGGTTGGCATCTCCATCTTCCACCGCTAAATGAGGCATGTAGCGAACTGGGTGATACCAATAATAGGCATATTGTGCTAGGGCACATAAATAGTATAAAAACAGGTCAGGGACCGCGAATCCTCCAGAGGCATATGGTAAGGTGAGTGTTTGTAACCGTATCCGTGCTTGTTTGCCCGCCCATATTAATTGTGTGATAAGTGCACGTAGTCTGTGGAATATCGGGGCCGGAGGGGTTATTGGTATGTTTGTAAAAAGCTATAGTAGTTTGGGTAGAATCACCATTTTTATGAGAGATATACGGTCTGCTAATGAGAGGGGGAGTGCGATCCACCTATTTATTTGTATTTCAATTTTATCGATGGCAGTACCGTAATTTGTTCTAAGTACTATTTCCTGATCGCGATGAATTCAGATGCCCAGATATTTAATGGGGTCTGTCTGCCATACCAGCGGGAATTCCAGCTGTTGTGGTTTAGTGACTTCAGTCAGTGGCAGTATGGCGGATTTGTTCCAATTAATATGTAGGCCAGACTGCCTGCCAAATTTGATATATTCTCGAAGGATCGATTCCAGATTCGTGCCTGGGTCACGGACATAGAGGACCATATCGTCCGCATACATTGAGATGCCGATGGGACGAAGGTGGAATCTCAGTGCAGTGTGCGCATATCGTTGGCGTATTTTGCAAGCTAGTGGTTCTATTGCGATGGAAAATAGCAGAGGCGATAGCGGGCAGCCCTGCCTCGTGCCTCTTTGGATGTTTATGACGCCTGAAACGTGGCCATTTACCTTTATACGTGCAGTTGGTTTGGTATATAACAACTTAATCCAATTCAAGAGCATGGGTGGTAGACCAATCCTTTGTAAAATTGTAAATAAATACACCCACTCAATAGAATCGAAAGCTTTGGCTGCATCTATGAGGACAGCCGCTGCTTCCAACTCCGGGTTTAATTGATGTAGGAGTGCAAATATGGTGCGCAGATTGTGGGATGTCGAGCGATTTGGTATAAAACCAGATTGATCCGGTAGGACTATAATCTGCATAAAAGGTTGTAATCTTGTGGCAATAATCTTGGCCAGTATCTTAACGTCGGTATTGATTAAGGAAAGTGGTCTATATGATTCTGCACGGTCGGGTTTTTTGTCCAGTTTTAACAGTGCCACGATCAGTGCTTCCTGTAGTGTTGGGGGAAGAATTTGACTGTTATAAGCTTCATCATACATTTCAACAATTTGGGGACCAATCCGTTCTGCGTATGCTTTATAGAATTCCCCCGTAAAGCCGTCCGGTCCAGGGGTTTTGCCATTATGGAAAGATTTTATGGCGGTCTGTACCTCCTCCACTGTGATGGGTTGTGCCAGGAATTCCCGCTGGTCATCCGTGAGCCAAACAAGTGCTATGTCCTCTAGATAATCTAGAATTTCTTGTGTATTCGCTGTGTCCCGTGCGGCATAGAGCAAGCTATATGTTTCCATGAAGGTGCCCAGTATGCCCTGATTATCATAGTGCGTTGTGTCTGCACGATCTACCATTTTCAGTACGGTATGTTGTTTGTGTTCTATGCGTATCTGTTGCGCCAGATGGCGACCAGGTCTGCCCCCTTCTCCCATTCTACGGGCTGTCTGTCGGCGGGTGATGTATTTCATTTCATCATCTGCTGGTTTATTATATTGGGTTACTTCGTCTCTAATAGCACCTAAAAGGGTTGCATTGTGGGTGATATCGTATTCAGCTTCCAATTGTTTTACCCGGGCTTCGGTATTGCTCAATTGTGTGAGTATGTCTTTTAAGATACCAGCAGTTGTGCCAATGCATATACCGCGCAAGGTCGCTTTAAAGGCTTCCCATAAAGTGCCAGCACTATCTACTGAATTTTTGCTCCTATGAAAAAAGTCTTCTATGGCTCTATGAATGGTCTCTTTATATATAGGGTCTAAAAGAGAGGTGGCATTGAATCGCCATATAAACGGAGGGGGGAGGGGGTGTAAGTCGGGACTTTAAGAGTCAGAACGGCCGGTTTATGGTCCGATAGCGTTTTTGGCAGGTGCTGTATGTCTTGCACCCATGCACAGGTGGGTTCCGTGATTAGCCAATAATCAAGTCTTGCCCAGCTGCCATGTATGGTGGAGGAGTGGGTGCTTTCTAGCGTCTGTGGATTGCGCATGCGCCAGATGTCGTGCATATGGAATTCCATCATCCCATTGAGAATAGCAGAAGCAGCGCGATGATGTTGCTCAGTGGTTGCGTGAGATCTATCATATGTGTCATCAAGTGCAACATTGAAGTCCCCCCCCCAATTAATTCCATATGTGGGAGAGCTCGGAGTGTATTCCATAAGTTAGTGAAGAAGGCAGGGTCATCTATATTGGGGCCATATGTGTTAACGATTCCTACCCTTGAACCATGTAGAATGCCTGTAATTATGACATATCGGCCATTATCGTCAATTAGCGTTTGTTCCTGTACAAATTTCGTCCCTTTACGTATTAATGTTATAACACCCCTAGCGTATGAAGAGTATGAGGAAGCGACCACCAATTCCGCCCATCGTTTCCCTAGTGTATCTGCTTTCGTTTTGAGAAGATGTTTCTTGCAACAGAGCAATATTTATCTGGTGCCTGTCTAGATATGCAAGCACCTGCCTGATCTTTCGGAGGTTAAGTCCCCGCACATTCCATGTGACTAATCTCAATGGTGTAGAGTTGGCCGTCCTATGCATCCGGAGAGTATTCTCGATCTTGGATGCGTTGCATGATAGTCCCTTGTCTACCTTCAGGAGCGACCCTTGACCTTACCAGGTAGGTCGCTCCCCCGCCACACAGCTCCGCCTGTGGGGTCCTGCCCGCTGCTGCTGCTGGTAAGCTCGCCCTCTGCTTGTGGCCTCGGTGCCCGTTTTCCGTCTGTTTCCCTCGCTGCCCCCACTGTATTGTGTCCATTCTCTTCTGTTCCCCTCGCTGCCCCCACTGTATTGTGTCCATTTTTTCTCCGTTCCCTCGCTGCCCCCATTGCTTTGTGCCCGTTTTCTCTCTGTTTCCCTCGCTACCCCCATTGCTTTGTGTCCATTTTTTTCCTTCTGTTCCCTCGCTGCCCCCATTGCTTTGTGCCCGTTTTCTGTTTCCCTCGCTGCCCCATTGCTTTGTGTCCATTTTTTCCTTCTGTTCCCTCGCTGCCCCCATTGATTTGTGCCCGTTTTCTCTCTGTTTCCCTCGCTGCCCCATTGCTTTGTGTCCATTTTTTCCTTCTGTTCCCTCGCTGCCCCCATTTCCCTGTGTCCTTCTTGCCTTCTGTACCCCTCGCTGCTCCCGCCGCTGCGTCCCCTGCGGCCCCGCCCCCCTGACTGCCCATTCGCTGCCCCTGCCTCCCAGCTGCTCCTCCCTCCCACCTCCCCATATATGGCGGCCGCGCCGCAGGCGCGCCAAAGGCGCGCCTAAGGCAAGCCTGTCTGCGCCCGTCCGTGCCTGGACCGCGCCCAGCGCCAGAACCCCTGGGCCGTGCGCCCCCCGCTCCAGCCTCGAGGACCGACGCCGATACGATGCCACCACACTCCACGCTCTCAACCCCGGACAAACGCACAACTGCTTCAAGGCCGCCCCGAAACGCACCCATAGTCCCTTCACCTGCCGGAACTGCAGCTACACCAGCCTCAGAGCCACCGAGGCGCCCGCCAAGAAGGACCGCAACCACCTCCGATGCATCCTACTGAACACCCGCTCCGCACGCAAACACGCCGTCGAGCTCTGGGACCTGCTCGACACATCATCACCAGACGTCGCCTTCCTGACAGAGACCTGGATGAACGACTCCTCCGCCCCGACATCGCCATAGCCATCCCAGACGGCTATAAGATCACCTGCAGAGACCGCGTCAACGCAGTAGGAGGAGGAATCGCCATCGTCCACAAGAACACCATCAGGGTCTCGACCAGCACCGACAACACTCTCAGCACCGCCGAACACATGCACTTCCAGATCCACACGGACCCCAACACCACCCTTAGAGGCACCCTTGTCTACAGACCCCTGGGCCCCGACCCCAGTTCAGCGACTCCATCGCCGACTTCATGAGCACGCACGCCCTGACCTCTACCGACTACATCCTCCTCGGAGACCTGAATTTTCACCTGGAGAACAACAACGACAGCAACTCCACCACCCTGATCGACAACCTCGCCAACCTCGGTCTGAGCCAGCTCGTCACAACACCGACCCATTCCGCCGGCCACACGCTCGACCCCATCTTCTCCTCAAGCTCCCACGTCTCCTTCAGCCACACCACGGAACTCCTCTGGACCGACCACCGCTGCATCCATTTCACCTTCCAGAAACCCACCGCACCCAACAGATCCCACGCCGCTGCTGGAGCAAAGTCACCGAAGACCAACTACGGGCAACCCTCGCTCTCAGCCCTCCCTCCGACCCATCCAACACTGACGACGCTGCCTGCAACCTCAGAAGATGGATGGACGACTGTGCCAACACCCTCGCCCCGCTGAAAAAACTCACCCACGCTGACACCACCAAAAGAGCCAGCTGGTTCACCTCGGAACTCCTAGCTTCCAAGCGTACCTGCCGGAAACTAGAGAAGAAATGGCACAGTGATAAGACACCGGACAGCCACGCAGCCCACAAAGACGCCATCCGTAACCACCACCACCTCATCAAGTCCGCCAAGAGAATCTCCTTCAAAGACCGCCTCGACAACAACGCACACAACAGCAAGGAGCTTTTCAACATCGTGAAGGAACTCTCCAACCCCAGCTCCAACACAAACGACATCCCACCGTCGCAACCCCTGTGCGATTCCCTCGCCACCTTCTTCCACCGCAAGATCGCCGACATCCACGACCGCTTCAACACCCAGACAGCCCCAACTAAGATCGATGCACCAGACCCGCCGCACACCATCGACCACGACCCCCTGCCAGCCTGGGCCAGCGTGAACATCGAGGACACCATCAAGACCATGAGCACAATACACTCCGGCTCCCCGTCAGACCCTTTCCCGCACCACATCTTCAACAAAGCCAGCAGCTCCATCGCACCCCACCTGTGCAACATCATCAATCTCTCCTTCGAGACCGCGACCTTCCCAGAGAGCTGGAAACACGCAGAGATCAACGTCCTACTAAAAAAAACCAAGGCGGACCCGAGAGACCTCAAGAACTTCCGGCCCATCTCCCTGCTTCCGTTCCCAGCCAAGGTCATCGAGAAGAACGTCAACAAACAGCTAACCCGATACCTCGAAGAAAACAGCATCCTGGACCCATCCCAATCGGGGTTCCGCAGCAACCACAGCACTGAGACTTCCCTCATCGCCGCCACCGACGACATCAGGATCCTGCTGGACAACGGTGAGACCGCAGCCCTCATCCTGCTGGACCTCTCCGCCGCCTTCGACACTGTCTGCCACCGCACTCTACGCGCACGCCTCCACGACGCAGGGATCCGAGACAAGGCCCTGGAATGGGCCACCTCCTTCCTCGCCGGCAGAACCCAGAGAGTCCGCCTCCCACCATTCCGATCCGAAGCCTCCGAGATCATCTGCGGCATACCCCAGGGATCGTCCCTCAGCCCAACACTGTTCAACATCTACATGGCCCCGCTCGCACGCATCGCCAGACAGCACGACCTCAACATAATCTCCTACGCCGACGACACTCAACTGATCCTCTCCCTCACCAGGGACCCCCTCGCAGCCAAATCCAACCTCCATGAAGGGATGAAGGCCGTCGCCGATTGGATGAAGATCAGCCGACTAAAACTGAACACGGAGAAGGCAGAGGTCCTCATCCTCAGCTCCAACCCCTCAGCCTGGGACGACTCCTGGTGGCCAACGACGCTGGGAGCAGCCCCGACACCCACCAACCACACACGCAACCTTGGAGTCATCCTCGACTCAACGCTCTCCATGGCCAAGCAAGTCAACGCAGTCTCATCCTCCTGCTTCAACACCCTCCGCATGCTTCGCAAGATCTACAGGTGGATCCCGACAGACACGAGAAGAACAGTCACCCAGGCCCTCGTCAGCAGCAGACTTGACTATGGGAACGCCCTCTACGCGGGAGCCCCGGCCAAGCTCATCAAGCGACTGCAACGCATACAAAACGCCTCCGCACGCCTGATCCTCGATGTACCACGCCACAGCCACATCACCCCCACCTGAGGAACCTGCACTGGATCCCCGTCGACAGGAGAATCTCCTTCAAACTCCTCATCCACGCACACAAGGCACTCCACAAGACTGGCCCAGCCTACCTCAACAGACGACTCCTCTTCTACGTCCCCAACCGCCAACTCCGCTCCGCCGACCTCTCCCTCGCCACCGTCCCTCGCATTCGAAGAACCACCACCGGCGGCAGATCCTTCTCCCACCTCGCCGCCAAGACCTGGAACACCCTTCCACTAAGCCTACGACAGACCCAAGACCTGCTGACCTTCAGGAGGCTACTCAAGACCTGGTTGTTCGACCAGTAGCAGCACCCCCCTTTTTTTCCCCCAGCGCCTTGAGACCCTCGCGGGTAAGTAGTGCGCTTTACAAATTCTGTGATTGATTGATTGATTGATTGATTGCTATTGTGGCTGTGGAAGTGAGTACAATGTACATCATCATAAGTGTATTGTGATCTTAGTATTGGCCTGGATAAACCTAACATAAAACCCAACTGTTCCCCCACCCACTTTAGCATCCCAACCATGCCAAAGACATCCCCAAAACTGAAATGCAAACGGTAACAGAATTACAGTGGGGTTTACCCGTCAGGGGGCAACTAGGTGCTCGGTGTTCCATCCGCATGCAGATGGGGCCGGAGCGACATATATGCGCATAATGGCAGCAATTAGGTTGTTGTTTAGAGATAGTCATTGGCTAGTAGTATCGTATTTGACACCTTGGGTTTCGTATAATGGACCAAAGATAACACACAGTTTACAATTAGAGCAGTACATTGAAGGGTCATAACTAGCTCAGTACCTGTATCCGCTTTGTAGTCTAAGCAGGATAAAGTATACATGTGTAGTCGTTTGTAATGAGTATAATACCTTACCCTATTCCAATGTACAATCAAGGCACCAACCTCAGGTGCTCAGCATAGTAACTAGATATTCTAAGATATCAACTGTATTGTAGCGTTAATCCGAGTCTGTCTGTGTGGCAGTTCGTTTTTCACGTGCGTTCTGCTGTTTGGCATGTTTAAGGAATTCTTGCGCTGCTTGGGGTGTCGGTAGGATGTGAGTTTTGCCCACGTGGGTGATGCGAAGTCTGGCAGGGTAGAGCATGGCATAGGGAATGCCCATGTCACGCAGTTTTTTCTTTATCGGGCCGAACTCCTTGCGAGCTAGTTGGACAGATAATGTAAAGTCCGGATAGAAGGCTATCTCGCAGCCATTGTATTCCAGTGGGTGTTTCTCTCGGGCCAATCGCAGTGCTGTGTCTCGGTCTCGATAGTTCCGGATCCGGGCTACTATGGGCCGCAGCGGAGCACCCGGCGGGGGCTTTGGCACAAGAGATCTATGTGCCCTTTCTACAATGAGCATGGGTGAGAATTGTTCTGCTCCAAACATGGCCTTTAGCACCTGTTCAACATAGTCTTCCAGTTTACCAGTATTTGTGCTTTCTGGTACGCCTGCGATGCGTAGGTTGTTGCGGCGCGATCTAGATTCAAGATCTTCGCTTTTATAATCTCCAGGAGCTTCGCCATATTATCGCATTTTGAAGTAGTGTCGTGCGATTCGTCTTCGACCGCCGATTTCCGTTGTTCGGCTTCTTCCAATCGTTCACCCTGTTTGTCTAGTCTAGCGGATATGTGGTCCATCCGGATGGTTAGTGCATCAATCTTGCCATCAATGGCCTGCAGACTGTGCTGAATGGCGTTAAGGGCAGCTTCCATCTTGGCGTCCGGCGCTGGATCTGTGTTGACCGTGGCACTGGGGAGTCGTGAAGTCCGTCGGGGTTCGAATGGCAATTTAGTTTGCTGCCTGTCAGTTTTTCCCATTCTCGAGCATACACTTCAAGCCTGCAATCACTAGTGCTCCAGAGCAGGTAGGTTGACGGTGCGTCGGATTGCCTGCAGTGGTCGGTCCCCAAGGAGTTCACACGCACCAAGGCAGCTCAGCGCAGTGCACCCACTCCGCAGACAGGTGACCAGCGGATAAGTGCCAGAAAGAGCAAAGGGAATGTGAGTCATTGACACTTTTGATAATGAAGAAAAGTTCAGTTAGCGTTTATTGCATTGGAGATGCGACGCAGGTTCGCTCCGGCGATATTACATTGCAGTCGTGGCGCCTTTTTTGGCGCTTGTTGCGTATGTAGTGCTGATAATTAAAGCGTATGCAGCATGTGAGCTTTAATTTCCCACTGGCCGGTGATGTTCCACATCCGAATCAGCATGAGCACAACCAACACTACTGGCATTCAGTGGGGTCAAGACTGACTGATTTTAGCACTCCTACCATAGCTTCCTCCGCAATTTCAGTAGATGGACTCTTAATAAGCCGATGCAGCACCTGTAGGGTCTCTGCGTGCCTTCCCGCTAGGTATCGGAGCACCGATCATGCAGCGAAGAGTACGCCGCGTCTGCACCACCGCGCACCCATCGGTCCGTTGCAGCCGTTTATTAGTTGGGGAGTTCCACCATTATTTCGCAGAGCGGGCAGGCTGACATGCAGGCAGCAGTAGAACTATTGTCCAGGGGAGCCACGCCGGTTGAAGCTGCAGTGCGTGTCTCTCCGCAACAACGATGGGTCGCGGATCCCTTCAGTCGCACACCGTCTAGAGCGCCTCACGCCGCCATCTTAGCCGCTGAGGGGTGCGTGCCTCTGCACTTCAAGCAACCAGACAACTCCGCAGTTATGCTTCACACAGCCGGGCCAACGCTTGTTAGTGCAGTGAGCAGGGATCGTTATTACATACGATTGAAGTGATGTATGCTGCCAGCACAGTGCGTCTCCGGTACGGTGATCGCCGCCATTTTCTCTCTCACGCTCGCAGTTCGTTATCATTGCAGATTTTCTTGAACAATGCGAGCATATTAGGTGGACATAGTGTTATCACTCTGTTCCGCTTCGATTCCGATTTCCAAATCTGGAGCTTGGAGGCTGCGATATACGATATTGCCGCCGATATTTGACAAAACGCCGCCCCGGCCGTCAGAGCAGCGCTAGTGTGCGGGCATTTTGCAGCGGGCTCTCTAGCGCCCCCCCCCCACCTTCCATGTAGTTGACCGGGAAGCCGACATCCTGGTGGGGAGCCACAAAGCCGAGGACATTGGCCTAGTCACGTTTGCCAATGCGGTCAAGAACCTACAGACCGAGGATGTCCTGGAGCTGTTCCTGCAACTGTTCGAAGGACTTGGATGCATAAAGAAAGCCCCGATCAAATTACATATAGACAAAGCCGTGAAGCCAGTTTCCTTAAGACACAGGCGAAAACCCTTCCACCTCAGGCCACTTGTCGAGAAAAAACTCCAAGAACTGGAACAAGGAGTCATCGAGAAGGTCACCGCACCGACGCCGTGGGTCTTGCCCAAAGTGATCGCGGAGAAGCCGAAGCAGCCCGGCAAGATCCGGCTATCCATCGATATGCGCCTACCCAATCAGGCGAACAAGCGTGAAAGGTACTTGACACCCACCGTAGATTACATTCTGGCTGATCTGAACGGGTACCACTGGGTCTCCAAGCTTGACCTCAACGCAGGATACCACCAGCTGAGGCTAGCCGAGGAGAGCCGGTATATCATGACCTTCTCGACCCATATAGGCCTACGCCTCTACAAAAGACTGAATTTCGGCATCTCATCAGCTGAGAAATCTTTCAGAACGCCGTCCGGGAGGTGTTATCAGGGCTCCAGGGTGTACTAAATGTCAGCGACGACATCCTGATACACTCCCCAACCATAGAGGAGCATCATCGCCATCTCCGGGCCACTGCTCCAACGTCTTGCTGAGCACTGAGTCACCCTTCACCGGGACAAGTGTTTGTTCTTCCAGAAGAACATTGATTTATTCAGCTACGTGTTCAGCCAGGACGGAGTCAGAGTAGACCCAAGGAAGTCGCAGGCCATACAACAAGCCCCTGCCCTAACGACTGCATCAGAGGTCCGGAGCTTCCTTGGGATGGCCACCTACTGCGGACGGTTCATACCGAACTTAGCCACGCTAGCAGAACCACTGCGCGCCCTGACAAAAAAAGATGTGGCCTGGAAGTGGGACCAGGAAGAAGACACCTTCCAGAAAATTAAAGTGGCGCTGTTGGGAAAACCACCATGGCATACTTTGATACCGCACGAATGACGGAACTCCTAGTGGATGCCAGCCTCGTCGGGCTCGGAGCTCTCCTGACCCAGGAGACGGAACCAGGGAAATGGACTCCGCTCGTATTCGCAAGCAATGCCCTCACGCCAACCGAAGCCCGGTATTCTCAGATCGAGAGGGAGGCGCTAGCCATCAAGTGGGCCTGCAACCACTTCCACTTGTACGTCATTGGGCATCCGTTCCGAGTGGTGCCTGACCACCAACCACTAATCCCACTATTCAGAGGCACGGCGCCACATCCTCCACCAAGGATCGAACGCTGGGCGATACAACTGCAGCATTATCAAATGGAGCTGGTATACCGACCCGGGACGAAGAATCCTGCAGACTTCTTGTCACGACACCCGCCAGAAGCTGCTGGAGACAGAGGCGATCAAGAGCTCAAGACGGAGGAGTACGTAGACATGGTGTCTCAGTGGGCCTGTCCACGAGCCCTCACCCTGGACGAGATCAAAGCTGAAACCGGCACAGACGCCGTACTAGTGAAGGTGCTGAAATCACTCCTAAGAGGATCCTGTGTAGACTTTCTGCATGGGGCGAATGGATGGAACGAAGCTGACAAGGACCGGCTAGGAAAGCTCTGGAAGGTGCGAGATTAGCTAAGCGCCGCAGCAGATGGAGTGATACTGAGAGGCTCTCGAATAATTATTTATTTATTTTGAGAAGTTTTATATAGCGCTGGCTAGACCCGGAGGTATCAGAGCGCTTTACATAAGGATTTGTGAGGTTACAGTTACTGGAGCATGGCAATACATACTAAAAAAAGACAAACAAACAGCAATGTTACATAGGTACATGATACAAAACGAATGTGGCATGGGAGGAAGAGGGGTGAGGTAAGGGATCAGGTAGGGGTAGAGACGAGGAGAACTATGTCCAAGGT
The DNA here is from genome assembly GCA_963921515.1 of Calotriton arnoldi. NCBI lineage: Eukaryota > Metazoa > Chordata > Amphibia > Caudata > Salamandridae > Calotriton > Calotriton arnoldi. The sequence continues at coordinate 1,922,974 of CAWUFW010000081.1, read as the reverse complement.
CTGGGCTGGGTAGGTGACGGCCAAGGGGGTGACCCAGAGTAGATCTCCTCTATAGCTGTCTAGGCAGCTCCACCGGACATCGGCCATGTTGATCGGTCTCTTTGCGCTTAGGAGTTCGTGTAAAATTTAGTTCGTGGGGGAGGCTCAGGCTCAATCTTTTCTTGCATTCTCTGCTGCTGTGATAGGGTAGTGAGTTGATTATTTAAAGTTCGCCAAGGGCACTTAGCTGATCCCCATATTCGGTTATGCATTCGGCGGGGGTAGGCTGCCATTTTAGGGTCAGGCATCATCCTTCCTGGACCTGGTGTGCTGCTGCTTTTGGGGCTTAGCCTGGCTGGCTGTAGATTGCCTCACTCCTGAGGCCCTGTGGGGCCACGTCAGATTGCCTCAAGGCGTCCCCATACAGAACATCGGCAGGCAGCCTTTTCCTTGGAGCCCCAGCCGCTCTCTGGAGCGAAGGAGTCTGTAGGGCCAAATCCTGCGCAGACACCTGCTCAGAGCCCTCTCTCCCTCGGCCTGGGACGGTGAAGATGACAATCCGAGGCCTGGGGTGATGTCAGGGGTCAGAAAATGGAGGTCACCGCACAGACTGGATCCTTCCACCCCTACAGCTGCTGGAGCCAGAGGAAGAGGCCGGAAGTGACTACATTCACTGCTGGTGCTGTCTCCAATAGTCATCCCTGCGAGTCTGCAAGAACGAGCCACATCCCCAGCCCACGAAGGGCACCGAGGGACAATGTGGATGAAGTCTCTCATGAGGGAAAAGTGTGGTTCCCTGGGCTCGAAGCAGCCGTGGACACCCTGGTAAGAAACTGCAGACCGTGTCAGCTCACAAGCAGCCAAGAACACCCCGCTCCAGTCATAACGGAAGACCCAGCGACAGCCCCGTGGTCGAGGATAAGTTTGGACTTCGGGAGTTTTCCAGACGGCAGGGTAACTGCAGTACTCATTGACAGCTACACAAAATACCCCATAGTCGAGGTGATTGCGTCCACATCCTTTGCCCACCTGCAACCAGTCTTGGAGAAGACGTTCTCACTATTCGGATTACCTCATGAAGTCGACCGACAATGGGCCCCCTTTTCAGGGAGCAGAATTCAAAAACATGTTGGCGTTGTTGGGAATCCACCACCACCGTATCACTCCCCAATGGCCACAAGCCAACGGAGAAGCAGAACGCTTCATGCGGACCCTCAACAAAGTCCTGCGGATTGCAGTCTCCGAGCAGGCCGAACCGGAGGTAGCGCTGCACAGGTTCCTACAGGAATACCGCAGTACTCCACACTGCACGAGACAGAGGTCACCCTGGTCCCTGATGCTAGCCGGGCCCCGGCGGGACACCATCCCTGCAGCCGACGGCTGGGCCCCAGAACTGTATGACTCCGCCAACGCCCAGGCATGACGGACGACAACCAACGAGCGGGCCAGCAAGAGGAGAAGAGCAAAGACCAGGACCATCGTGCCAGGATGCACAGTCCTAGTAAGGAACCGCCGCAGCGGAGGGAAGTTTCGCATGGCATATGAGCCCGGGGTGTGGACCGTGCTGAAGACCAACTGGACCCCCCTCACGGCTCAGAGGTGATGAGATTATCACCCAAAACATCTCCTGGTTCTAGCGAGTAAAAGAAGCTAGCACTGACCGGACACCTCCTGGCCATGTAGACGGTGGTAAAGCCGCAGCGGACGGCCTGTTGCCAGGTCAGGATGAAGATCAAACCATGCTGAGCCCACCTCCACCCATGGCCGCAGAGGCTGGAACTACTACGACCACCAATGCCTCGTCACCTGACAGCCCTCAGGCGAGTCGAGGAGGCCGCCACCAGAGGTACGAACTGAGACCTAATCCGAGACCAAGTCAAAGATTCACAGACTTTGTGTGTTGACCCTTTTGTTTACTTTGAACACTGACTTGGGATGGGATGTAGCGGTCTAGATGCCGCCCGTGCATCCACCAGAGACCCTTGGCCCGGAAGGGCCTGCACACATTGTTTCACTCTCTGGCCAGGCGTGGCCAGAGAGTATAAATAAACGGGCGGAGGTCGCTCGTGGCTTCCGGCCAACATGAGTATAGTGTCTGAGTGTATTAATTGTCTCTCCAACGCTAGGCCCATTAGCTCCTGTCGAGCTACGTCACAACGTGTAGCACTTATCTGAGGCTGGCGTTGTCGCGGACTCCGAAGCGGGCGTTGTTGATGGTTGGAGTTGCCGCAAATTTAAAGAGTCTCCCTGTTGGATAACCAGGCAGTGGGTGAGTCAGGACGCTGAGATGAGGAGAGAAGGCAGCGATGTGGATCTCACTGAGATGGCGACCGCTATCCTGGGACGTCGCGTTGCCGAGGGGAGAAAAATGAACCTTCTGCCGGTCTGGAAAGTGAGTTTCTTGTCCGCTGTAGTGCTGTGGGTCGGCAGTGCTGTGAGGCATTCCGCTGGGCACTTGTGTCAGGATGGGCGAGTTGGGCGCATGATAGTAGTGGATGGAGTGCGGAGCTGGCGGTTCAATCGATGATCACTCTCGGGCGCTTGCCACGCCCCCGCCTTATGGTGTACTCTTAAGACCAGTTACCCTGCCTGTCTCTAATTGGTCTGTTCTTGTGAGTTACTTCTCTGCTGCTGAACCCCAAGTCGCTCCAGTACATGTGTAAGGGCAACTACGAAATTGTAGCAACAGAAGGAATGCGTTGCACTGCTCTTCATGCATGATATTAAAATATTTAAAAAGACACATGAACAAATATGAATGTAAAGTGCAGCGCACTATTCCTCATTCCTCTAAACATTTTTACAAACTTGGGTATAGTAACGGATGTCAGGATAAGTGCACACTAGTCAGTAACGCCAAGACAAAAACGATTCTCACATACGCCAAACTACGTTTCAAGAACCTTTAAACTAAGAAGCCTAAGGGTGTAGCATGCTGCCTGTCCACTTTTAGCTCAACGCTATATAAATGCATTTACAGTACAGGACAATCAGGTGATGAAAGGGCACGTTTAGCTAGACTCTATGGGGCCTGCATAACCAAGGTTCTTTGTATGAGAGCTCAACTACATAAAGTATAAAAGTGTACAGTGATGTTAAAGTTAGTCTGTTGCTTTATATGTTTGCCTATTAGCCTATGACATGCTAGACTGAACAAAGCAATGGCACTATCAAACAATGGTATACAAAAAGTGATAGATGGAATGCTTGAATTAATGTCAGCCACTGATAATTACTAAGGGCCGCATCGCAGTTTAACGTGATTTTGCACACCCTGCCACCTCATTTTGGACCCAGCTATGTGCAAATTAGTCTTGACCCTGCTCCAGTTGGAACAGTCAAGCGTGAACTGCCTAGACCGGTTTCACCCTTGTTATGGGCTCACCAGCTGGGTATAGCTTGGTTCCAGTGACCGTGTACACAGGACCCACTTCTGAGCATACCTGTCCCACTTAGGGTGGCATAGTAAAGTATACAAAAACTATCAAACTGTAGTCCTAAATGAAACCAAAAAATAACGTGGGTGTTTGAGAAAAATCGCTTAACATGAGTATTATGGAAAATCGCTTAAAAGTAACTCATCTTTAGTGTTTATTGTAAAATATTAATAAACATTACTTTATGTTGGTTACTTCAGTGTATTGCTTTTCACAATAAAGACTGTAGATACCGCATTTTACTTGTTTGTGCTGCAGCAGCGATCGATTTAGGCCCGAATCTCTGTACTGGGGTGAATGTTGGACATTGTTTCAGCATTCCGTCCATCAATTGTTCTTTTTGCATTTGTCACCCCGAGTGGGATGGGTATGCCCAGATGTGGGTCCCTTGCTCTCCATGCCACTGGAGTCAAGCTAGACTGGCTGATGAGGTGTGAAACCCTGAAACCGGTCCTAGGATGCTTGTTTCCGGTCGGTCCAGGGAGGACCTGGCCTGGCAGTTCGGGCTGGACTGTTCCCAAGGGGATCAGGGTCAAGACTGATTTGCATGTTGCTGGGTCCACACTAGAATGGCATGGTGTGCAAAAAAACGATGGATTTAGCCCCAGATCTCTGTACTGGAGTGAATGTTTGACATTGTTCAACATTCTGTCCATCAATTGTACTTTTTGCATTTTACTTGTTTGTGTCTGAAAGTAATGGTCATTATCATCTATTTTTTTTCCTCAGAGCAAGCTTTACATGGAAGGGTTTAGAAGCCTAAAAGAAGGCGAACCAGTTGAATTTACCTTCAAGAAATCTTCCAAAGGCCTTGAATCAATACGGGTAACGGGCCCCGGTGGCAACCCTTGTTCAGGAAGCGAGCGACGGCCCAAAGGGAAGATCATTCAGAAACGAAAGCCAAAGGGAGATAGGTAAAGCTCTCTCCTTTTCCATTTACACAGTGATTTCATTAGATGTTGGATGCACGTTGCCGACCATATTTCTTTTGTTAGCAGAGCTTAAATGTCAATCTTTACCTGTCCTGTTTTGCAAGTGGTTGGAATGCTCTTTTTTTTTTTTTTTTTTTACGGTTCCATAATAACTTTATGTAGCGTTTTGATAATGTAACTTTGCTTCCATGTTGTAAAATTTCTTACAGAATGCAGTTAGAAAAGCAGTTTGTATTGAAAACAGTTGTGGCGCATTGTGCTCATGCTCTTCAACATGCATGTGCTTTTAAAATAATCCGTGTTTACCACAAAACGCTGTCACCTATGTATGAGACTTCTTGTGTACCAGTTCCCTATAAAATGGTTTTGGATATCGCATCGCCTTGGATCACTGAGGCAGCAAAACTACACTTCTCTGTGTGCGTTAATACCGTAGTTTTGCAGGAATTAGGAGTCATTTAATATCTTTCTTATTTCTGGCCTTGTAACGATTTTTATTCTTAACTTGAAAAACCAATGCATTTGAGAAAGCATCCGATATTGAACCTGTCGCCCCTTTTTGGTATTGGGACATGGAATAGCATCTAATATACTGAACTCGGGCATTAAAGGCTTTTTCTATTAATGCACCATTCCCATTTAAGAATGCCACATCGCTTAAAGAGTTTATCTTGGACTACAATTTAAATATGCTTGCTATTAGCGAAATGTGTTTTAGGACTTCACCTTTGACATTTTAGAGGATAAAAGGAGTATTTTGTTATTACATATTTTTGTACCACCTGCAAAGGCAGCAGGCTTGTTTTTATTATCAAAGAGTCCTTAAACACTACCAAGACCTTTTCAAGCTGCGACCCTGCTTTGGAATTCCTTACTATTAAGTTTCGTGATCCAGTAGGGTCTCTGATCGTGCATTTTAAATTACTACCTCATAACTCTTCATTTGGTGGGTTTTAAATCCCAGGCCTCTACCCTGACCAATGGGGCAGATGTGAATTCGAACCTCCTTGTTTTAAGCGATTTTAATCTCCTTTTTGACTCCCATAGCCCCCGCTAGTTTCCACCTGCCTTGACCTTTTCTTCCCATTTGATCTCAGAACAGGTCCCCAATTTGGAACTCGTACATGGGCATTCTCTCAATATTGTTTGCTTATACTGGCTTAACTGCCTCCTCTTCCAGTGCCTTGGACTAGTAATTTCGGAGTACCCTTCCTCTGTACTTTTCTGAAATGTTGGACTAAGAAATAAGGGTTTCCCCTGCTCCGTTGGCAGATATTGGTAGAAGGTCGTCACCCCATTATGCTAGCTAAAAACTCCCGACCCCCCCAATCTCCCCCATTTACGGCTATTTGTCAATCCACTTCTCCTTTTGTTTTGATTGATCAGTATTGTGATCTTCTGCACTTAACAGTTGATAATCTTGCTCCTTTGAAGGTGTTCCATTTGAAAAAAGTCTTCTGACAATTGGTACACGACAGAGCTTACATCCATTATGCTGAAACTCATAGCTTTTAAACGCAGTGGACATAAGAATTATAATCACTCTGTGAAAAAAAGAATGGTCGGCATGGACCAAATATGCAAGAGCACTATAAGAAAAAAATGTAAAGTTGGTTTTTATTGCAACAAATTTCTTAATGCCCCACACCTCCTCAAAGCAATTTTGTTCGCTAATAAGACTTCTGAAAGACTCACCTTTCCAGTCCCCGATTGCAAGGTCCGTCGAGAAATGCAATCAGATTGCTGACTTTGACCTGAAAATTTCTTCCATCCAGTCGTCCGTTACTTCCCTGTCCACCCCTTCCAATTGATGCATCATAATGAGCATCTTTAAAATCGTTATTTATCCAAATGAGAGGAACCAGGAGCTTTTTAAGCAGGCCCTGCACACGTACTCCCAACCTAGGACTAGATATAACTGAAGGGTATGCAGTTCCTAAGTGTAAGTGAGAGTGTTCAGGTCTGTGAAAAAGTGCCCTCACACACCCCGAAGGATGTAATGCTTCATCATATCGGCTTGCTCCTCGTCGCCAAAGAGCCCCTTTGCGGGTGTCCGTCGGGCATTGCAGCGCTGGCCCGACGAGGAGCAAGCCCATATGATGAAGCATGACATCCTTCGGGTTGTGTGAGGGCACTTTCTCATCTTTAAAATCGCCCTTTGTTAAACAAATGTACCCCTTTCTGAAAGTGATCACTTTGCCCTCCTTATTTCTAGTAAGGCCTCCAGCTTCCCTTGTGAGCCTTTTTTCAGCAAGCAAGTCTTCAGTGATTATCTGACGCTTGACCTTGATGGTGTATGGCAATTAACTCCTCCCTTTCTGAAGGTGGGTTTCATTAACCATGCAATTGACCCATATGACCCCTCGCCCCCCCTTTAAAAAAAAAAAAAAAACTCAACAGTTTTCCAACAGCTCTCCAATTTTGTCTCTATCAGTGGCCTCCTCCATCCCGCCCTGATGTGTTTCCAACAGACCATGGCAGAGAACTTGCCATTCTTTCTGTACTCGAAAGCAGCAGATGTTCCCACTGTCTGGCTTCCCTACTTCTCACAGCAGCATTCCACACTGTTGACTATGGTGTCCTTAAAAGGCTTGGTGTAAGTGGAATTTCTTATCTAGTGCTATGCTGGATCAAAGAATTTCTTGCAAATTTGTCCTTTCAGGTTTCACAAACACCCTCTGCTTCTTTGGCCAGTTCCTACCCTGGGGGTATGCCTTAGGGCTCCATTCTCTTGCACGTAATATTTAAGCTTTATATTATGCCCTTAGCACGATTTAATGAATCTTTTGATTTACCTGCTATTTGTACGCAGATGATACCCCAATATTTGCTAGATTTTAAGATGATTCTAATTTAGCAGCTGGGAACCTGTGAAATTGTCTAACCGAAGTTGTTTTGGATGAATGCCAATTTTCTAAAATTGAACGACTGAAAAATCGAAATCCTCTGTTTTGCAATATTAATTACCCCCAACCCCAGTAGCCTTGGATCCCCACGACTGTTCAACCGCTGTTGTTTAAAAATCTGGGAATGTTAATTGATACCTCTCTATCCTTAACTGCCCAGGTGTCGGCTGTTAGATGTTGTATGTTTCAGCTGCACTGTCTGAGATGCATCATGAACCTTTTCACACCTGCCCAGAAGGTTTTTATTTTAAATTCCTTTGTATAGTTGCAGCTGGACTACTGTAATGCAATCAATCTTGAGCTGCCTACCAGTCTCAATCATAAATTGCAACTGGCTCAAAAATACACTGCCAGATTAGCAAGTGGCTTGCACCTTTGTTTCATATCTCTCCAATTATGGTCTGACTGCATTGGCTCCCAATCGGGGAAAGGGTCATTCTCAATCTCTGTCTGCTCCATAAAGCCGTCTACACACCTTTTTAGGTCTCCTATTCATTCGCAGTTTACTAAATACCATCCAACTTGCTCATTAAAACCTGCTTCTCACAGCCTTGCGATACCTAAATTCTGCTGCAAATCGGTTGGCGGACACGCTTTTGCTCTAGCTGCTGCTAACAGATGGAACACCCTACTATCTTTTCTTGGAGATAAGTTTCGGAAGCTACTTAAGACTTAGCTGTTTTCCCACATCTAAGGGTGTTTTGTAGTAAAGCTCTGTGCTTTGATCCTTGGACCTTGTTTTAGAGCGAAGATACCCCAGTCAGGGGTGTGTGTGTGTGTGGGGGGGGGGTTATTGTTGTTCTTAATGAAACATTTCAATACAGACACAAATATAATTCTGTCTCTCCTCTGGCTTTCCCTTTGCAAAACAACAATATTCTGGACCAGGTGCTTGTTTCTCTGGCTTCCATGGACTTGGACCCTAATAAATTAAGTGTCTGGAAGACAAAGTAATGCTTTGCGCTATATCCACTTACTTGTTCAGATTTTCACTGGTTAAGATGGGTCCAACTCCCAGACAGGCTTCTGGTCTATGCAGGACTTGGACCAAGAAATGAGCAATGGTAGGGGGAATGGCAATTGTCCCCCGCCCCTCATGCCTCCCCCTCCCCTCCCCCCCTTCCCATTTGGGTTTCAGCAGCAGGACCTACCTGGCTGGACCGTTGCTGAAGCATTGAGATCTGTGTCTTGGGCAATGACTCCAAACTAGTACTGCGGGTAGGAGATACGGTTATTGACAGTAGCAACAGAAGACATGACAACCCTCAAGTTTAGAAACGGACGCTGCACTTCACTTAAACAAGAACTTTTATGTGGTCCTCGAGAGCACCTAGTTTGGAAGTGATATTTTGAAAATAAATCTAGTAAGGTCATTTAAGTTCAGCCTTAGATTTATGGGTTCTGTTGTGTTACTGACCATAAGTTTGTACTTAAGGAAAATTTTATTTTTTGAAGAAGTTGGCAATTTATGAACGTTTTCAGCGAGATTAAAGGAGTTTAACAATAAGGAGGAGTGAAGAGAAGAGATATTCTCTTCTTTTAGCCTCTCTTAGTATTTAAAGCCATTGATATTTATGGACGTTGCTGGTCAGGGTGGAGGCAAACATTCCTTCAAGCTTGGCATGTTGTTTCATATTCAAATTTTGAGTATCGTAGGCTCAAGACACTCATCTTCTTCATTATACACCCCTGAAAACCTTTCTGTTGACAAAGACAGATTAGAAGTGCAGTTTATGATTAAGGAGGCTATCCAAGGCATTGTCTAAGAAGAAGAAACACTCCCTTCATCATAAGGAAGAAGGACAGGAATTGGACTCCTCTTTACTACCTAAAGAAGATGATCCTTCAAACATGAAAGTTGGGTTGACCTTGGAACTTGTACATAAGAACCTAGTGCTCCCCTCTGAATGAGCCAATGTGGTAAGCCTTCAGGGTAGAGTCTTCCACCTCATTGCAAGATCAAGGTTTTTATTCTTCACGAGTGGGAGAATTTAGATCATCATCATTCATTCACATGTTTATGGAACAGATGTATGCTCTGAAAGATGCAGATGTGTTGCCCTCTCGTTACGTAAAGCAAGTTTCTGTGATGGCTACTTTAAGAGGGACAATCTCTGTAAACCCCTAGAGGAGTGTCCCAGCAGATGCAATAGACAAACTGATTTACAGCGCTTTAGAATGGTTTATTCAGGAAATAACTTGAGTCTGAGAGTGTGGATTTATGCAGCTTGTATGGTTCAGTCATTAGCCGAAGACTTTGAATATCTGGCAAGGGCCATTCCGGTTGGTGAAGAATGCTCACTACTGCTAGAACGGATGGAGCATCAGGCTGGATTCTTATCTGATATCTCCTGTGATGTGATGAAAGTTTTATCTTCAGGAGACACTATTCTATCTCGTAGGCATATGTGGATGAGAGACTTAAAGACAGGGCAAAAATAAAATGAACCTGCTGAATATTCCCATCTTGGGAATTGAACTTTTTGCTGGTTAGTCGAAGATCAGTCAGAGGAAATGCTTACCAAAGGCTTCAAGGTCGGGAAGCATCCCTTGCGATATAAAAGTAAAGGTTCATCCTTTTCTCACACTGAGTTTATAGAGATGTTTTGGAATTATCAAGCTTCTAGTCAGTGCCTCCCAAACTTTTTAGAACCATGGCCTACTTTTTAGTGCGACAAACTTTCCCAACCCACCTAACTTAAATGGACAAGAGGCGGGTAACATTTTTTTTTTTAATGTAGCTAAAGCATCATGAGATAGTGAATCGTCATTTGCAGACAGCACATTTTCCATTGAAATGGTCACTAAATTTGCACATACATGCATACAGTTTTTTTTATTAAACTATATTGCTCACAAATGATGTGTGAAAATCGGGTTCCAGTCAATATTTATTTTTTGTGCATCACCAAGGAAAGTGTCTTGATTTGTTCTTATCCTATTAAAATCTTTATTTCTATCACACTTCAGAATTACAAAAAAAGTGATTCATTTTTGTTTTTATAACTGCTGAATGTGTACAGTTCGTTTACAGGTATTTACATTTTGTTGTTAGGAATAATGGTATCCCACAGCCTTTCTTTTCACACTCCATGTACCCCGGCAGAATTGTCACATAATTCACTTTGTGCTTCTTTCTCTGAATGCAAAGTGGGAGGAGTTCGTAAACTCCAATCCCCATGTTAAAAAAAAAAAAAAGCAGCAGAAGACATAGCCCGAAATTTGTCCTCTTGTCTTTGAAGCGCAGCAAACGTGACATGATTAATACAGAATTTAACGGCATCTTTATTTATTGCTTGGACTTTGGTAACCCACCAAAAATCAGCTCGCAGGCCACAGTTTGGGAAAGACTGAGCTAGATCATCTTGGTGAAAGCATTTCCAGCCAAAGAAATCTCTAAAATATCCTTGTTAAATTTGGAGGTTAAAATACTGACCAAGGTCTTGGTGAACCGACTTCTAGCACCAATCACAACGCTGATACACCCAGACCAATCGGGCTTTATTCCCCGCCGAAGCACTAGGCTAAATCTTCTACAGCTCTATGGGTTGATGCACCTGGTAAAGACCAACCCGGGGGTAGAGGCAGCGCTACTGTCTCTTGACGCCCACATGGCGTTTGAAAGTATAGAGTGGCACTACCTATTTGAGGTCCTGAAACGGTTTGGATTTGGCCCTCAATTCCAGTCCTGGATTAAGCTGCTGTATACACATCCCCTGGCCAGGGTTCGAGTGAATGGTTCGGTGTCCCGCTCCTTTGCTCTCCATAAAGGCACGAGGCAGGGGTTCCCTCTTTCACCGATTTTATTTGCATTGGTGCTCAAGCCGCTCGCAGCGTGGGTAAGGGGGGACCCGGTGATCTCGGGCATCTACGGGGGGGAAACAATGGGAAGAGAGAATATCACTGTACGCTGACTATGTCCTTCTGTATGCGACGAGACCACGGTTCACAATAAGCCGGCTACTGCAGATTTTTAAGCTCTTTGAAGGGTACTCGGGATACCAGATTAATTGAGATAAGTCACTCCTGTACATGTTATCGAGCGGGCCACCTCCGATACTGGGTGCAGAAACCAAATTACAGGTGAAGGATAGCTTTAAATTCCTGGGTATACAGATTGCCAAAACGGACTCAGGATTTCTGGCGGGGAATTTACAGCCACAGCTGAAACGCTTAAGAAGAGATGTAGCCCACTGGAGGACGCTGCCGATATCCCTTATGGGGAGAGCGGTTCTCTTCAAAATGATGTCCTTACCACGAATATTGTACGTCATACAAAACACCCCCTGTCCAATACCTGACAAATTCTTTAAGGACGTGGATAGTGAACTGAGAACACTGTTGTGGGACGGTGGGGGTGCACGGATCGCATTGGCTAAGCTACAAAAGGGAGTATATGAAGGTGGTCTGGCCATTCCGGACCTTCAAAAATACTACTGGGCCTCACATCTAATGGTCATCAACGACTGGGTATTCGCGGACAGAAATGACCCGGCGTACAGGGTGGATCACTGGGCGATGGGGGCTAGAGGCTACCTAGGTGCACAGTATGGGCGAGGATGGAAAGAAAACATGCCAGCACATACACAGATAGTACTAAATGTGTGGTCAAGGGCCAATCGATTCCTGGGCTGGGCTAACAGACTGACGGAACAGACCCCTCTATGGGATAGCGATATGCTTCGGGAAGTGGGTAGATTACAGGGTTCGCTAAATGGAAATTGATAAATATCGTACGCCTGGGAGATGTGTGGCGGAGACAGGCCGTGCTTTCGTTCCCCGAACTACAAAAAGAATATCAATTGGCGAACACAGAACACTATAGGTACTTACAACTGAAGCACGCGCTGGGCAGGCACCTCAAAGAAGGGGATCAGATCCCTGAATATAGCCCGTTAGAGGACAGATTAGTACTAGACCCAATTCCGGAGAAAGCACTGTCATGCACATACAAGAAGATAATCAATAACTCCCCAGATCTCCTCACAAAGACACAGGAGGCCTAGGAGTCTGACGTGGGCTTGCTGGAGGACGATGATTGGGCGGAGGTGGTGCAAAGTCCCAGAGAAGTGGCGATTAGGGCAAGGTTTAGGCTTGTCCTACTGAGAATCCTGCATAGGTCTTACTCCACCAGCTCGCTCATGTTCAAGTTGGGGCGCACACTTACGGAGGATTGTCAGAGGGGATGCAATCAGAGGGGTACCTTCTTCCATATTCTGTGGGAATGCCCGATCATACAGCGGTATTGGAGGAAGGTGACGCGGATTATGTCGGAGGTTATTGAGCAGGAAGTTCCTGTGGATGCCAGGTGGCATGTGCTGTGTGTATCTGGGGAACAGACATGGCCTAAATACCAAAGAATTTGGTTGCTAGTGGCTGCAATGGTGGCCAAGAGAAATATTGCCGGGGAGGGGGGGGGGGCATTCAACCGCCTACAGTGACACAATGGAAGAGGGATATGGACTGGTGCTGCGCTGCTGAAAAGACAATCTATGAGATCGGGGGCTGCCCCAAAAAATGGGAGAAAGTGTGGCAACAGTGGGAAGTGTACAGGGGTAATTGGGGGGGGGAGATACCTGATTGCTAAAGTGGGAGGGGGTGGTTGACGGGGGTATTTTGAGCGGGGAATCTACTAGCACTGTTGATTGTTTTCAAACATCCATATTTCGAAGAAATGTGAAGTATGATGACAAATATGTACTTTTAACCATTGCTTTTGTAATATTGTATATTGACACTGACGCATGTTCAATAAAAAGAAGTTTAAAAAAAAAAAAAAGAAATCTGGAAAGAAGTCAACCCCAGTATGCCCTTTCTGCATGTCAAGATAAACACTCTTACTGCCTCTCGGAGTATCAAGGAGGATCCAGTGCACATTGGCAGGAGTATCAAAGGCTTTTTTTTCCCGTGTGGGCTTTCAGCATTTCAAATCAGTGGGTTCTGCAGATAGTGTTTGGGTTATGCTATTGACTTCCTCTCCATGCCTCCAGATTTGGGTATATCTCCATTTCTGTTCCAAGAGACAATAACAAGGCAAGAGTGTTTATTTATAGAGCTCAACATTCATCCATAAAGGACATCTCGGCGCTAAGGAAAGCACATCCTAGTGAGGAGTTCAGAGTGGGGAGGTTCTAGGTAACAGGTCAAGCCTTGGGGAACAGATGCATTTAAAAACATTTTTTTTAAATGCCATGTGGTTGTCGACGAGCCGAAGTTCAAGTGGGAGTTCGTTCCAAAGTGTTGCCGAAAGATGAGAGAAGGAACGACCCCCCATTCTGGACCTCCTGATACATTTGGTTATCGCCCGTGCCTGGAGGCGCGACCTCAGGTTCCGAGTGGGTACATAGTATTCGACTCTATCATGAAGGATTCTGGGCCCCAGGTGATGTAGGACCTTATGTGCATGACTCAGCAGCTTGAATTTGGCCCTTTGTCTCACTTGGAGCCAGTGGAGTGTCCTCATACACTCAGATGATGAGCTGTACTTGCACTTGTTGCATACCAATTTGGCGGCTGCATTCTGGACCAGCTGTAGTCGAGAGAAGAGATAGTCCGCCATGTCTACAAAAAGAGCATTCCCATAATCCAGCCTACTAATAAGTAGGGCTTGGACAAGGGTTCTTCTACACTCTGTAGCGATCCATTGAAAGAGTATTTTTAGCAACTTTAGGGTAGCAAAGCTTTTCCCACAGAGTGCACGTACGTGATCCTGCATGGTGAGTGCACTGTCAACAAGAATACCCAGATTTTTTGCAACTTGTTTAGGGGCAGGGGCCTTGCCCAGTGAAGAGGGCCACCAAGTTGCATTCCAGACAAGATGTGCTCCCCCAAACAGCAGAATCTCCGACTTGTCTGCATTTAACTTCAGACAGTGGTCGGACATCCATGCTGCCATTTCTGAAAGACAGCTAGTGAGTCTGATCCTAGTGTCTTCGTGTCCATCAAGAGCAATCATCATTTGGGTATCGTCTGCGTAAGAGCAGATACTGATACCCCATTTTTCACTGATTTTGGCTAGTGAGGACACGTAAACATTAACGAGCGTAGGGCTCAATGAGGCTCCCTGTGGCACACCATGCTTAATTGGTACTGGAGTTGAAGAAAATGCGCCTAATTGTATGGTTTGTGTTTGATTGTTCAAAAAGGATTGGAGCCACTGAAGGGCTTTAGAGTGTATGCCTTTATCATACAGGGTTTTCAGCAGAAGGTTGTGTGAGACGGTATCGGAAGCCACCGACAAGTCTAATAGGATCAGGGCGGCGGCTCTGCCCTGGTCAACCACACACCTAATATTATCTAGCACTGCCAAAAGAGTTGTTTCGGTGCTATTATTAGCTCGGAAGCCAGTTTGAGAGATGTCCAGGAGTTCATTAGATTCAAGGTAGTTAGTTAATTGCCTATTTACCAGTTTCTCCATCACTTTGGATAGGTAAGGAAGCTGGGATATGGGTCGATGGTTTGCCGGGTTTAGGACATCGGTACCCGCTTGTTTTAGTTGGGGGACTACCATAGCTTTTTTCCAAATCTCTGGGAGTACTGGGGTGCATAGAGATTGGTTAAGTATTTGTGTAACATAGGGACATAAGGTTGGAGCAATCCGGGAAAAGATGAAATGAGGGCAGGGGTCTAATGGGGACCCTGATTTGATTTCAGCCATAGCTTTTTCCACCTCCTTCTCTGTAAAGGGGTCGAAGTTGCTAAGATGGACTTGGGTATCAGGATTTGGATTTAAAATTTCCTGATCCAGGTCATCTGGTAGTTGCTGCTCCTTATATGAGGAATAGATCACCACAATTTTTTGGGCAAAGAATCTGCCTCACAGCCCTCAAGGGAGGGTGCCAGGGTTTGAGACAGGCTAGCTGGGTTACAGAGCTCTTTAACTATTTTGTAGTGTTCTTTTGGTGAACTGCTATTATCGTTCACGCGTTTTACAAAATAATTCTTTTTGGCGTTTTTGACGGCGTTGTTATAGCATCTCATTTCCGTCTTATATAACTGTCTATCCATATCTAATTTGGACAGTCTCCACTTGTGCTCAAGAATTTTGCACTTTCTTTTCAGGATCTTAAGGTCTGTTGAATACAATTTTTCTGATTTTGTTCTAACTTGGGATTTATTTCCTAATTTAGGGGCGCAAAGATCAAGGGTGTTGGAAATGTCTGCCATGAGGTTTTCTACACTTATATGTACATGTGATGATGCCGGGGCATCTTGGTCTTTCAAACAGAAATGGCGCTCAAATGTGTCGGGGGTTACAAGTCTCCACGTTCTTTTTACCACTGTTGAGGACATTAGGGGACGGGATGATTTCACCGGGAGGCTAAAAGTGAACGAGATCAGAGAGTGGTCTGTCCACAATAAAGGTGTTATTTCTGATGTATAGGTGGATTCTATATTAGAAAACACAAGGTCCAGGGTATGCCCAGGGTGGACACTTCAGCCTTAATACATAAGAAAGCTATTGCTCCTGTTTCAGATGAAGAGATGGGTTCAGGAGTCTGTTCCTTTTTTTCTTGTCGAAAAAGTAGCTGATTACCTCACAGGACTAGATCTGAAGTACGTCAGACCCTGGACATAAACTGTGCATTTCAAGATGGACTGCTTACATAAAATGATTCTACTAATTCAATCATGGAAATGTTTAGAAAGTTTAGAGCCTCAGGATGCATATCATCACATTCCCATGAAAATATGTCCTCCGAAGTAACTGGGATTTGCAGTATGTGAGTTGGATTTCCAGTTTGCAGTATTAGCGTTTGACCTCAAGTCTGGCCCACAGGTCTTCACTAAAGTGATCGCTCCTTTTGTGGGTGTTCTGTATTGCGTAGGCAGAGGGGAGCTAATTCTTCTTGATATTTACTTTGACAACTGGATGGTGCATTCTTCTTCCTGGTATCAGACAAGAAGCGACTTGCACCAGGTTCAGAAAGTCCAAGACCATAGTCTCCTGATAAACAGGAAAAAAATCTTAGCTAGTCTTGGCTCAAGATTTGGAATTCATTGGTGTCATCTTCAAACAGACCTGGGGCTTGTAAATGTCCGGATTGCAGATTTCTTAAACATCAGGGGGGAGTGTTTCTTGTCCTCTTAGACAGGGGTCACTTAAGGCCCGAATATCATACAGGTACAAGGGAACTTGGCTCCGTTGCTGGCTCTGTTAATATGGGCCAGTACAGCAGGGCGAGTGGGTCCTGAAGGAGTCGTCTGGAGCAGAGGTTTGGAGTTGTAAGAGCCTAGAAGACTTTCCTAGGCGCATAAAGGCATATAAAGGCTTTCATATAACTAATCCCACAGCCAAGACAAGCAAGCAGGCGGAGGGTGGAGGTAGCGGCAGCACCTGCGCAGGAGCCAAGTAAGGCGATAAGTGCTTTAGTGCTTAAATTGCTTACAATTCCTCCTCTTCTCTTTGCTGCTTATGCCTCACTGCAAAGACTGCTCAGGAATGAGTTGGAGGGTGTCTGTGGGTCGTGCTACGGCTGCTGCAAGGAGGAGAGAGAGGGCAACTACTTACCTGATCAATTGATTGATTTATTCTGTGTGTGGGTTAGGCAGCCCGCACATGCTGAGTAGCACGCTAGAACAGTTTGGCTGGGTGAGCTGCAGTCACCGATTGGTGTTTAGGGGATGTTTTGGAGTGCGCCGCTGAGGCTTTCTGCAGTTGGTATCAAGCTTTATGACTAGCCATTTCACTGTGCAAAATTTGTATACTCTTTTTCCACTACTACAACTAGATTTCTCCATACAGGCGGCAGTGGTTCTTTTGGACGCTGCTAAAGCCTTTGATTCCATTGGGTGGACTTACATGTTTGCAGTTCCACATCGCATGGGTATCCCTGAGGCCTTTCTGCAGTGGATATGCCTACTGTACACCAGTCCGTCGGGGCAGGTGCGGTTAAATGGTAACACATCTGACATACTACATATACACAGTATACACATACACAGGGGCACACGCCAGGGGGGCCCTAGGTCACCTATCTTATTGGTGCTGGCTCACGAACCCCTGGCGTGTGTGATTCGTAATGCAATGCCGCCTCCACGTTACACTTTACGTTTACACGTTACCCAGTGGAGGTTGTGAATAGATTACTGTTCCCTTGGCTGAGAGGACTACAGTGCACAAGGCACTGGCACTGACTGCTTCTTTATTGCTTAGAGGTGGCCCGCGTTAGGTCGGTGCAGCTAATGCTCAAGAGGTAGCCTGCCATTTGCTGGAGTTTGTCATTTTGCATGCCTGTTACCATCACTGCCCCTGTAAGCAAAGCAAACATGGTAATTTGATAAGCGTCTATATTGCCAGAATTATTAGCTGCTCTGCTTCATGTCTGTTGTTTGACTGCTCATTTGCTCATCCGCCCCTGCTCACCTGCCTGCTGTCTGTTCACCGCTGTTTTTTTTTTGTGTGAAAGGAGAGGCGATAGTCTGGATTAGAGCCGGACTGGTATTTGAACACAGCGGTTAGTTGAGAAGAGGATGCTTTGTTGTGGACTGACTCCTGGTGACTCTAAGTCCCAGCTTTCAGTGCACCCTGAGTAGTAGGGTTAGTAGAGCAAGCAGCGCTACAAGAGCACGCCATGCCCATCGGAGCTCGAAGGAGGCTGGGCTCCTTCTCCCCTAACGACGACAGGCAGTGCCCCACACCACCGTACTTCAAGCAGAAAACCTATACATCATCATCTAATCTTTCTTCCCCGAGTGCAGTTGGCCCAATTAGCTGCCCTATCTCCCCAGATTTCCAAGTGATTATTGTGTATTGCTAAACTCTATTGGTCTTATCTGATCTGGAAAGCTGTCATCGAAGGCTTGATTGTACCTTTGTCATGTTTTCGTTCCGGCCTTAATCTTTCATTTGTGATTGGTGTTGAACATAGTATTCGTAGCAATTGTTGGCCGTAGATGCATATACTTAGCATACCGCTGCCATCAAGTGTTGGGCTCGGACATTTGCAACTTGTTTTTCTTCAAAGAAGTCTTTTGAGTTATGAGGTATAGTGACTCCTCCTGTAGACTGTAGTGTGCATGGTCCTCGGCTCCTTTGTTAGATTATTTTTCTCCGCCATTGGGTTCAGACATCTACCTCGGAGCTCCAGGATCAAAGCTTCGAGGTTTCACTGGCCGTTCGGTGAACAATACACACCCTTCGATGAAGACTAGCAAAGGAAAAAGAAAAGCAGACAACTTACTGTTTTCTGCAGGTTTTTTCCCGCCCACATAGGCCGGCTTGACTTTGACTTCTACATTTCACCACCATCTTCCTTCTCTCGGCGCACATCGAGTAATGGAAAAGACTCATTTTAGCTTCTGCCACAAAAAGTACTCCAGGCAAGATCTCCATCCAGTCTGCAACCTCTGCCTGTCTCCAGAACACGGTGAAACATCGTGTGAAGCATGACTGGCCTTCCGATCGAAGAAAATGCTTCGACAACAAAGAGAGCAACGCTGGGCCCATAGCACAATGCAGAAACACCAAATTGAAGACTCGCCTGATATCGTCGGGCGCCAGCGCATCCAGGTACAGAGCACAGCCTCTACGCTGAGGACGAGACTGAAGAAGAGGCAGAAGTCCAAGGCATTCCAATTGACATCCCCATTCTTCTCGCCAGCAGTGGGGACAGGCCAAACTCTAGCCATGAACATGAAGCTCAACAGATCAGATCGAAGGGGTATGTGAGTACTGTGATGAAGCCTTACACACACAAAGGTACAAACACAGGCTCACAGAACCCACTGTCCTCAGGCCATGGAGTTATCTGGCACAAGGCGAATGAGCAGACAGTTGTCCCTCCGCCTATCCAACCTTTAAAGGCCACAGAGAAAACTAAAGCACTGACTCCTCAAAAGTCGAAGCTACTTTCAGAGCCGGCATCAAAAAAACAAGCATCGATGCCAGAAAAGCCTGTGGAGCCGAAATATGGGCCAGAAAAACCCGCTGCACCTTCAGACTCCATGCTGCTATCAGAGCCGAAAACACCTTCACACCCTAAGGCGTCATCAGTGACGAAAACCACATCGACATCTAAAACATCTCCGGTCGCGAAGGCGTAGACGCCTAAAACTGTCTCTGCGCCGAAAAAAGCACAAACCCACACAGAGCCCAAGGAACGGCCTGTTCAGCCTATTTTAACTTCAGATCAGGAAAAACTTGCCGCCAGGCAAACCATTCTGGTCATAAACCCAGATACAGGTAGTGTGGTAACCAAACCACCTCCTCCACCTACAGAAACATTGCAAAAATGCAAAAAGACCTTTGAGGAAGAGATCATGGGGCCGCAACCACAATATCCCCCACTCAAAAAAACGCAAGGACAGGAGCACCCACCCCATGCATTTTTCACCAGGACCTCCACCACCTACTCTTCCTCTATTACCGATGCCAGCTACACCTCAACCTCTGCCACCCTCACCGCAATGCTCCCCTCATTCTCACCCACAAGGGTCGCCCACCACATCTTCTTTTTAGGGGACCGGAGCATTGGGGAGAATATAGAACTCTACTGCACTCCAGCATCAAAATGTGCTACCCTCTTGTCAAGAAGGAACCACCGAAGGGTGTCCATGCTCATTCTACCAGCGCAAAGTCTTCAGCGCTTCCCAGTGGTGTCTCTGTGCCTGAGACCTGTTTTGCAGCAACATGGGCATCTATCCTCTTCTTTCTCCAAGCATTAATGCTGAGATTCAGAGATGAGGAAGGATGGCCATTTTGCTCGCTTGGTGCTTTAGGATTTCCTTAACTGACTATATCTTCAGATCCACCACCTGAAAGACTGTACTTTGAAATCCGTTCAGCAGATGAGGAACTTTGCAATTGAGAATCTGTTTAGGTCATGTGTAGCTGTAGATACACATACACTGCATACTTCTGCCATACTCCTACGGGGCGATACAAAAGGGGATGATGGACGGAACGTTTGAGCCAATCAAACACTCACCCCCAGTCAACTGATCTGGGTTTAATCCATCATCATTCTTTAGCTCACTCCACCACCCCAGTTCAGACATGGCCATATGCAAATCAGTCTGACCCTGTGCCTCATGGGAACAGTCCAGCCCGAACTGCCAAGCCATGTCTTCCCTGGACCGGAAACAAGCATCCTAGGACCGGTTTCTGGCATTCCAGCCGTCATCAGCCAGGCTTGCTTGAATCCAGTGGCAAAGCGAGCAAGGGACCCACGTCTGGGCATACCCCCACCAACTTAGGGCGAACAAAGCGATACAAAAGGGGATGATGGACGGAACGTTTGAGCCAATCAAACACTCACCCCAGTCAACTGATCTGGGTTTAATCCATCATCATTCTTTAGCTCACTCCACCACCCCAGTTCAGACATGGCCATATGCAAATCAGTCTGACCCTGTGCCTCATGGGAACAGTCCAGCCCGAACTGCCAAGCCATGTCTTCCCTGGACCGGAAACAAGCATCCTAGGACCGGTTCCTGGCATTCCAGCCGTCATCAGCCAGGCTTGCTTGAATCCAGTGGCAAAGCGAGCAAGGGACCCACGTCTGGGCATACCCCCACCAACTTAGGGGCGAACAAAGCGATACAAAAGGGGATGATGGACGGAACGTTTGAGCCAATCAAACACTCACCCCCAGTCAACTGATCTGGGTTTAATCCATCATCATTCTTTAGCTCACTCCACCACCCCAGTTCAGACATGGCCATATGCAAATCAGTCTGACCCTGTGCCTCATGGGAACAGTCCAGCCCGAACTGCCAAGCCATGTCTTCCCTGGACCGGAAACAAGCATCCTAGGACCGGTTTCTGGCATTCCAGCCGTCATCAGCCAGGCTTGCTTGAATCCAGTGGCAAAGCGAGCAAGGGACCCACGTCTGGGCATACCCCCACCAACTTAGGGCGAACAAAGCGATACAAAAGGGGATGATGGACGGAGACGTTTGAGCCAATCAAACACTCACCCCCAGTCAACTGATCTGGGTTTAATCCATCATCATTCTTTAGCTCACTCCACCACCCCAGTTCAGACATGGCCATATGCAAATCAGTCTGACCCTGTGCCTCATGGGAACAGTCCAGCCCGAACTGCCAAGCCATGTCTTCCCTGGACCGGAAACAAGCATCCTGGGACCGGTTTCGGGACAGGTAAAGCTTCAATCCCAGAATCGCGCAGAGGCAGAACTCCACTAACAAGGGAGTTTGGCATCAAGCCTGAGCCAAGCTGGTCCTGGAAAGTCAGTGAAGAATGCATCTCAGAGCTTGTACTCAAAACTTCTGAACTTTATGGTGGAAGAAAGCAATCGGAGGGTCAAGCCTGTGTCCTCGTACATTGTGAACTATAGAAGGAGACACAGCAGGTCTTATGAACCTAACTTCAAACAAAAACAAGTTGCAAACGTCCACGCCTACTCCTAATGGCAGAAGTATGCAGAATATATGTATCTAAAGCATTACAAATTATGAGCAAATGGATAAGTAACATTTATTTTTTACTTCTACTCCATTTACATGCAAGACTCGACGTTCAGAAGGAAGACCCTAGGTCAAAAGTAATAATTCTCCAAGTTAGAATTTTCGTACGGCACTGCCTCAAAATTGATCAGCCCTTTCCTCATCTCTGCTTTTAAGCGTATGGAAGAAATGAAGAGAAACTGATAGATGGTGCGCTGAGATGGGTGATGTATGGCTCCAGTGATGTCGCCGGGTTTCTCTTTCGGCACCAACATGGATCCCGTGCTCCCTTCCGGTGTAGGAGAGCTATAAATAGTTTCAGGACCCAGCCTGGTGATTATTCAACAGGTGAAGAATCTGCAGGTAGTGTGTCCGCCAGAGAGCTCGTTGCCAAAGTTAAGTAACTTTTTCATGTGAATGATGCTTCACTCACTGTGTGATTCTACGGAGTTGTGTACTGCCGGCCTGTCTCAATTGCGGCTAGATTATTGGTCACTCGGTGAAGACTGGAATGAGGAAGTGGATGGAGAGGTGATGCTTTAATTACTTGGTGGTAATTTCATTAATTTTTATTCCAATCTTCCCTCTTCTATGCTACACTTTCTCCCTCCTGCTTCAGTGAATTGATCTGCCAAGAAAGCTTGGGGACTGTATAGGATGTCTTCTCGGTAAGCAATCATAATATGACTATTTGGAGGTGTGGGAGGGTTTTGATTTTCATTAGGGGAGGAGCTATGGAGCTACTGAGGTGACTCCACCTCAGTCACTGAAGACTAAAATGAGGAAGAATGGACTGAGAGTAATACAATTTCTGGTAATTAATTAATGCACTGTTCAAACTGGAAGAGCTTTCTCAGTAAAGAGGAAGAATGTAGAATCCTAACACCGTCGTCATGCACTTTGAGCATTTGGAAATCTGAGTTCTTTGTAAAAAAAAAAACTAAAGGATTTAATTAAAAAATAATGTGGTTTCTTTTTAGGTCGAGCCTGGGCAATGCATGCGCTACTGCGAGGAATGCAGTATTAACGTATGGCTTTGAAGCCATGCCCACTCTCCGCCCATATTTTTAATTGGCTTGTGTCATTGTCCCTTGTAAAAGCTGGCTTCCGAGTCGTTATTAGGCTTGTTAGTCCCTCCTTGGTACCGCCTTGTCTGCATTAGTAACCTCCCATGGCGACTGGCCCTTTTACTTCTGTTGCGACACGGTATGTCTTATTTAGTCTGTAAGCACTATTTTCTTTAATGAGTTGTTCCTACTGCAGGCACGAGCAGCTTCCCTTACATTCAGCGCGCCATGCGCGCTTTCCTTTTTAAGCAGCCCCGGACAATGGCGGCCGCTTCTTTGAAGTGAAATACGTCTCGCATTTACAAGAGTTTGAGCTATTGCCATTGTAAATGACAATAGCTTAAACTCTCGTAAATGCGAGACCTATTCCATTGCAAATGCTTGTTTAGTAATCTTGCGCTTTAATGGTTTGTTCGAATTTGTGGAAGAAATCACCATTCTGGTCTTTCAGGTGAGGGGCTGTATCGCCTATGAAGCAGCTTGTATCTGGTTTCTCCTTTGCAGTTCAAGGTTTTTTTAAACCTCACATTTGAAGCTAAATATAAGTGGCTGCCTTGGCTGTTCAGTTACATTTCATTCCCCAGTAGCAATTTTTGTTCCTTGGCTCTTTCCCTTTCTCGACAATGTGGCTTCCATTCTGTTTGGCTAACAGAATGAAAGTGCTTCAAAAGTTGATAATCCAGAGGCACGACTATTGGTACTGTGCATAGGTGCATTCCCATGCGTGCCCTTGCCAGTTCCTTTTTTCTCTCAACCATGCAGATCAGAGCCTGCTTCTTTTACACTCTGCGATTTTTCCTGAAGCAGGATCCAGCCCCCAATACCGTTGTGGATTTTTGATTGACATGGTTCTTTCTCTCTCCTCCTTCCTTCAGCTCTGATAACTTTTACTGAAATTTTCCGGTTTTAAGCTATCAATTAACATTGTGTCACAATTGGCAGCAGCTGACCTGCATTACCTCTTTGTTTCTTGCTTGAGAAAAAATTACCAGTGGACACATGGTTAGAGTTCTGGGTTTTGGGGTGAGTCAACAAGAGTACTGCTAGATGAGCCTTGCGACTGGAGTGGCTTCCGATTGGATAGGATGCAGTTCCTGAAGGGGTCGAGGGCTCAATAACTAGAATAATAGTGTGTGCTTTAGATCAGATGGAAGTGGGCGGTGGCTCGTGGTTGCCGTCTACATTTTAGTGCCACAAATATTTTATGTTTTTCCAGTGAAAGGAGAAAGTAGCTAGGAACACTTGGGAAGTGCAAGAGTGGCAGTCATTCATTTCCAAATGTTTAACTACTTTCTTCTGTTAGTTTCCGATTCTGGTACCGTAAAAATGATACTTATGAATGTATTTTGTAAACACAAGAAATTCTCTCTCTCTGGTAAATGGTTGTGGCTCCGAAATGTATACTCTAATTACAACCGATTTTCAGAATTTTGAAAATACTCCTCACACGTCTCAAAAAATAAACACTGAAAAAAAGAAATTTTGTTTTTTAAACGTTTTTATTGATTTTTCCCAGATAACCAAGCAATGTGCAGCATTACAATAGTGCCCTAATATCATTTACTTTATCTCCTATGTATGTGAACCTAGATTACAATGTTTTTCTTATGGTATAGATTACCCTCAGCCACATTTTATGATATCAATGTGAGTTCAAGATCACTGTCTCATACTGTTAGTGGGAATTTGGCCTTTTAACGGCTAAAAAGCCAATCAGTCCGTGGTCCCTAGATGCCTTCTAAACAGAATGTTGTTATGCTTAAACAGGGCAGGGAATCAATGGAACGGAAACTGCTGATGTCCTGTACCTCATTAAAACTATTCTTGGGCCCATGATCTCGGTTTAGCCAGCAATCTTTGTGTCATTCTTCGTATACTAAGGCAGAGGCCTAAACAATTTCATAGACCATCCTTATCCTAAATATTTGATTCACCTGGCCAATTCCAAGTTTGCCTTCACCAGCTTCCACCATTAAATTCAATGGCCATTGGCCAGGCAGTAGACCATTTCCTGAAAAACAATACCTTTGTCTGCTTTTTGGTTTCAGAGTCTATTGGGACTACAGGCATCATGCCTATCTTACGTGTGATATGAAATCCTTGCACCTGCATATGAAGGAGCATTGGGACCTGGTGCTGGACGACCAATTCAAGTCTGTCCCAGTCTTATTTTCTTTAATCCTACCCTTGTGATAAGAAGCGCAAGCTCTCAACCCCTTGGTAGAATTCCCCTTGTAAGTGACCATCGGCAACCGGTGGTTACAACCAACTCATTATGGGTACAGGGAACTCTCTATAGTGCCTTGGGGGACAAGCCCCGTCACTTCACATAAACATGTTAGGCCTGATGGCAATCTTTCTGCCATTGAATGCTTTCCTACCAATGGTGAGATAGCAGAGAGGATTCATACAGGCAAAAGTTCTGACATTTTCTGTGTGTTAAAACCGGGACAAACACTTTCCAAATAAACATTGGAGCAGAAAGCCTGACAGGTTGTCTCCACATGAGTTGGAAATATACCAACTCCATCATTGAGGCCTGAGATTGCCAACCCATGGACACATTGGCGCTCATTTGAAATTTCAGATGTGACCAACTTGCTTCCTTTGTGTGTTCTGGGCTCAGGTCTTTGGGGATTAGCTTGACCTTGAGGTGGATGGGGGTATACATGCTTGCTTTTCATGCAGCACCTTTGATTCTGAAAGTCCTGCAGGATATTTGTTCCTGCTAGTGGCTGTAGGTTTGCCTGGTCAGGTTCAACTACTAGAGAGGCAGCACATACTCCTCTACAAGAGGAGGCCTCATGTTCATGGAGAAGTGGAGAATTCTAAACCCCAGCCCTTTCTATCACTCTACTTGAGTGCATGGTTCGAGAAGAGGTAGCCTTTGCACACTTGGGCCTCTTCTGAGAGAATCTGGGCATCATTGCGTTGCTTTGCTGCTTGCACTGAGCCCCATCAGATCTCAGTACAAATATTAATAAAGTTTTGCAGTTAAGCCCTTTTGAAAGAAAGCTTCCTGCTCGCTGGCTCTGTGAAAGAAGTATTGACCTTTTTAATACCATCGTGCTAAAACGCGAATATTGTTGCACGCCTGCTGTACTATACTTGTGGTCATGAGGCCTATTTGAAGAGGTGTAGAGAGTCATTCATCTGAACCAGTGAGACACTCAAACATCTGATGGACCAATCTTGTACTAATTTCTCTCTTTCAAATTCCTTTTTAAACATTTATCAGGTCTGGTAAATCAGCATAAAACATTTTGGACTATAGGCTCATGTGAAATTAAGCTTCTTTAACGGAAGTGTTCTTTATAGGTGGCTGTCACATTAGCCAGTTTCATCAGTGAGTTCCTGACTTGTATAATTTCTTCTATTCCGCCACTAAAATGTCCATCTTCATTCCAAACGTCTTGTCGCAATTCCATTTGAATGGGTAATTTGATTGCCTGACATTACACATGACTTAGAAGGCAGACACATTTAACAGTAATGATGTGGGGAACATTTTTTTACCTCATAGTAGAATTGGGAATCTGTGTTCTACCAATCAATGATTTGTGTCCTTAGGCAATAATGCCATCAAAACAGCTGCTAAGGCCACTTTGGGTAGTGCATTACATCGCCCAGCAACGGTTCTAGCATTCCAATAGGAGGCCAACCTCTCTTCAGTGTCCAAGAGCAAAGGTGCCGCTGGTGGCATTCTCCGGATAAAATACCCTAAATGGCTATGTGGGTTACACCACAGGCATTCTGCTGATGCTAGACTTCTGAGGCTTTCTCCTGGAGAGATGTTAAGCTTGGCCAGGAAGTGCTGCGCAACCCGTGTACCGCCGAATGATTACCATCTCCTACTCCTGTCCTCACTCTGTTCCTGTGAAATCTACCTATGTAGTTCCGAATAAGTAGTAGCCTGGACTTGAGAGTAAGATGAAGTACTGCAGTGGTGACTCTGCCAGTCTTACTCCATAGGCTTTTCCCCTTTATTCGAGCCCTGCAAGTGCACCCTCAGCCATAGATAGGAACATCATGACTCGTGCTTTCAAGAGAAGTTATGTCATGGCAGAGATACACTAGTAGAAAGGGGTATGCCACATACAAAGGACCCATGCGTTTTGTGTACCAGTATGCAAAGCTCTAAACTAACCAGTTTTAGAGAAGTTATCAGTCCTTAAGGAGGTGGCATGATACTCATAGTTGATAATGGGAAAGCCCCACAGACGTTAAATAATGGTGTCACCATAAAGGTAACTTTATAATTTTCATACAATTCCAGGTAACAGTTAAAGAAGTTGCAGAATAGGATGGCCAATCCACTTTACAGAGAAAGTGGAGTCGATTCTTATTTGGCAGCAGTTTGCTCTATTCTCTGCTTGTAGTGTCTGTGGCTGCTGCAAAGCTTAGTTGCCACCTTAAAAGGTCTCTCTTTAGTAAAACTATCCTTGTTATAAACCGGTACAAAAAAACTTCCTTCAGTGGGCCATCAATTATTAGAAGAAAACTAGTGCCTGGACTTCATTCTGCAGTTGTCTGTCTTTTATGTACAGTAATTACTATTGCTTTACCACAACACATCCTTATTTTTCTTTACTATTAATGTTACTTTAATAATGTTAACCACCTTCACCCCTATGGCATTATACTGTAAGACATTTTATGCAAAATTGGGTCCACACCTTCAGTAAAGAGCCATTACATATCCTTCCAATATCTTCATAGTAAATATTATTGTGTGGAATTTGCCTGGATCAAAGCCAAATGTTTCTGCACATCTGGTCTCATGGACTATGATTCCAGAGGGAACAGGAACTCCGTGGAACTGGTTGCAGAGAGCTATGTTAGAGGCTATAAAAGGGCAGTTCTCTGCATCAAAGTGATTCCTTCTGCCAAGTATATGAATAACTGGGAGTATGAACGGCCCTTTATTTGGAACAGGTTGCATCTTTTGGCCCACCCAAAGTTAAGCTTCCACAACATTTGTTAGAAGTATGATTAAGTCTTACAGTGAGCAAAATGTGAGCACGCTTGTGAATCAGTTCAGACTTATCTGAAACTGTAACATACAAATTTTGTAAAGTACCTGAAAAACTCAGTTAAGAGGCATTAACTAGCGATTTTTTTTTTTAAACTTTTTTGGGTGTGCGAAGTTATTTGTGGTAGCTGCATACTAATGACAGAACTACTTACAAATAAGTATACATCATCCATCTGTTGATCATTTTTATATGCATCTTCAGTAATATCAGATAATTTTGATCAATAGGCTGTCAACAATACTATTGAAAATGCATGGTTAAATGGACCATTGTTTACGACTGAAATGCATTACGATTGTAGCAGGATATATTTTAATGAGAATTGGCTTAAAACATAAAATATATAATATATTTTTAAATAAACATACATGATGTATTCTCAACTTCATTTAGGAAACCTACAGAAACGTAATGTTGTCAAATCCATATACTTTCATCTGGCATTTGTTGAAATGTGTCCTTTGGATTCAAAGTCCTATGGCTGCACCTTTAAGTGCTAAAAGAAAGTGGGTAAAAGGAAGAAAACGCGTATAATTGCTAGAATAGAACACGTATAATTGATAAAATAGACACTGCTTGCATAAAGTTTGTTTGGCCCTTGCGCTTATTCACACATTCCAATCAGCACATTTAAATTCCTAGGAAGGCATTCTAACTAGGTAATCCCAAACCTAGTATGTTCATGCTTTATTCAGCACTGATCCAATTTTCCATGAAGTTGGTACCTGGTCTATTATGCACAAAGTATAGCTTTTGTCCAAGCTGCATTTCCTTTTAGTGGTTACGCCTTCACTTTTTTACTCCAGCTGAGGCCATTGTTCCAGGCATGACGTTCCAGTCGTAACAAGCATCCTAAGTGAAGATTATAATCTCGACATCGACTAGTCCAAAATTTAGCTTGATGGTGATTCCTTTGGTTACTGGTGCGAGTGATGTCACTTAAGGACAGAACTAACATGACATCTTGGAAATGTGCTTGTGCCAGTTGCAGCTTCAGTGTTTTTTAAGCATTCTGAATCCCTCTTTTTTTATATACATTGATTTGTTAGCATATATACTACATAAAATTCAATACTCATGGATCCCACCGCTGTGGGAGCAGTGGTCATCAGTTTATTCATCAACAAAAGACTTAATTTGGATAAGCAGTTTAAGATGGACGTAACTTTTCTTAATATCTTTAATTTGCTTATGCATCACAGCAGCCAACTCCTGAAAAAGCAAGCATTGGCTAAGCCACTAGGTCAGACTTTAATTTTTAGGCCTGGCTAAAATATTTTTTAAAAGCCTGCTGTTGCAAAAACAAAAATAAATGTTTGCTTTCTGCATTTACTGCATCCATTAGAGAAATAATTTAATTTGTAATGTCTGTGTACTTTTGAAATGCAAATAGTCCTTCGCGCATTCCTACACTAGCACTGCATAGGAGACGGGATGATACACCAAACAGGCAATAGCATGAGATCAGAGAGGTACTCCTCTGGGTGAGGCCAAAACCCTCTGTCTGTATTTTAAAGAATTTGTAGCAATAGGTCTTGAGGCAGCTCCACTGTCAAGTCAGACCTAAAACTAGTGTCATTAACCTGGATAGGATGCTGGTACGCAGAACTTGTTACCTTATTATTATTCAGAGGTTCCTTCCTCTATTTTGCACTAATTTACCTCTATCCAGGTTTTTTTGCAAGTACTTTAGAACTATTCATTATATTCTTTGGCTTTCAGATCAAGCGAAATATAGTAATAGTGCAGGTTTGATAATTTTCGGATCAGTTCTGGTTTATTAATATAAATTGTTACATATACACCTGACTTCATCCTCTGGCTGGTGGGGCGAGAAGAAGTACTTGACCTTGTAAAATATTTACTTTCCCTCCCCAACCTCCAAATTTTTCCCCACACAGTCAAAACACCTTAGTCCTTGTTTCTCATATAGTTTTAGAAATCCATGTATTATGTGTTGCCTTGGAGCTAAGGCTCCTTACACCCTCCTCGCTGCCGCTTCACTTTCTAGTTATTTATTTGTAGCTCGCTTGGTCAATTTGAATACTCTTAAGTATTTGTGGCATATCAGTTCTCTGAATTAGTCTGTGAGGAAAGATATACATGGAGTCTACAGCTTTCAAAGATTCCCTCGTTTTGTCTAATGCCATTGGAATTTTCTACATCGCCATTAGGTCCCAGAGTCTGAGCCCCTTCGGGGGGTTATCTCAAGCTTACCTGCACACAATGCTAGTGACATTAGTTTCCGCCAAGTGAGGGAGTGCAATGGATATGCTTGTTAGGTCTAATATTAGGTGTGTTGGTAGTCTAGGGAGGTCTATAGAATACTGCATGAGTGCCAGAACGGACTATCTCCTACTATCATTGTACCTTATGGCAGGTCTGCCATAGGTGTAGGAGTGAGTTAGTATTTCCACAGCCCCACTAGTATACTTTAGGTTTGGAGAGGTCCCAGTTATTTATCGTTGGTGGTGTATCGTACCAGTATGTTGTCATTTTTTTATCTGTGTTTCTTTGCCTGCAGAGCTGCTCTGTGAAGTGCTGGTCAGCCTCACATCTTTTCTGACTGATACCCTCTACCGCTTAGGTGTTGATAAAGCAGAGAATTTTGTATATGTCTGATATGATGTGTTTCTTCAGGATTGAATCTTTCATAGATTCACATGCTTTAATCTGCCCCGTCGTAGAGGTGGTAGTCCCGCGGTAATTGTAATAAGCAGTAGAAGTCCAAACATCACACTGTACAGCCCATAAGAGTGACCTTATTAGCCAATTTACATCGGTTTAGGAAGAACCAAACTCCAGCCTATCAAAGAGCAGTTTGTGAATTCATCTTTCCCCTCAAGGGTCACCATACCCCCGATTTCTAACAGCACGTCATGTGACCAGAGTCTCCCTAAGCTCTGCCCAGTTCTGTGAGAAGCTGCTGCTTTAGACTTTTCCTGACCATAATTATCAGGTTATAATGCATCTGTGATTTCCCTGACCGTTGTACATCATTTAAGAAGGGTCCAAAAAGGGGGATTTAGATCTTGTAAGAGCTGTGGAAAACTGGGACTTTTCTCAGAGGACCCTCACAAGGCATGTCTATATTGCCTACCCCTTACTCGCTAGGACTGCAAGGATTGCAGAAGGTTTTCTGCCAAATCCCTACAGGACAGGGAGGCATGGCTTCTACATTGGCTGCAGAAGAGGAAATTAGCAGGCACTTTAAGCTCTGGAGGGGATGAGCCTGAAAAGCCGGCAGTAACCAAGAAGAAGAGAGAAAGGTCTGAGAGAATCCTGTGAGAAGCCACCTAAAAAGTTGGCAAAAGGGAAAGAAAAAAGATGAAGGAAGTAGTCCACAAAACAAATCGATCACCTCCTGAATCTTCAAAAACGCGAAAAACTAGGTCACTCCTTTTGCTGTTGCTGTGGGTTCTTCAGATATTAGAATTGCTTCATGATCTGTTAGTAGACATCACACGACGACAACACTGTCAATGGCTTTATCGTTGTCTTACACCGACAATGCTCACCACCTTTACCACTGCCGTCCAGATTGGTGTAGACTAAGCTGCCTACATCAGTTCAAGCGTTAACGTCGCTGACCAACTTCATCTATGAGACAGTTGACGACAACTATGTCAAAGACCGCTTCATCACCGAAACAGTTGACAGCAACTCCATCAAAAGCAGCCCTGTCGAGGGCTATGCAGCAGCATTCTACACCAATTCATACAAGAGCAACAGTCAACGGGAACGTCAACCAGAATTATTGAA
This sequence comes from Calotriton arnoldi, assembly GCA_963921515.1. Classification (NCBI taxonomy): domain Eukaryota; kingdom Metazoa; phylum Chordata; class Amphibia; order Caudata; family Salamandridae; genus Calotriton; species Calotriton arnoldi. Next base: position 1,891,445 of record CAWUFW010000081.1, on the reverse strand, counting down.
ACCCTAAAACCATACCAGACATCACCAAGCAAGGTTTCGCCTTTGCCGCCTGTCCGTCTTAAGTTCTTCTTGAGTTGATGCTGATGGACCTTTTGGGGCCGCAAGTAACGCATCACAATTCAATGTTAAATGTCAGGAAACCGAGAAGGCGGAGGACAGGCTCAGACAACTTACTTGCCTGAAGTATGCTTATTGCACAAAGGAGTTTTTTTGAAGAGCTTCAAGAGCAATATCCATACAATACCTACGAAGAACAGTCCTATAAAGAGCCAATGATGCAGTTCGTTATAGCTCTGGTATAAGAGCTTCACCAGACTACAAACCAGCAGCAACAGTTTGCACCAAAAACCTCACTGGTATTTCCCAACAGTCTCCTATGCTGATAAGACAGGAGAAAAGCCCAGCTATACAGCAATGCGTTGTGCCTCAGCCAGAGCAGCTGGACCTCATAACTATCCATGATGATTATATTGAACAAGGAGATGATGGTGAGGAACCTGAGGAGGGTGAAATACATAATAATCAGATAATCAGGCTACGAACACTGGAACTGGATTGGGACTATTATATTGCACCTGTGTCAGACCCTTCAACACCTCCAGTTACCAATTCTTCACCTGAAGACATCAGGGGTTTCCGCGCACTTTTGGAAAGCGCTTCAAAACGTTTCAACTTGCCAGTGCAACAAAGTGATTGCTTTCTATATGATATCAAGGAAACTTATAGGAAATCAGTAGTCGATACCCATAATAGATCACATGTGGTCAAAAGGACTCTGTCTCTGATCTGCTTGGCGCCGGGATACCCTTTTTGGGTAGCTGTTGCGCCTTATAAATGTAATAAATAAATAAATAAGGACTAAAGGAAATGAAAAACCCTGCAACAGTCACTGCAGTAATACTTGAATTGATTAAAAAAAAAAATACAAAGCCTCTGACAACTCACCAGCTTGCTTGATAGGACATCCTAAGCTGGATTGTGTGATAATGCAAGCTGCTCAAAGGAGATTAAAAAAATCCCACTACACCATGCTCCACACCTTGATTAGGAGGGCAGGAGGTTGGACAATGTTGCTAAACGTTTCTCTGCGATGGCCGCAATGACGATAAAAGCCTCCGACGTCCTTGCAATACTGGGCAGATATGACCATCAAAAGTGGTCAGACTTAGCGCCATTCATTGATCTTCTACCAGAAGATAAGTAAAAAGAGGCAACCAAAATCCTTCAGAAAGGTGAAAGGTCATCTTGAGAGGTCATAGATGCAGCTATGCATGTAGCTTTAACTGGTTTCAGGCAGCTGGCTGGTGCAGCAGTCTTAAGACGCCAGGGATGGTTGATGGCAACCTATTTCAGGCCGGAGGTTCAGTCTAAGGTACTAGATATGCCTAACAATGAGGAAGAACTCTTTGGGAAGCACGTGAATGATGCGCTTCAATCGATCAAGACTGATACGGAAAACTGCAAGGTCCCTGTGGGTGCTCCAACTACGTCAGTTCCCCACTTTTCGTGATGGCAGGGGCAGAGGACAAAACCCTTTTCAGGGAGGGTACCAATCCAACAGGTACTAGCCCTATGGGCAATTTCAACAAGGATATCACCAATAGATTCTCCACCAATACAAACTTCCGGCGGCGGCCTGCAATAGACAAACCTCCAGGAGAAAATCTACCGGTACAGGAACGTAGCATGAGCCTTCCAGAAGACAGTGACAGGCTTATGACTTCAGTCACCCCCTTTATGGGCAGCTTCCTTAAATGTAAGCAACACTTTTTTTTGACTGTTTTGAGCACTGGAGAAACATCTCTTCAGACTGTTGGGTGCTAGACATTATCCATCAGGGTCACACTCTAGAATTTACACAGAAACCTACAATAATCCACCTCTCAAGACGTCACATCAACACCTTCATCTGTTAAGAGAGAAAATAAGGTTGCTTATACTAAAGAGAGCAATAGAAGTCGTCCCACAAGAACATCGAAACACAGGTTTATACTCCAACTTTTTTCTTCTTCAGAAAAAACTAGGAACTGGAGGCAGGTGTTGTATCTGAGACAACTGAACAAATACCTCATAAAGCAATCCTTCAGAATAGTTAAGCTTTAGGATATACTCCAATTTCTGCAGCCAGTAGATTTTACTAGGCCTGCTCAATGGTTACTTTCATATTCCCATCCATGTGTGACACAGGAGGTATCTCAGATTCGAGGTAGTCTGATGTCCCTTTCAAATTCAAAGCCCTCCCTTTCGGCTGGAAGTCTGCCCCAGGAATATTTACCAAATGCATGGCTCCAGTGGCGGCGTACCCGAGAAAAAAAGGGTCACCAGATTTTTCCATAATTGGATGACTGGCTAATAAAAACTCCATCATACGAGGAGGCTCTTTCTTCAATGAAAGATTGCCTTCAAATTTTCAAGAAATTAGCTCTCCAGCTGAACAAAGAGAAATCCTGCCTTGTCCCGAGCACTCTAATTACTTTCCTTGGGGCAATTCTGGGTAAGAAAGAGTGCAAGGCCTTTCCTACAAAGAAAAGAATTACCAAGACACTGTTGATGGCTTCTACTCTGTCCAAAATAAGTCAATTTCAGTCAGGAAATACAAATCGTTCCTGGGGATAATATTGTCTTGCATTCCTTTCATTCCAAACTGTCGACTGTTTGAGACCACTGCAGGAACAAATTGACAAGCAATGGAAGCAGATAACGGAATCATTCAAAGACATGATCACCATAACGCTGGAAAGGAAAACAACTGTCAAATGGTGGATAGAGAAAAAAAAAAGTTTCTATGGGTTAACATTCCTATGTGCACCACCATACTTAATAATGACAACAGATGCCTCATTGGAGGAATAGTGAGCCCATGTTCACGACCTCGAAGTAAGTGGGAAATGGTCAACCACGCAGAAGAAAAAACACATTTATTTTCTGGAGTTGAAGGCTGCTGCTTTGGAACTGCAGGTCTTTCTGCCAAGGATAAAAGGATCTTCCATCCTGGTACGCACAGACTACACCACCACAATGTATTACCTGAACAAATTGGGTGGAACATAATCGTGCCTTCTATCCAGGAAAGTACAATATATTTTGAAATGGATCCTCCACCTCATGATTTCCTTGAAGGTATAGCATATGCAAGGAATGAAAAATCAGTGGGCAGACGATCTAAGCAGGTCTTTAAATGAATGCCACGAGGGGGAGCTGTCACATTCCCAGCTGTCCATAATTTTTTTTAAATGGGGACAGCCCTCACTTAGACCCATTTGCTGCCCCTCTCAACCGGAAATGCAGACTTTACGCCAGCACATTTCCCCATAAAGGATCGTGGGGAAATACCTTTCAGATAGAATGAACAGGAATATTTGCTTACGCTTTTCCGCCTCTCCCTCTGGTTCCTCAAATTTTCAACAAGATAAAGAGAACAGAGTCAAATCATTCTAATAGCCATTGCATGGCCAAGACAATTTTGGTTCACAGAACTTCTCATTGTTTCAGAACAGAAACACATTCTTCTCAGACCAGTCCCAGCTATGCACTCCAGTAACAATGGCCAGAGGATTCACCCGAATCCGGAGTCGCTTAGGTTAGCCGCTTGGCTCCTAAATACAATGAATTTCACAAACTGAAAATACCTAAACAGTGCAGAGACATCCCTTCTAAAGCAAGGGCTTACTCTACGAACAAATCATTCACAGCAAAGTGACTAAGATTTTGCAATTGGTTTTCCACTAACAATTGCTATCCATTTTCCTCAACCTCAGTGCAGGTTCTACCCTATTTGCTGAACTTGGCTCAGTCTGGCCTCTCACATTGCTCAGTTAAAGTTGTCCTTACAGCATTTTCAAGGTTCAGACGTTCCCGAAATCAGAGGTCCTTATGGTCTGACAGGCTAATAAAAGATTTCTTATGAGGACTATTTACAGTTTACTCTGCGATCGAGAAGCCTCTAATTGCATGGCAGCTCACTAAAGTAGTGGCTCAGTTAATGAGAAGGCCTTTCGAACCAATTAAGTCAGACATCAGTTATCGCTCATGGAAGATGACCTACCTAGCACAGACGTTGGCAAGGAGTATTAGCGAAATACAGGCTATTACAATTCAGCAACCTTATATGCAATTTAGAAAGGATAAGGTTTTGCAGCGTGAATCTTTTATGGATTCACTTGTTGTGTATTATCCCGTCATCTAGTGGTTGGGTCCAGAATTCTCCTCTGTTAGTCCTTTTTCCTTCTTTTTTTTTTGTTGGGCATCGACTGTCCCACCATTTGGTGTCTAATCCCACCTATCCAAACATCATATGCCCTCCCCGGACTCTGCCACACTTGGTCGCCATCTTTAGATTCTTTTTTTACCACCGTTGGATCTGGAAACATTGATGAAGGCTCTCCAATCACCGAAAAGATTTTACTCAAAGTTCATCGAGGAAGAAGCCGAAGTACCAGAGAAAACTACATAAACCAGGTTCCGATTTAAAGTTATTGAGACTTCACATTGAGGGAAGACCAGAGAATGTCTGGAGAAGGGGACCCCTGTTCTATGTGATATGGAAAACACAGTGTTTCAGAACTGCCCAAAGTGCCATCACAGCTGTGCATAGAAGTATAACCACCCGGCGTGTAACCTTTGCCTTCCGCTAGACCCCCAAAGCGAAAGCTGTGAGGCCTGGCAGACTTAAACCCGGATACCTTAACGGTGAGAGACAAACGGAGGCAAGCACACTATGCCTAGCAGGAACAGAAGGAGACTGTCGCACAGAGACCTGGGGTTGTCAAGCGAGGAGCAAGACAACTTTGCCCAAGGAGCGGAAAAAAGAGGGCTCAGATGTTAAAATTATGGTCATCGATATCGAAAAAACATTGAAAACATAAGGAGAATCATTTGCAGGTAATGGCGAAAAAACAGACTGGGGGCGAGTTTCGATCAATGGACTCAAAACCACAAAAAGCTGCCTTGGTGCTGAAAATCTCGCTGACCGAAGGCAAGTGGAAACCGAAAGAGCCCCATGTCTTCCGTAGCAAGGACACCGCAGGCAAAAGAGCTTACCAGAAGGCAACGGCATTGAAGAATTACCAAAGTCAAGAGAGGACAAAAAAAGGTAGAGTCAGACCCTGACGCCAGAAGCTTTGATGTTGAAAAGAAAATAGACACCCACGCTCGAAGCCGATGATAGGGCTGAGATCGAACGTAAAAAGAGGCACTTCGAAGCCGAAATGGCCACAATCTTGCAAAAGGAAAAGGAGTTTGACGCCTCTCAGAGATTTCAAGATTCCGCCGAAAGCTTAGATGAAACAGACATGAAGGGACAAGAATTCAGAAAAACCAGAGCCCCCGACGACTCCAGAACCACAGGAGGAGGAACAAGTGATCTTCACCGAAAAGGTCCCAGGGCATGTTCCAGGAGTCAGAGGGGTCTGAATACGACGAGACTCAATGGCAGGACCTCGAAACAGATCCCACAGAAGAGGGGCTAGACATTTATCCGTCGAGGCCTTCGCTACCGGACGGCATCGCCATGTACAATCAACTAATAAAAAGGGCTGCAGATAAGTATGGCGTACAACTTCAGGGTAAAAAATCTCAATCATGTTTTCTATTAGAGACACTACTACCACCCTAAAGTAGGAGTCAGTACCTACCCATGCTCCCTTGATTACTGAACCAGGGAAGAGAGGCCTTGAAGGATCCTGCAAAATGCAGGTCAGTAACACCAAGGGCTGAAAAGAAATATAAACATTCTTCAAAGAACCCTCTTTATATCGAGGGACAGTACCAGCAGGCTCTATTATTGCTGCCACAGTAAGAAAGAAAGCAAACGTCCCCACTGCATCCGGACCAGCTCCGGACATAGAAAGCAAGAAAATGGACATGATGGGAATAAAATTTGAGAGATGAGCGCATAGCCAATTCTAATGCTCTGCTCAACAGGTATGCATATCAGCACTGGGAGGAGATGGCAAAGCTGAAGAAACATCTGCCAGAACAATACCAAAGACGAGCAGCGTCACTTGCAGAGGAAGGGAAAAATATTGCCTACAGCTGCTTAAAATCTGCACTAGATTGCGGACCTTTACCCGGGCGAGAGCATCATCACGTTCGAGGGGGCATGCAGGGATTTTGGGCTGGGGCAGGGACAATATCTACAATATGCTGGACTCTAATATATTTAAAGTGGTATGGCCCACATACCCCTCGATCCCTTCGCACACCCTGACCCTAGACGTACTCCTAACCTGCGGAGCTGGCAGGCGCCTCGTATCTGTTGTATAAGGCCATGAGGTCCGATGTGAATGGCCCACTCCCAAGGGGATTCGCAGCATGGAACACTGACATGGAGACACCTCAGGGAGATGGGGATTGGAAGATGGTGGGCGCTCTCACACACACGACCTCATGCAATGCCCGCTTCCGGCTGATTCACTATAATCATGCGCATCCCACATATATGACCCAGGAGAGAATACATCGCATGGCTCCAGATAAACCCAAAACATGTCCCAGGTGTCCTAAGGAGGGGGCTAATTTCTTGCATCTGGCCTGGGAGTGCCACAAGGTACAACGCTTTTGGACAGAGGTAGTGGAGTGGGTTAGAAGCAGTGTTAGCCGTCGCATACAATTGACACCAACCCACTGCTAATACACAAACCTAAAAAAGAAACCAAGATGGCCTATAAGCTTCAGCAACTACTATTAGTGCTAGCACGGCGTAGAGTTGCAATTGTCTGGATGGGAGTGCGGGCACCCGCAATCTCGGCGTGGCTTAGAGATGTGCGTGAATGGACTTTAGCGGCGGAGGTGCACATGAAAAGGAGTTGCAGAGATGAAAAACTAGACGAGGACTTAAGAGTGTGGAGGGAACTCTGCCGGGGGATTCTGGTTGAGGAGAGACAGTCGAGCCCTAGTAGTACATCTGGGAGTAGCAACGGCCCGAGCTCCGAAGAGGAAGGGGATTTGTTGGCTGATGGGACTGGGAGGGACTCACATGGGATTGTTCATGTATATATAATGACCGGGAATGTAATCAGTGTGGCAGAGTCTAAGCCAATCATGAATGCTCTCTACGGAATGTACACCTATGTTATTGTTATGCAAAAATAAATGAAGAAAGTTAATTTAAAAAAAAGATCTGCACTAGATGCTGCAGAGACAGCAAGTTGACAAATGATGGCGGGGACCACCCTAAGAAGACGTACTTAGCTAAGGGTGTCAGGCTTAAAAAATGAGGTCCAAGCAAACATCATTAATACTCCATTCAACGGGAAAAAATATTTTGGCAGCTCAGTGGATAAAACCCTGCAACAGCTTAAAAAAGGCAATGATAAAACCAAATCAACGTGAACCCTGCAGTTCAGGGGACATCTAAGGAGAGGAACCACACCTACAAGGAGGCCAGTAGGTAGAGGGAGCTTCCAAGGTACCACTACACACCAGAGTTTTCAAGGTGCAAGCCAGACGCAAACACCTACTCAACAATGGCAGTACCAGACACTCCTGCGCCAACCCTTTCTCTAGACGAGCATGGGACAGATCACAGTCACAAAGAGGAGTGGCTGCACCAACTAGTAAGTGACTCAAAAGACCAACATCCCATCCCACTCACACCTGTAGGGAGAGAATTGGGGACTTCTTCCAGGAGTGGCGGGAGAGCACCTCAAACAAATGGATACTCAATATTACCAAACACTTTTATTGCATAGAACTGGTCACACACCCGCCAGCAAAGGGACCAAGGAGAGTGGTTCAACGAGACCGGAAAAGACACAACTAGTACACGAGGTAAAATAATTGCTACAAAAGAAGGCAATAGATTGAGTGCCCAGAAGGAGATTAGCCAGGGAAACTGCTCAACATATTTTCTGATACCAAAGCTAAACGGATTTCTGTGTCCTATGCTGGGCCTCCATTTCTTAAGCAAGTTCATGAAGACACAAAAGTTCAAAATGACAACGCTGCAGGATGTCATTCCGCAGCTACCACAAGGAGACTACACGTCGACAATAGATCTAAAATATCCATACCGGCACATTCTAATGAATCACAAGCACAAGAAATGTCTTGCGTTTTGTGGCAGACAAAACACACTATCCATTCAAAGTTCTGGTATTTGGAATAAAATCAGGACCCAGATTGTTTACAAAGTGCAAAGCAGCAGTCGCGGCACATCTGAGGAGGCAAGGGATGCACGTTTACCCTTACCTAGACAACTGGCTGGTAAAAGCAAACTCACTACACAAGTGCTGAAACAACATATGTACGGTCATATCAACATTCCACAAACTGGTGGTTTTCCTAAACAAAGAAAAATCGTCACCTAAACCAGAACAGAAAAAACTCTTCCTGGGAGCGAGAATCAACTCAATAGATGTGAAAGCATACCCTTGCAAGAAGGGGATACTATTGTTGATGCACGAAACTCATCAATACCATAAGGGTCATTCTCTGACAGTGAAGATACTGGGAAAAATGGTCTCCTTCATACCTCTAATACCACATGCACAGTTACACAACCAATTCAAGAATGGATCAAGAGTCAATGGTCACAAGCTACTGTGAGTTGGAAAGATCTTGTGGTTGTCACACAAAAAATACTCGAGGAGATGACGTGGTGGAACTAAACAAATATAGCAACTGGTAGACCTTTCACATCTCCAACTCTCAACAGTAACCATTACCATAGACGCCTCGCATATGGAATTGGGAGCTCATATGGGGAGACTCCACATCAGAGGAATATGGGGAGCAGAGGACGCAGTACAACACATAAATTTACTGAAGCTAAAGACCGTGCTTCCAGCCTTAAAAGCCTTTAAAAAAAAGCTGTGGAAAAAATCATTGCTACAATGACGTTTTATCTAAACAAGCAGGGGGACCAAAATTCTTTGCACACTCAAAACTAGCACAGGAAATCTGGAAGTGGGCCACTGAGAAACAAACATAACAGCAATACATCGACCAGGGAAAGACAATGTAGAAGCGGTCAAGCTGAGCAGAGAAGCATCCATCTCTCACTAGTGGAAACAGAGTCAAACAGTACTCAAAGATCTTCAAAAAATGGGGACCTGAAATAGACCTTTTGCAACACCAGAGAACGTGACATGCCAATCCTTTGCGCCCAGACAGCCACACGATCACTCCCTGGATAATGCTCTGTCTATAGACTGGTCAGGGAGATTTGCTTATGCTTTTTTCCCGATCCCACTGTTCTCACTAGTAATCAAAAAATGCAGACCGTCACAATACTCATCACCCCACAGTGGGCGAGACAAACCTACTTTTCAGACCTAATAGAGATAGCTCACAACAATGTGCAGAAACTACCAAATGTTGCAAGACCTGCTCTCCATGCAAGGGGGGAGGATTCTCCACCCAGAACCAAAATCGCTGAGCTTAGCAGCTTTACTCCCGAGGACATAGTTTGGACATATCTGAAAGAGACACGTTAGTGATAGATTCCTTACCTTAGAATATCCCCAGGCGTCAGGCTGGATCCGGAAAGTTTTGCGTAGCAGTACCCTCGCGCGTCGGTAGGCGGCGTCGTGCGGCTCCGCGTCCGTCGTCGGCGTCGTGATCGCCGGGATGACGTCGCGGGCAGTACTTAGGCGCCGCCCCTGCGCGCTGACGTCAGTTCTTCTTTTTCCGCGCCAGTAAGCGCAGATCCGGGAAGAGCAGTGCCCTGGTCAATTTTTGACCATACTTTTTGGTGATTTTTTCACTGTTTTTCCATCTTTAAGGTGTCGTAGGGATGCCCGGCTTCAAGCGATGCGGCGCCTGTGCGCGGATGATGTCCGTCACCGACCCGCATTGGGAGTGTCTCTTCTGCCTCGGCCGAGGCCACGACACCGAGTCTTGTCCCGAATGCCAGGCCCTCAACCCGAAAGCTTTGCGAGAGCGGTCTCGAAAGCTCCTCGAGGCCCGGCATTCGGCTCCGCGGAAGCCCCGGTCGCGTGAGAGGTCCAGGGGTCGCTCGCGGAGTGCACACCGGTCGTCGGCGTCGAAGTCTTCTTCGTCCGGTAAGTCCAGGCACAAGAAGTCCAAGAAGCATCGTCGCTCTCGGACTTCGCCTCGCCGGTCTCGCGACTCGGCTGAGGCCCCTCCCGGCACCGTCCCCGCGGCCCCGGACTTGCCTGTGGAGTCGCCCCCGTCATACCCGCCCTTCCCGGGTTCGGGGCGGATCCGGCCAAGGTACAGGAGTTCCTGTCGGCCATGGCCCGCCTCTTCGGGCCTTCAGGCCCCTCCGGTGCGCCTTCGGGCCCCGCGGGCCCTGATGGGGTTGCTCCGGCGTCGCCGGCGGCTCCGGCCCCGGCGTCGCCCGGGCCTCCAGCCTCGATCCCGGCTCCGGCTTCGGCCCCGGCCTCGATCCCGGCTCCACAACCCCCATCGACGCCGGTCGACCTCCACGACACCTCCGCCGGCGCCGATGTCTCCGGTGCCGTTCTCGACGCCGCCCTGGGCTCCGGGCGGCGTCGTCCCCCAGTTCCTTCCGGCTCCGGACATGGACCCGGAGCGACGTCGCTCGACGCCGGCTCCGGCGCCGATGGGACCTTGGGTCCCAAATGTCCCTCCTCCTCCTTATTTTGAACCAGAGGAGGACCAGGAGGACTGGGAGGGGTCTGATGACCCTCTGACACGCAACTGTCAGTATGATGAGGACTGGACAGAGAGTCTAGGGGAGGCCAGTGGTCTGGATACTTCTCCTGACACTGGCATGCTGTCTCCTCCCGTGGCTACGGAGGAGGGGGCCAATTTTGGTACGGTGTTGCGTAGGGCTGCTGGGGCCTTACGTCTCCAGCTCCCTACTTTGACGGTCAAGCCTAACATCTTGACAGAGGTGCTTCAGCCGGCAGCCTCCTCTGCGGAGACTGTGCTGCCGTTTAGCGACGCCCTCACGGACGTTCTTTTGGGCGCCTGGTCCAAGCCCAACACAGGGGCTCCTGTGGATCGGAACGTGTCACGACGCCATCGCCCCGCTCCGGGCGACCCCCTGTTTCTTTCTGTCCACCCCACTCCTGAGAGCTTGGTTGTCCAAGCCTCCGCTTCCCAAACCGCCTTCCCTACCGCTCCTCCGGATAGGGAATCCAAACGCCTGGATCAGTTTGGGAAGAAAGGTTTTTCTTCCTCCAGTGCTGGCTTGCGGTCCGTTAACACCGCTTGTCTTTTGGGCCGATATACCCACTCCCTGTGGGATTCGGTGGCGGATGTTTTGCCCCAGTGCCCTGAGGAGGTCCAGGCACTGCTTTCCCGCGCCATTGCGGAAGGAAGGGATGCGGCCAAATACACTATCCGTTGTGGCCTAGACACCGCCGACTCGCTGGGCAGGTCGATTGCAACGACGGTGGCGCTCCGACGCCACGCCTGGCTGAGAACCACTGGTTTTTCAGGGGATGTCCAGAATACTCTCATGGACATGCCCTTTGATGGAGTCGGTCTTTTTGGGTCCAAAGCAGACCATGCGTTGGAGCGCTTTGAGGACTCACGGGCTACTGCCAAGTCCCTGGGCCTTTCTGCTACACGCCCTCCGCTGCCTTCTGCTTTTCGCCCCTATCGTGGCCACGGTAGGGGCGCCCTTCACGTCAGCAGCCCAGCCACCGGCCCGCGCAGCAGGCGTCTTCGCGTGGCCGAGGACGTGGATTCCGCCGTGGCGGATCGGGCAACCAGCGTGCGGGTCAGGCCACCACCTCCAACCCGTCCGCGGCCTCCAAGCCCTCCTAGTCCCTCCTTTCAGGTGCACGGCACGCCAGTAGGGGCAGGGTCCGCCATCACCTTCCCCACTGGCGCACCATCACCTCGGACAGGTGGGTCTTGGACATTGTCCGAAGGGGCTACTCCCTCCCCTTCGAGACCACCCCCCAGCCATGCCACCTCAATTCCACCGCATGTCAGGGGATCACTTGGTGCTTCTACAGAAGGAAGTCACGGCCCTCTTGACCAAGAGGGCCATCGAGCATGTTCCGACCCCAGAAGTAGGGCGTGGTTGCTACTCCCACTACTTTCTGGTGCCCAAAAAGGACAAGGAGGACATGCGTCCTATCTTGGACCTCCGGAACGTCAATCGCTTCCTCCGGAAGGAGAAGTTCAAGATGCTCACCCTAGCTCAGGTCTTGACTGCCCTCGACCCAGGAGACTGGTTGGTAGCGTTGGACTTGCAGGACGCGTATTTCCACATCCCCGTCCTGCCGGCCCACCGGCGTTACCTTCGGTTCACGGTAGGCCCCGAGCATTTTCAGTTCACCGTGCTCCCCTTTGGCCTTACCAGTGCCCCTCGGGTGTTCACGAAAGTGATGGCGGTGGTCGCAGCTCATCTGCGCCGGGCAGGGGTTTCAGTCTTCCCCTACCTCGACGACTGGCTGCTGTAGGCGGGCTCGTCCCAGGCAGTCGTCTCCCACCTCCAGACTACGGCCAAACTCCTGCACTCGCTGGGGTTCTCCATCAATGTGCCGAAGTCGCATCTGATTCCTTCTCCACAGCTCCTTTTCATCGGAGCAGTTCTGGACACGACGCAGTTTCGGGCCTATCCTCCCGAACGGCGAGTCCGGGATATTCAGGCTATGATTCCGATCTTCGGCCTTTATCCTGGGTTTCGGTAAGGATGACCCTGAGGCTGCTGGGCCTCATGGCCTCCTGCATCCTGCTGGTCAATCATGCCAGATGGCATATGCGGGCTCTGCAGTGGGACCTGAAGTTCCAGTGGGCGCAGCACCAGGGCAACCTGTCCGATCACGTCCAGATCTCGGAGGGGACTGCAAAACAGTTGCAGTGGTGGCTCTCGAACCGGCAATGGGTCATGGGCAGATCCCTCTCCCTTCCCCAGCCAGAGCATACAGTTGTGACGGACGCGTCCCTTCTGGGATGGGGCGGTCACATGGGAGAGGCGGAGATCAGAGGCCTCTGGTCTCCGGGCGGAGTCCCGGCTCCATATCAACCTTCTGGAGCTCCGGGCGATCCGGCTTGCACTCAAGGCATTCCTTCCCTCTGTCAAAGGGAAGGTAGTGCAGGTGTTCACAGACAACACCACCGCCATGTGGTACTGCAACAAACAGGGCGGGGTGGGGTCTTGGACCCTTTGTCAGGAGGCTCTGCGCCTCTGGACATGGCTGGAACATCAGGGCATGTTCCTGGTGGTTCAACACCTGGCAGGTTCTCTGAACGCCAGGGCGGACGAACTCAGCCGCAGGTGCATGATGGATCACGAATGGCGTCTTCACTCGGAAGTGGCGCAAGGACTCTTTCTACAGTGGGGAGAGCCTTGGTTAGATCTATTCGCCACCGAAGAGAACGCGCAATGTCATCAGTTCTGCGCGTTGGAATTTCCAAGGCGGCACTCGCTCGGCGACGCTTTTCGTCGCGAGTGGAGTTGCGGTCTGTTGTACGCCTTTCCGCCTATACCACTTCTACCCAGAGTGTTGAAGAAGATTCGGCACGACCGGGCCCAAGTCATTCTTGTGGCTCCGGACTGGGCTCGAAGAGTTTGGTATCCCGAGCTACTCAATATGAGCATAGATCCCCCGATCCGTCTGCCTCTTCGGGAGGATCTTCTGTCGCAGCAGCAGGGGACGGTCCTCCACCCGAACCTGTCCAGTCTACACCTGCTTGCGTGGAGATTGAGCGGCGGCAGTTGATTCCTTTCGACTTGCCTCCCGAAGTTTGTGATGTGATTCTGGCAGCCAGGCGTCCCTCCACTAAGGTGGTATACGCCTGCAGGTGGAACAAATTTGTGGCATGGTGCACAGCAAAGGCTGTGGATCCCCTTTCTGCCCCTCTTTCTGAGGTCCTTCTGTTCCTTCTCTCTCTGGCCCAACAGGGTTCTGCCCTGGGTACCATCAAGGGTTATCTTTGTGCTATCTCGGCCTTCCTCAGGCTCCCTGATCAGCCCTCCCTTTTCAAGTCCCCTGTTGTTAACAGGTTCTTAAAAGGCATTACTCACCTCTTCCCTCCTGTTCCGTTTGTAATGCCTCAGTGGGACTTGAACTTGGTTCTTACCTTTTTAATGTGCGCTCCCTTTGAGCCTCTGCATAACTGTCCTCTTCGTCTTCTGACTCTAAAGGCAGCCTTTCTGGTGGCCATCACCTCCGCTCGGCGGGTGAGTGAGCTCAGGCTCTTTCTTGCAAACCTCCCTTTCTGTCTGTTCATCCGGACAAGGTTGTTCTTCGGACGCGTCCGTCCTTCTTGCCAAAGGTGGTTACTGCTTTCCACATTGGGCAGACCATCACTTTGCCCACCTTCTTTCCGCCTCCGCATCCTTCCAGAGAGGAAGAGAGGCTCCACCGTCTGGACCCAAAACGTGCGCTCTCCTTCTATATCGACCGCACAAAACACTTCCGGGTGGATGACCAGCTCTTTGTTGGCTACGTGGGCGCCAAATTAGGTCGGGCGGTGCACAAGAGGACCATCTCCCGCTGGGTTACCTTGTGCATCAAGACCTGCTATTCTTTGGCTAAGAAGGAGCCTCCTGTTGGGCTGCGTGCCCATTCCACCAGGGCAACGGCTGCTACCACGGCCTTGGGCCGCGGTGTTCCGCTGCCGGTTATCTGTCAGGCAGCTACGTGGGCCTCGCTGCACACGTTTACTAAGCATTACTGCCTTGACAGTCAGGTCCGGAGGGACGGCTTCTTTGGCCGTTCTGTCCTCCAGGACTTCCTTGTCTGATCTTTGTTCGCAGACCCACCACCGGGGTTGGTATTGCTGGGGTATCTATTCTAAGGTAAGGAATCTATCACTAACGTGTCTCTTTCAGATGCACAAGTTACTAACTTGTGTAACGATATATCTGTAAGAGACAGTAGTTAGTGATAGATTCCTTACCGCCCACCCATCCTCCCCGTTCTGCGAACTGATTTCTAGGGTTAAGGACATCCCTTTCAGGGCCCTAGTATTTTTCAGACACCTGTGTCAGCTTCTTGCATGGCTCTGCGTTCCTGGCGCGGAAAGTCGTGTACAGAACTGACGTCAGCGCGCAGGGGCGGCGCCTAAGTACTGCCCGCGACGTCATCCCGGCGATCACGACGCCGACGACGGACGCGGAGCCGCACGACGCCGCCTACCGACGCGCGAGGGTACTGCTACGCAAAACTTTCCGGATCCAGCCTGACGCCTGGGGATATTCTAAGGTAAGGAATCTATCACTAACTACTGTCTCTTACAGATATATCGTTACACAAGTTAGTAACTTGTGCCTTGGACTTCCAGAAAGGACACTGGCGGTCTTCAAAGAAGCAAGAAGACCAAGAATAGGAAATACTAAACAGCCAAATGGGAAAGATACTCAAGGGGGTGCCACAAATCTGGCCTCTTACAGCACAATACAAAAGTTACTACAGTTATGCGATACCTCACACACCTGCTGGACAGCACAATAACATATGCATCTTTAAAGGCATGTTTGGCAGCAGTAGTGGCCTTCACGAGGGGATACATAGGAAGGAGTTTCTACATAACTCCTGTAATCAAAAGATTACTAGAAGGGGCAAAATGGATAGCCCCACCAAGAAGTGTACCAACACCTACATGGAACTTAAATGAAGAGTTAACCCAACTCATGAGGAAACCCTTTGAAACCACTCCACAAGGCATCTTTAAAATTAGTCACACTAAAAACGGCCTTTTTAATTGCAATGACATCTCTCTGAAGAGTGAGTGGGTTACAAGAACTCGCCATCCAAGAACCATATATGCACATATACTCAAGGACAGAATAGTCATAAGGACCGACCCACATTTCCTACCAAAGTGTCAGATCACTGTGGTCCTTACCTTCTGCCTGCGGGGTGACTCTGACCCGGGGTGACCTGTCTTCACCGTTCCTTTCCTCCCACTTCCATATATGTAGTAACAGGATAAGAAGGAAGGCTGGGCTATAGGGAAGGAGATCCTGGTAGTTTGTTGGGTATTCACTCTTCTAGGACACGTGGTTGTACCCTGAAACGTAAAGAGCAGGATCAATAAAGTAAGGATGTGATGTCCTATCCGCCCCCACCCTCCCCTGGGTCGGAATAATTACCTGAAAAAGAGAGTGAAGTGCATGAAGGGAGTGTTGGGTGTAGGTCGAAGGAAGGATCCTGTAATATATAAACCAAGATAGGGTTTTCTATAATGCACCATACATAATCACAAACATCCTAGCAAAGACAAACCGAGATATAGGATGGAAGGATAATAACCTTGTCAGGATGGATGAACACATGGTCCAGAATTCAACAAGAGACTCAGTTGGTCTTCACTGAGCACCTTCCGTCTTTCAGTTATGTCCCAATAGTGCGAGGTGGGTTAAAAAACAAAAAGTGTTGTAGATCATTCATCCAGCTCTGATAAAATAAGAAAGATGAGCGCTCCTTGCGCTTTGTAACTTAATCCCAGATTGATGCTCCAAAAAGGAAAAACAAGATAACCACAAGCATGCTCCTTGATTTCATGATGGATTCCGCAGTCACGCTTCATGCGCGTGCTGCAAATGGAATCCACTCAAAGAGCGAGACAGAAGCTGATTTTGTATTATCAACACGTTTACTTGTGTGTTGATAGGCTGAAAAACCGAGGATGCCGCATGTTAGCGCTCCCAGCGCGTGGTGATGACTCGCAGTGAGTCATCTGCTTCCTTCCTGCTTCTGATCACAACACAGTTTGTTGCTGTGTGAAGTCCTGCTGACCAGGAGAAAAACGGGTATAGAAGTTAGTCCTCACCCCCTTTAATTCTGCATTCACCACTCTACTCTGTCTGGGGAATGTAACTAGGCAGAACCCTAGCTAGACCATGACACGAAGGTCATCTCACACTTTCACATCAATCAGACAATCCAGATACATAGTTTCTTCCAGAAGCCAAAGATTCAGGCTGAAAGAGCACTACATACACTCGACGCAAGAAGAGCACTAATGTACTATATGGAGAAAACAAAGTCAGTGAGGGAAGGAAAACAACTCTGTATCTTTCGCAGACAATAACCAAGAAAAACCAGTTACCAAAAACACCATTGCAAGGTGGATTGCTCAGACAATCCAGATGTCACACAACAGCTGTCATTAAATTACTGATCAAGCCAAGAGCACACTCAACACGTAAGAAAGGAGGCTACAATAGCCTTCCTGACAAATATCTCGTTGCATGACATATGCATGGAAGCCATTTGGTCATCAGTGCACATGTTAACAAAGCACTACTGCATCGACATGCAGATGTACAAAGAAGCGCAAGCGGGAGAGAGTACTTACTAAAACATTTATTCACATGCGCAGACTCTTCTCCAACCCAGCCTCCATTAGGATTTAAAAAAAAGAAAAGATTAAAGCAAACACAAGGAGATGATGGGCGGAGCGCTGAAACTTTTCAGACACTCACCACCCAGTCACAGATCTGGGTTGAATCCATCATCGTTCTTTAGCTCACTTCGCCACCCCAGTTCAGACACAGCTATATGCAAATCAGTCTTGACCCTGTGCCTCATGGGAACAGTCCAGCCCGAACTGCCAAGCCATGTCTTCCAGGACCGGAAACAAGCATCCTGGGACCGGTTTCGGGCTAACAGCCCTCATCAGCCAGGCTAGCTTGAAACCAGTGGCAAAGTGAGCAAGGGACGCACGTCTGGGCATACCCTGCCAACTTAAAGAAAAGATTATTGCTACAAAACTAAATGGTTTCTTACCTGTAGGAGTAGTATTTCAGCTTGAAAAAATTTCTGGATTCACAGGCGACCCACCCTCCTCCCTAAGAGATGATGGAGCCTAAGTGAACAATGAAGCTGAAGCATATACTACAAAAAAAAATAATTCTGAAGGCGGTGACCACTCATGGATTCTTCTGGGGAAATGCATACGACGTCAGGAGAGGCTGGATTAGACTCCAAATGGGATGACAGTTAATGCCCAACAACAAACCAGAGAAAAAGGACTAACACAAAGGAGAATTCCAGACCCAACCACTAGATGCCAGAATAATGCACAGGATCTGAATCTTGAAAATTCCTCAAGCTGCAAAACTACTCCTACAGGTAAGAAACCATTTCGGTATTTTACAAACTAACCTTGGATTCATTCCTATGGTTTCAACAGACTTTAACCTTAATGAACCAGTTGTCTTAAAGACATTTTCCCAAAATCCA
Organism: Calotriton arnoldi; assembly: GCA_963921515.1. NCBI lineage: Eukaryota > Metazoa > Chordata > Amphibia > Caudata > Salamandridae > Calotriton > Calotriton arnoldi. The sequence continues at coordinate 1,873,362 of CAWUFW010000081.1, read as the reverse complement.
TCAAATATAGCTGAAAGAGCTCTGCATTCTTTGGACGTTAAACCATGCCTCAAATTCTGTACCGACAGAACTAAACCCATCCGAAAGTCTGACCAGCTTTTTGTTGCTTGTGCACCTCCAAGGAAGAGGCAAGCCTTGTCAAGGTCCAGCATAGCCAGAGTGGTTTCAGCAGCTATAGCTTTCTTCTGTCATGACAAGGCAGGAAGACCACTGGAGTCTAAAGTTAGATCCCACAGGTCTAGAAGTATGTCAACCTGTATGTATTGTTGGCTGGAGTATCACTGCCTGATATCTGCAGAGCGGCCTCATGGACGAATCGGCTTTGGTTCACCAGGCATTATTGTCTAGACGCTACTTCCAGCCAAGATGAGGCTGTGGGACAAGTGGTTCTATGTAACCTATTTCAATAATGTCAGCCACTTTTACTCTGTATTTTTTACTATAAAGAAATGATCTAGGGGCGGCGGCTCCTCTAAGGCGGAGGAGCACCTCACTGCTCTTTGAGCAGAAAAAATAAAATGATAGCGTAGTTATCATTTTTTTTTTGCAGGTTTGGGGGGCTGGAGGCACAGGGTGAGGAGTGGTTTGTGCACACTAAGTGCACATGACTACTTGGCTGGCCGTCTGGAACCGGCCAAACAGTCAAATGCACTTAGCATGTTCCCCACCAGGCTGCATTGCACAGCCGGGTGGGGAACATGCCCAGGCCCCAAGTCCCCATCTGATCGCCTATCCACGGCGCTCAGACCAATCACAACGCTGCATTGCAGTGTTGTAATTGGCTTAGGGGAGCCAATCACAACGCTGCAGCGTTGTGATTGGCTATGGGAAGCCTGGTTGCTTCCTGGTTCCCAGACTCCGGAGAAGCGAGATGAGACGGCTGGCGGAAGAGGTATGTGGTATTCTTCTTTTATGTCCCTTTTCCCTTGCCCCGCCACCCTCATTCTCTGCTTCGAAAGCTGAGGTGTGGTGACCCTTGAGGGGAAAGAGGATTCAAGAACGGTTCTCTGATTGGCTGGAGTTTGGTTCTTCCTAAAACGACGTGAATTGGCTAACAGTGTCACTCCTATAGGCTTTACTATGTGATGTTTGGCCTTCTACTGCTTATTATAATTGCTGAGGAACTCACACCTTGACAACTAGGAAGATTCAAGCATGTGAATCTATGGAAGATATCAATACTCAAAAACCACAGTGTACAGTTAAGTAACTTGTTGCTCAATGGCATGTGTGGCTGTAGATACACATGCTCTGCATACTTCTGCCATCTAGTGTTTGGTCCGAATGTGTGCAATGTGTTTTTCTTCAAAGAAGTCTCTAGAGTCACGAGGTAAAGTGACTCCTCCTCTCTGTGATATTGCGCAGCAGCATCGACACCATTGTTAGATTGTTGTCTTTCCGCCATCGGGTTTGGATGTGTTCTTATGCTCTCCAGTTCAAGATTGCTTTCGGGCTCTCTTCGGTTTGTTGTTAACCTCTATACCCGTCGGTATTGTTTTCTTCGCGTTCCACCCTTGTTTTTCGAAACCGGAAGTAATCTTTTGGTCTTCAGTTTGATGTTCTCCAGTCACTGCCTTTTTCTCATCTCATCGGCTTCGACCAAGGATGGGCTGCTAATGGACTGAACTCCATTTCGATTCTGTCCCAGCTGCCACACAAAATGCCCCCATACAGACCTCTATCAGGTTTGCAACCTTTGTCTCCCGACCACACCGAGAAAAACTGTGAGGCCTGTCGATCTTTTAGATCAAAGAAAACGTTGCTGGACCGTCGGGTGCATCAGAAAGAGATGCAGCGCAAAGATCTGGAAGAGACACCCAACATCTTTGGCCAACACTATGTCGAACAGGCAGAACAAGAGCTGCATTTCAGCAGCAGAGAAAGAGGCCCTTTCAATATCGGACTCCGAATCTGAAATAGAATTTGACCTACAGATGCAGGACTTGCCTTCAGGACAGCGTAAAGTGAGTACCCATACTCCTGTCCAGTCCACTAAGACATTTGGTTTCAAATGAAATTATGGCTCCCAGGCCACCACTGCCGACAGGCCATATTAGACATTGAATAACTGCTACGGATACTCCGGCACCAAAAGCCAAGTCAAAACTTTCTGCATCGAGCCGACCAGTCTCTGTGCCGAGTCGACCATCCAACGCATTGGCTCCGGGTACCCTATCCTCTGCCACTTTGGCTCTGACCACCTCGGCATAGAAACAGAGACCACATTCAGCACCGAAACCATCCATGTCGGCACCAGAACCGATCCTCAAAACTATGAAGGAGAGGCGTAATCTGAAGCAGAAGATGATACACATTCAGCCTTCTACTGGTCGTATTTTGGCAAAGACAGTGCAATCAGCGCCTACTCCAACCAAGCGTCATATTTATTTTGAGGAGGCCATCGATCTACCCGTACTTCCTAAGAAACAGACAAGGGACATTGTAACCAGTTTCTTTACAGCCACCTTTGCCTGCTTTTTCTCTGCCTCTGCCTCCACCTCCCTCACCACCACGACCTCCTTCATCACATCACTTTCTTAGTGGTATAAGATACATTACTCCACAGGGCTCCCTGCAGTAAGACACTGGGGATCAGGCGGAAATCGATGACAATGATTAGCAGCCTAAAGATCCATGGGACAGCATCACACCTCCCCATCAAGGGGATATTACAGAGGTACATATAGAGGAAATTCCCAAGGGCGTGGGAAAGGTGCCTCCCCTTGCACCACACATTCCACTTCCAAACAGTGACCCATTTTCCATTCCCCCAAACTATTTAACACCTTTCGGGGGATGACTACAACTTTTCTTCCCTGCCTGGAAAACCATAACAGACCAGTGGATGTTGGATTTTATCCAACATGGTTATTGTCTGGAGCTCATCAAAACACCACCATACATCACACCTCGCATGCACATACTTTCCAAACAACACCAAACCTTGCTCAAACTAGAAGTACCGGCTCTCTTGCAAAAAGGAGCCATAGAGCCTGTTCCTCTTGAACAACAAGCTTCAGGTATATACTCTATACTTCCTCCTTCCCATAAAAGATGGTTCACTCTGGCCCATATTAGACCCTAGACCGTTAAATCGTTACATCCTCTCTGAGCACTTCCATATGGTAACTCTCCAGGATGTGGTTCCTCTATTACAAGAGGGCGACTTTGTCTGAACTGGATTTAAAGCACACTTACTTTCACATCCAGCTCACCGAAAATACCTCTGGTTTGTCATAGCAGGAACACAATATCAGTTCAAAGTGCTTCCATTCGGAGTCACTACCACACCCTGGGTGTTCACCAAATGTCCAGCGGTAGTTGCAGCACTTCTATGCAGAGTATTCATGTCTTCCCCTATCTGGACGATTGGCTCATCAAAGCTAGTACGCTTCAGTTGTATCTGCAACACACTCCGTCCACTCTACAAATTCTTCACCAATTGGAGTTTACAAGCAACCTACAAAAATCACACCTTCAGCCATCACAGATTCAGCCTTATCTAGCAGTTATTCTCAACACACAGCTGGGATTAGCCTACCTAAATCAAGTCAGGATTCACAACATCAGTGTTGCTACATCAGTTTCACCCCAATCACACAAGTCAGAATAGTTCAGCGACTTCTAGGCATGATGGCATCTTGTATTTCAATAGTGCCACATGCGAGAATACATGTGCATCTGCTACAGGAATGTCTGGTGAGTCAATAGTCTGTCACAGGGTCAATTGCAAGCTCTATTGTTGCTAGACAGACGCACACATCACTCTCTGCAGTGGTGGAATACACAAAACCTATCAAGGGGGTAGCCGTTCCTCAACCTTGTTCCCCAGATCATTCTCACGGCGGCACATCATCACAGAATGAGGTGCACACCTACAGGATCTCACAGTTCAGACTCTCTGGGACACCAGAGTCTCCACATCTACCTAGAGCTTCAGGCAGTTCACCTAGCATTGACAGCAAATTCTAATCCACCTGAAAGGCAAAGTTGTCTTAGTCCAGACCAACAACAGCCATGTTCTATTTGCAAATGGGGGGGGGGGGCACACTCCCTAAGGTTATCACGCCTATCTCAGACGATTGGTGTTGGGCAGTACGTCACAACATTCACCTGTTAGCAAAACACCTCCCAGGGACGGACAGTGACTTCGCCGTCCTCCTCCCATACTTCCACATGTGGTGGTTTCCACAGATCGACCTGTTCACAACCGTAGACAACGCAAAATGCCCGAACTTCACCTCCATGGTCCCACACCCACTATCCAAGGGCAATGCTCTATGGATGAACTGATCAGGGATATTTGCCTACGATTTTCCACCTCTTCCCCTTCTTCCATTTGTGGTTCGGAAGCTCAGGCAAACGTCTCGCCCTCATTCTGGTAGCTCCAACGTACCAGGCTCCAGACCAACAGCAACCCACCTATTGCAGGTGACAGTGGCGGGCACGTGCATGCAACACATTCACCGATTGTCACGTGGAACCCCACTTTACACCCCACTGCTACCACTTGCAGGGCTCCCCCGAGACCGGGAGCACTACACTGCACGAGCTCTCCAAACCTGGACAGACCACTCACTTATGAAGATGGGATCCATGTTCACAGATGGACATCTACTCCCATTTGATGAACTAGGAGCAGACACTGGCCTCCCCATAAAGGTCAGTTCCTCCTTTATGGGCAATTGGTGGCGGATTGCTGCCGAGCCTGGCATATGTCAGACAGGGAACCAGCAACACACCTGGTCCTCCAGGCTATTCTGCAAATGGGCCCTGGACGCCATATTGTGACATGGATATGCAGAGCCATTCGTGACCTAATAGCAGTATCACTCACCCCCCCTACGGGATAAATTGGAAGAGGAATTCCAGAGGCCACTGCATGACAAAGAATGGGAACAAGCGCTAAAGTATCCAAAGAAAGTATCCCGTAATCCCCGATTTAAAAACCTACAATTTTTCATCCTACATCACACATACCGAACACCTGAGCACCTTCAACGATACTATCCTAACACATCATTCTCATGTCCACGATGTCACACTTCCAGAGCGACTTTCTTCCACATGTTCTGGAGCTGCTCAGCACTACAACCCTATTGGAACGCAATACATACTACACTACACGAAGTAACAGGGCTCAGGGACATTGCCTCCTGGGACGCCTGTGCGTTGGGCATATTCAAACGTCGCAAACACTGCAAAGTCGAGACACGGTTCGCGTCTCTGGCCCTCCTATTAGCAAAGCTCGGAATTGCCATGCATTGGCGAACCCTAACGGGGCCTCCATCAGCAGCCTGGATAGGAGCGGCCTCTAAATGGGGAGCGTCAGAAGAAGACGCCCTTCGATATGAAGAAGTCCGAGGCATACTTAAACGCCGTATCTCCATGCAATGGGCGGCGCTCTTGTATACCTTTAAATATACCTTAGCTAACACCAGGTCTCCTTTGTCATCGCTGCACCCCCTGTAAACCCCTCCGAATGCGCTTACCTCCAAAAACAGACTCGAAGATCCCCCATGCTAGCCTAACACATATGCTGTAAATAAGTAGTAGGCATGGGCATCTCCCTCTGAACCCTAGTGAAACTTACACTCCTTCCTCTTTCCCCACCCCCCCCTCCATGCAAATACAAATGTTGACATTCCGTGTCGCTCATCCATACCCATTCCCCTGTACCTCCCTTCACTCAGTGTAATCCAGTTTCAGTTCAGTCCCCCCAGTTTATTTACGGTTACATCTCCCTTATTAATTAATCCTCACATCTATGCACGTTTGCGATGCCGACAAGACAAAATTAAGTTCAATAAAACTGAATACACATCAATTGGGTATTAGCAGGGTACCAGTTCGAACACGAGACCTACCACATATCGGTAGATATTGTATAACTGAAACTAAATGCATGTACCAGCACCTATGTTTATCTTGATCGGTAATGATGTAATGCTTTACTTAAAAATGAATAAAAACCAAATAAAATAGTTTTTAAAAAAAGATTCTGGTAGCTCCAACTTGGGCAAGACAACTATGGTTCACCACTCCGGTTCAGAGAGGACCTGGCTTGTCAGTTCAGGCAGGAGTGTTCCTATTGGAGCTGCAGTAAAACTGATTTGCATTTGACTGGGTCTAATCTGAGGTAGCACGGTGGGCAAAACGACAATGGACTGGGATGCAGCTGAGATTAATTCAAGCATTCCATCCATCACTTTTTATATTATTTGCTTTGTCTAGAGATGACACCAGCTTGAGACCCAGTACTGAATGTTCTCTAGCCCACAGTAGGGGAAATCTAGCCTGAATCAGAGTTTGTTTTTTCTAGTGAAATAGTTAAATTGAGTTCCAGTTCTCCAGGGCTTTCAGGAGAGAGAAAATCGGGTCCACCTGGGCTAAAAGGATGTCATCCACATGCATACATATTTATGTACATACCTGGCAGCTCTCACTTCTGATGTGGCAGGTTTTGTTTTGCTTTCTGAGCAACAGACTCCGTATCTAGGTTGAAAAGTAATCGAGACAGGGGACATCCTCTTTTCGTGCCCCTGTGAATGCAGACCTTCCTTCGAGGACACCCCATTGGTTCTGACCCTGGCAAAACAATCTCTCTAGCCATTTAGCACCCAGGATCTCAATTCAGGGCAGAAGCCAAAGAACTTCCATGTTTCTTTGAGGTATGGCCAATGAACGTTGTAAGACTCCTTTTCTGTGTCAGTAGATGCTAGGACTGCTATTTTCTTTGTCCATTGTCAGTCGCATGAAGAATGCTCTTTGTGTTATCATTATAGTTCCTTCCTTAGATAAGCCCGGCTTGGTCTAAGTTAATTAGCCTTCACATGTTGGGGTTTACCCTGCTGTACAGGTGTCCACATTTAGCAGTGATATGAGCCTAGAAAACGGGCATAGTGTTGGGTCTTTCCCTGGTTAAGAGATGCCAGTCATGAACTCCATTCCTTGGAACTAAGCTCCGGTACTGAGAATATACACACACCGGGCTATTCCAATTACTCCTGTATACCTGCTGTTTCTACCTGTAGGACGCGTCAGACTCTAGGGTCCTTGGGTCACAACAATAAGCTCATATGACCACTTAAACTTCAGCGCAATTACACTAGCGCTATTTCCGTAACTGCAATTCACCCTGGGTACCACCCCATGCATTGAACTGCATTTTTTTGCATGACACCTTTTGGCCCGATTGGCTGATACCTCTAGCTGCACTTTGATCTACTGGTTTGTTGCCATTATTCCCGTATTTACCTCCTTATACACTCCAAGATGGCCACCACGCTAGTGTCATAATTCGCTACTTTTTGTACATTACAAGATGGCCGCCACACTTGTGTTCTACACCTTCGGGCCATTTGTCAGCTACCAGCCACAGCTGATCGCTAAATGAGTGCCCGCCCCTCTGCCGCGCGCGAACCGGTGTGTATATCTGCATCACTCCGAAGCTGCAGTGTACCACCCGGTTCCGGCGGTGATGGGTAGGTCTCTCATCTCGCATCCACAAGAGTGTTGGTGAATATTCTCTTAACTGACAAGCAGCCTCGACCCGGTATACCCAGAGCAATGCCGTAGGTAATATTATGGGTTTAGAGGCTTCTGGTTTTTGTGGCAGACGTGCGCGCTCTACTTTGAGCCGGTCAGTCGTATTGCCCACCTTGGAGCACGGCAGCGGGACCCCGCCCGCCATGCCAGAACCTCACATTACCAACTACCTGGTAGGCAGCGAGTGGGTTTCGTGTTAGTAAGTAGCTCGGGCAGGCGATGGGCCTTACCCCGCCCATTGGTAGGTCGCGTGCGTTTGGCCTGGCATGCCGTCACCTCAACCCCGTTCCTACAGCCTGTTACTGCCTCCCAGGTTGTAGGAGACTCCAAGTTATGAGTCATTCACTGAACTTGATGTGCCTTACTGTTCCCCTAGGACACTTTAATTCGGTGTCATATGTCCCGCTGGATACTGTTGAGGCGAGGCTATTAGGGCATCTAGGTGAGTCCAGATGCCTTCCGCGCATTGCATTACTTCTTGGCTATTGCTAGTTTTTAACAGAGAAAGCGCGACATCACTTGAGCTAGCACTTTCCCACGATGTTTTTCACCTTTTGGTTGTTGCACATATAGCACCTTTGTGTGACATCGTAACCACTTTTTGTACACAGTTTGGGGTCATTAATTGTCAACAGAGAGAGAAAGAGATACGCTGTTGCTATGATAATGCTGTTTTTACCATTTGCCACTGTTTTCTGTTCTTTCCATTTAGGTTGTCCGCAACATCTGTGGGTACTTTACCTACAGGTTCACAACGTGGGAGGTAGGTTGCCCACCTCACCACCCAGTGTAGATAGTTAATTTTATATGGTCCTGAAGAATTGCCATTGATCTTTCAGACATTTAAAGGCAAGAAACATGTCGACCTCTTGAGAGCAGAGCGTAGTTATCTTGACACATTGTTCTCAGATAGTCGCCACTCCGTATTTTTAACCAGGCGGTTAGCCTACCAGAATAAAATTACTTTTAGGACTACCGGACCTGTTTTAATCAACTTTTCTTCACCACCGCACCACATCTACACCTGTTGGGCCCCTCACCCACACTGCACCATACGGCAAGGAACAAAAGACCTCCGCCAAAGAGCCCCTCATTGGGTGCCCGTCGGGTATTGCAGCACCGACCCGACGAGGAGCAGGCCCAAATGATGAAGCATGACACCTAGCTGGCTGGGTGTGTGAGGGCCCTAGTTCCGAAGGGAGGAATCCCCCTCCCTCCCTTCTCTGTAGGACTACCTTGTCTGTACATGGCACCTACTTGTATATCTCTCTCTCTGAGTCTCTTGACCCCCTCAGGAACTGCATACCCTCTTCCTTCATCAGTGATGGATGTCTCACATGGTTTCCATGAAGTTCCTCACATCAGCGAAAAAGTTAAAGAAATGGGCCAGCGCATGTGCCATGCTTTAAAAGGTAGGACTCAACCCAAATGGCCCAGGTGCTTTAGTATTTTGCAACGTGGTGATTGCCAAGATTACTTCCTCCGCTGTGATTGGTTTCTCTAGTGCATGGGTACTCGCAGATATCTTCCCTGGGGCCAAAACGTTTGGTCTGTGGTGTGACCGAAGGTCATACTAATGCCAGCATGATGGTGGTGGGGGTGCAAAGCTTGTACATCTAGCGCCAGAATTGAATTGCACAATGTGGACCGAGAAAACCTGGGATCAATCATGAATTGCCCACTTGACTAAATTTTGTGATCCTAGGTAATTGTTTTGTTTCACTTTCCCTTCTTTTTCATTATCACGTAACAGAGGAACTCAAAATGCATGACTTCAGGATGTGCACTGTACAATACCTTCTACTGTGTTGGATTTAATATACTATGTTATTGTTCAAGTATAATAGCAAGCTCGAGCACCCAAAGGATGCTCCTAACATCTGACTTGCCTTTTAGTTCACTACTGGCACTGTTGTGAATGTGGGGGGAAAGCATGAATGTTCCGGAATTGATGTTTGAAACCATCACTTAAAAAAAAAATACTTCTCGATGCACTGACAATCTGATTTACTAAGCTGAAACACACTTTTTGACTTTTGGGAGACTATCATAATTTTACATGTTTGCTGCAAGAATGCTTTGCAAATGAAAGAGTTCCTAAAGCTAAGCGGTGCAAGACACACTAGTTACTTCCTTTTTTTAACTGCAACTAACCTTTAAATAAATTCTTACCTGTTTATTTAACATCTTTTTAATGTTAATACTGAGTCGAGTAAGCAGCAGTCTAGCGCTGCTGTTCATCATGGGGCCGCATGTAAATGTCAGGAGGGCCACATGTGGCCCATGGGCCATAGTTTGAGTATCACTGCTCTAGTGTTTCCATTTGAGCTTTATAGAGGGATGGAACTCTTACTGTTGTGCTGTTGCCTGGCTTCTGCTGCGTATAGGGCACTATAGTAATCTCTGAAAGCCTGGGCGATTCATCTCTAGTCGCACCCCTGTTGTGTGTTGTAATGTCCTGTATTCTGTTTTTAACAATTTGAGGTCTCTGTTTGCAGGCCAGGAGTCTACCTGCTTCATTTCTGCAGTTTGAGTACCTCTGCCGTGTGTGGATAGAGTGTATTTAGCCATGTCTGTATCAAGTGGTTTAAGTTGGGCCCTAGCTGTGTCTATCTGATAGAGACTGTTAGTTGTAGATTCCTTACCTCAGAATTTCCCCCAGGCGCCAGTCTGGATCTGGAGATTTCTTTCTTCAGCAGTACCCCTGCGCGTCGGTAGGTGGCGTCAGTCGACTCCCCGTTCGGCGTCGTGGTCGCCAGGTTGACGTCACAGTGTCTACTTAGACGCCGCCCCTGCGCACTGATGTCAGTTCTTTCTTTTTTCGCACCAGCCTAGCGCAGATCTGGAGAGGACAATCGCCCGGGCGACCCATTGTTCTTGACCCAACACCCTTCCCCTGAGAGCTTGGTGGTCCAAGCTTCCTCTTCTAAGGGCGCATTCTCTTCGGCTCCTCCAGATAGGGAATCCAAGAAGCTGGACCATCTTGGGAAGCGGATGTTCTCTTCCTCCAGCTTGGCACTGCGGTCGGTGAATACCGCGTGCCTCTTGGGCCGATACTCCCATCCCATCTGGGATACGGTCGCGCAGCTGCTGCCTCAGTGCCCGGAGGAGGACCAGGCCATTCTCTCACAGGCAGTTGCGGAGGGGAGAGACGCAGCCAAATTCGCCATTCGGTGTGGACTGGATACCACCGACTCACTGGGCAGAACGATTGTCACGTCGGTAGCCCTTACACACTATGCCTGGTTGAGGACATCTGGCTTTTCGGGGAATGTCCAGTCAACCTTGATGGACATGCCCTTTGATGGCCGTCGTCTTTTTGGCAACAAAGCAGTCTCGGCGCTTCAGCGCTTTAAAGACTCTCGAGCCACGGCTAGATCTTTGGGCCTCACTGCGCCTTCCCATCCACCCCAGTGTGCTTTTCGTCCCTTTCGTGGCTACAGAAGGGGTGCCCAACCACGTCCGGTCCAGTCTAGCCACCGGTTCCAGTACAGCCTCTGCATGGCCGCGGACGTGGGACCCAGCGTCCTCGCGGGTCTGGGAGCCAGCGGGCGGGCCAGTCCACCATCTCCCCCTGTCACTTCCTCCAAACCCTCCTAGTCCAACGTTCCAGGCCCATCTTCAGCTAGTTGGAGGCAGGATTCACCATCACCTCCTCCACTGGGAATCCATCACGTTGGACAGGTGGGTCCTGCAAATCGTCCGAAGGGGCTACTCCTTCCCCTTCGAGACTACCCTCCATCCATGTCACCGTCTTGCGATTGCTTGTCAGAGGATCATTTGGCACTTCTCCGCCAGGCAGTCTCCGCTCTTTTGGCCAAGGGAGCTACAGAGAGGGTCTCTGCGCCAGAAGTAGGTCGTGGTTGTTATTCCCGCTACTTTCTGGTGCCCAAGAAGGACAAAGGCCTGCATCCTATTCTAGACCTACAGGCCCTTAACCGCTTCCTCCTCGACTCCGAAGACTGGATGGTGGCGTTGGACTTGCAGGACGCTTATTTCCATATTCCCGTCCTGCCAGCCCACAGATGCTATCTATAGTTCACGGTGGGCCACGAGCACTTTCAGTTCACCGCGCTCCCCTCTGGCCTTACCAGTGCCCCTCGGGTGTTCACAAAGGTGATGGCGGTGGTCGCAGCTCATCTGCGCAGATCAGGGGTTCCAGTCTTCCCCTATCTCTACGACTGGCTGTTGAAGGCGGGCTCTCCTCAAGCTGTCGTTTCCTACCTCCAGACTACGGCTGATGTTTCAGCCTCTATCCCGACTTTCGGTGAGAATGGCTCTGAGGCTGCTGAGTCTCATGGCCTCTTTCATCCTGCTGGTGGATCATGTCGGGTGGCATATGCGGGCTCTGCAGTGGGACCTGAAGTTCCAGTGGGCGCAGCATCAGGGGAATCTTTCCGACTACGTTCAGATCTCAGAGGGAACTGCACAACAACTGCAGTGGTGGCTAATGAAACAAGATTAGGTCAGAGGCAGATCCCTCTCCCTTCCCCAACCAGATCTAATGGTAGTGACGGATGCATTACTCCTGGGATGGAGCGGCCACATTTGGGGAAGGTGGAGAGCAGAGGCATCTGGTTTCCGGCGGAGTTCGGGCTCCATATCAACCTGCTGGAGCTCTGGGCGATCAGCCTGGCACTGAAGGCATTCCTTCCCTCTCTCAAAGGGAAAGTGGTCAGGTGTTCACAGACAACACCACCGCCATGTGGTACTGTAACAAACAGGGCGGGGTGGGGTCGTGTACCCTTTGTCAGGAGGCTCCTCCGCCTCTGGACATGGCTGGAACATCAGGGCATAACCCTGGTGGTTCAACACCTGGCGGGTTCTCTGAATGCCAGGGCGGACGAACTAAGCCTACGGTGCTTGGTCGAACACGAATGGTGTCTTCATTCAGAGGTGGTGCAAGGTCTCTTTCAGCAGTGAGGAGAGCCTTGGTTAGATCTGTTCGCCACCAAATAGAACGTGCAATGTCAGCAGTATTGCGCATTGGAGTTTCCAAGGCGGCACTCGCTCAGCGACGCTTTTCGTCGGGAGTTGAACTGCGGCCTCCTGTACGCCTTTCCTCCTGTACCACTTCCGCCTCGAGTGCTCAAGTAGATCAAGCGTGACCGGACCCAAGTTATTCTTGTTGCTCCGGATTGGGCACAAAGAGTCTGGTACCCCAAGCTTCTGAGCATGGCCATCGATCCTCCGATCAGACTGCCCCTTCGGGAGGATCTTCTGTCGCAGCAGCAGGGGACGGTTCTATACCCGAACCTGTCCAGTCTCCACCTTCAGTGGAGATTGAGCGGCGACAGTTGACAGCTTTCGACCTTCCGCCCGAAGTCTGTGATGTCATCTTGGCAGCCAGTCGTCCCTCCACTAAGTCGGTATACGCCTGTAGATGGAACAAGTTTGTGGCATGGTGCACCGCAAAGGCTGCGGATCCCCTTTCTGCCACTATTTCAGAGGTCCTTTTATATATACTTTCTTTGGCCCGGCAGGGCTCTGCTCTGGGCACTCTCAAATGTTATCTTGCAGCTATCTCTGCTTTCCTTCGGCTGCCAGATCAGCAATCCTTGTTCAAGTCTCCTATTGTTAACAGGTTCTTTAAGGGCATTACTTATCTGTTTCCTTCATCTCCCTTCATAATGCCCCAGTGGGACTTGAATATTGTTCTCGTATTTCTTATATGTGCTCCCTTCGAGCCTCTTCATAAATGTCCTCTCAGACTCCTTACTCTCAAGACTGCCTTCCTTGTTGCCAACACCTCTGCTCGCAGGGTGAGTGAGCTTCAGGCTCTTATCTTCCAAGCCCCCTTTCTTCTCTGTGCATCCAGACAAAGTGGTGCTTAGAATCGGGCCTTCGTTCCATCCTAAAGTGGTTACTCTGTTTCAGGTAGGACAGTATCACCTTGCCCACCTTTTTCCCACCTCTGCACCCTTCCAAGGAGGAAGAGAGACTCCACCATCTGGACCCTAAGGGTGTGCTGTCATTCTATCTTGACCACAATAAAGACTTCCGGGTGGATGATCAACGCTTTATTGGCTATGTGGGTGCCAAGAAAGGCCAGGCTGTTCAAAAATCTACCCTCGCTCGATGGGTTGTCCTTTGCATTAAGATCTGTTATGCTTTAGCGAAGAAGGATCCTCCAGTGGGGTTGCGTGCTCACTCCAGTAGGGCTACGGCAGCAACCACTGCATTGGCACGCGGAGTCCCACTCCTTGATATCTGCCAGGCGGCAACGTGGGCATCTCTGCACACGTTTACCAGACACTATTGCTTGAACAGTCCAGTCCGGAGGGACAGCTATTTTGCCCGTTCGGTCCCCCAGGACTTTCTCGTGTGAACTTGGTTAGCAGACCCTCCTCCACGGATGGTATTGCTGGGGTATCTATTCTAAGGTAAGGAATCTACAACTAACAGTCTCTATCAGATGAACAAGTTACTTACCTTCAGTAGCGATGTATCTGGTAGAGACATATGTTCGATGTAGATTCCTTACCGCCCACTCTGTGAACTGATTTCTTGGGATAGGGACTCCCTTATAGGGCCCTAGTTGTAGCGCACCAGTGGTCAGTGTCTTTCATGGCTCTGCACTTCTGGCGTGGAAAGTCGTGTCATAACTGACACCAGCGTCTATGGGCGCAGGGTTGGCGTCTATGTAGGCACAGCGACGTCATCCCGGCAACCATGGTGGCAACGACGGATGCCGGGTCGACCGACACCACATACCGACTCGCAGGGGTACTGCTGAAGAAAAAATCTCCGGATCCAGACTGACGCCTTGGGGAAATTCTAAGGTAAGGAATCTACAACTAACATATGTCTCTACGAGATACATCGTTACCATAGGTAAGTAACTTTTTCAATATGAGCCCTGTTTTATGCACTCCAGTTCTCTTGTGAGTGATCTCTAGTTTCCTCACTTGAGCTGCCAGCCTCCTTTCTAGCTTTGTTGATACTGATGGCTGTGACAGTCAGGTTCCCCCTTGGTAATACTTGGAGGACACAGCACAAGGTGTTTATCGCCATGTTGCCTTTATCATTGTCATCCAGGTAATTGTGGATTACTTTCTGTATTTGTTTCTAATGTGTTAAATCTTCAGGAGGTTATCCCAGGCTTGAGAAATAGATAGCAGTTGGATGGGGGCATGATCGGAGTTAGCAGAGACCCACTATGTCCATGTTTGAAATTTTATCTATAATCAAAGGGGTCTCTAAGGTTTGATCCAACTGTGTGTGTAGTGTGATGCTAAGGAGAATAGAAATTCTCTTGCCCTTGGATATTGAGTGCCAAGCATCAGCGAGGCCCAGCTCTCTCTCTATCCATTTCTTCCCCTCTTCTGACATGGCCCTGGACTAACCCATCCTCTGGGCTGTCCTCCGTAACTAGCCCCTGAACATCTCCTTGAAGGGTGCTAGATATAAGGTTTGTGACTCCTCCCTTTTCAGTTGGTCCCGAGCAAAAGAACAATCTCAGGAACCATTTGAACCTCATGTGAGGTCAGTTTTTCCTCAATAAGTGTCTCTTGTAAGAGGCCTACCTCGAATCCGTATCATGACATAGATAGCAGAGCTAATTGTTCAGATGGTGCTGTGAGGCCACACACTTTTAGGATCAATATCTTAAACATTCCCATGTTGAAGCTATGGGTAGTTTAAAGTGGAGGGGGGTTCCATGCATATTTGGTCCATGGCCCCCTCCAGCTGCCTATAACTGGCTCAGAACTGTATATGGTCATGAATAATTTCTGCTGCGGTTATAACAAAAATAAGATCACATAACCAGAAGCTCCCCTCCATCACTTTGAGGAAACTTAACAATCTTAATATTCCCCCTCTTTGTATATATTGGATATTAAAGTTCTCTTTCCCTGACTAGACTGCATCTCTCTCATCCAACTTCCTTCTCCATTGGCCCTTTGCTCCCCTCCTTCTGAGCCCCTTCCTCTTTGCCACCTTGTCATTTGCACCCCTGCGGCTGAATGTGCTCGCAGTGGAATCCCTCCCTTCTCGGACTCTTTACCAGTCTAAATTTGTAATCAATATTGGTCAGGCTGCTTCTCTGTCGCCACATCTTCAGACTACTTCATTATGTCTTATAGTTTTTCGCCGTTGCCTCCGGAAATAGTGTTGGGGTTCCATTTCCACCAACAGCTTTTTCACATCTTCTGAGTCTTTGGGGTTTTACTGTTCAATGTCCAGGGGTGTTGGTCTGGTTCTTCACGCTGACCCTGCTTTTCCTCGAGCCCTGAAGGCGGTGAGCCTCGACGAGGGACCTCAGATTTGGATATTTCCCTCACACTGGAATATGAGCTAGAAGCAGTGAGACTATCTGTGTTTAACCCCTTTTCCTCTTAGAAAGTCTATTGCAGGTTAGAATGTTTGACCTTTTGGAAGCATGTTTGACGAAAGGCCTTGATAGAATTAATCAAGCAATAAAGATTTACTTACTTAGTTCTAACAAGATTGTACACAGTGTTCTTGCTATGCATATATCTTCACATGGGCAGGTTGGGAAGAGGGGCTAGTTGATTTGGATTCTGCTTTACCCACTTGGTATGTCTTATAGAGTTAAATGTCTTCACTCTTTAGCCTTGGGAAGTACTGACTGGAACAGATGGTTGACATGTCCCAATGCACCCGTTGGCCCCTCGCAGATTTATATTGTGCCGCCTTGAGTGGTTTTCAAGATCTTAAAGATGGCTTCTGACCCCATTGTCTTGGCATTTCTAGCATCACCCACATTTTTCAGCATCAATACTCTTTCCTAGTTCTGTCCTTTTTTATTTCATTCCATGCAGATCTCAGGTTGTTTCATCTTTAAGAGATGCTATGTCAGTTTTCAGGTTCTGGGATGTTTTCCATGAATGATCATGTAGGAGGCTGGCTTAGTATATGGTGCTAACTTATGTAAGTGTAGCACCCTGCACTAATCCACACAACCCTTATGGTGATTGTAGTGGTCTCGGACAACCTTGGAAAGCTCTCTAAGTGGTAGCTGTGGAGAGAAGCCTTCAGGCTTAGTCCAGAAGGAGTGTAAAGCAGCTTGTTTTACCAATACTTAATCTTATTGTGTAGGTTAAGTGAAAAAGAACCACACAGTGTAGTTAGAAAAATATGTATTTGTTATAAACACTCACTAACACATTGCACTATCTCCTACCCGGAGATATATCCACAATACACACAAATACTTTGGAAATAGAACACGTAAGTAGCACAGATACACAGTGGTCTCCAGCGGGGAAACCAAACCATACACTAAAATAGTGGAACGCGAACCACGACTTAAGTTGATAATGGACCCAGAAGACGTAGAATAGCCAGGGACCCAAGGTGAGTATCTAGGAACACCACGGAGGCAGTGTGCAGAGTGGGAACACGACTGCATGCTCAATGCAAGTCAATGGGTAAGTCGCGGTTGCAATTTTAAAGAAAAAGGACCCTTGCCAGCGGACCCTGAAGACACCCCGTGGAAGATGGAAGGTTAAAGAGTCACCCTTTCCATGGATACCCCAGGAACCAGGATACCTACACCAGGGAAGCTGGGTGCATAGGTGAGAAGTGACGTCATAAACCGCCGTAGACCACAATGGAGGACTTAAGCAAAGATGCCGGCAGCGAAGAAGGTGAAAGAGTCTGGTGGAACCGAAAATTGGATTCCAGATGAGACGTACCTGCAAGCAGAGGGGACAGAGTCTATGCCACTCAGGAGTGATCAGGAGGCATGGAAGACGAATGCCCACCGATGTCAGGGATGCAGGAGAGTTGACGGTGCCCTTGAAGTTGCAGCTATGCGGACCAGGCAACACTGTAGAAGACCAGGAGCTGTTCACGAGCTGTCCCACGTCTGATGTCAAGAGCCAGTGTGTCAGTGTCTGGCAAGGGCACCAACAAGCCTTGGCCACGGCAACCGACGTAGTCGTCGAAAAAGGTGCAGTGTTGGGACCAGGAAGGTTCAAGTGACTCACCACGATCAGGCAGCTCAGAGCAGGCCTGAGCAAGCAGGGGAGCCCACTGGAGCCAAAGAAGAGCTTTGAAGACCCACGGGCCGGAGGAACAGAAGCCGCAAGAGGACCTCGAGCAGCTCACCAAAGGATGAATGCCCACGGTGCAAAGGATGCGGTGCAGGCAAAGATCTTGGAAGCTGGAGATGCTTGAGGCTGGAGCTTCTTGGAGCCCGAAGATCTTTGGAGGAGAGAGTCAACAAGCCTTGGCAACGGCAAGTCGACACTGTGCACAGGGGTACTGCTCCAGCGGTTCCTACAAGGGACACTGGCTTCAAACGTGTTGTGAGGACAGTGCAGGCCTCAAAGGAGTTGCAGTACCACCACCTGTGTTGCTGAACCTTTCAGAGTCTGTAGGAGCTCAGGAACAGCAGCCCGGTCAGTTTCGTTGCGTTGCCTGCTGGTGCAGGGGAGTGACTCCTTCACTCCAAGGGAGATTCCTTCGGGTGTCTTGGATGTCCAGGCCTCGTGAAGAACCTGAATGGAGCACAGGCACAGACGTTTCAGAATGCTGGCAGGACGACGAGACCGGGAGCAGCAGGAGTCTTCCCAGTTGCAGTCTCGGTTCCCAAAGCGAAGTCCAAAGTGCCCAGATGGTTGAAGTTGAAGTGGTTTTGGATCATCTGAATCTTGTCCCATGACTAATCTAGGGACAACCCACAGGTAAGCCCTTAAGTACCCTAAGCAAAAGGTTGGGACGATTCAGGAATCCCTCCAAGAGGAGGGGCTGGACAGTGGGGAGGATACTTCCAGGTCCTTTATCCAGTTTCACACCAGGACGGGAGCCAACGGCTCCCTGAACTGGTTTCAACTGGAGTATGCAAGGAGGGCACCAAATGTGCCCTTCAAAGCAGTCTAGTGGTGCTGGCAAGTGCCCCCACCCTGTCCCAATACACTAAGTCTTGTCTGGGAGGTGGTCACACCTCCCTGTGACAGGAAACCTATTGTCCTGCCTTCCCCTGCTCGATCTTGGCACAGCAGCAGGAGGGCCAAATTGTGTCTCTGGTCGGCAGCAGCCATAGTTTTCTGTCCGGGTCTAGAAGACTGGTACCAGGAGCACTGAGGGCCTCTCGGAGGAGCTTTACAGTACATGGAATCATACCTCCAACAACGTTATTGGGGAATGATTCCAACATGTTTGATAGTTTAGAGATGACCATCGTGTAATGATGCATGGCCACTCTATATATCGTAATGGCTGATGCACTTACAACCCGGGAGAATGGATTCCGAAGGTTGTAGGGGTGTCCTGCTCATGCAGGGGCACACTCCCACTTATAACCGAGCACCCTGCCTTCAGGATTGAAATGCCTGCCTTAGGGGTAACTTATAGGTTTTAAGTGTAGTGACCTCAGATATAAAGAAACTTATATCTGTTGTAAGTGGTGCTAGCACCAGCTTACACATGCTGTAATGGCAGGCCTGTAGTCACAATTTGAGTGGTCTCCAATGGGTGGCATAATGCATGCTTCAGCCCATGGGGGACCCCCTGGTGTACCCATGCCCTGGGTACCTTAGTACCATATACTAGGGACTTACAAGGGTTCACCAGTAGCCAATATGGAGTGAACCTAAGTACTCACCATGTCCAATTTAGGGGCGAAGCACAGAGAATGGTGTCTTGTTAGCAGGATCCCAATCAGACTAGTCAGTAAAACATAATAACACCAGCAAAAAGTGGGGGTGACCATGAAAGCAGATTCTACTTTCCTACAGCTCATGTGACTGGAGCCTGTGTCTCTGTGGTTGCGCTTTCAAGCATGTTGGTTTCTGGGGTACGACTGGAGTATTTTTTGTTGACTATTTCTGCTCGCCTATGTGGCATTTTTGGCAGCATGTAAAGTACTGCCTTTTTTGTTTTCATTTGAGGCTATTTCCTTTGACTTGTGGTGGCCTCTCTCGTTTTGCTTATCCCTACTTGTGTAATCAGCTATTTTTTCTAGACTTGTGAAAGATGTGCACCTTCTGGAGGTATTTTTCTGTTTCTGCTGTGAGATCTGGATCTCTGGTGGATTCTGGCATATATGTTCCTCATCTGTCTTTTTATATGGGGTTTGCTGCGCAGGGCTACACTTTTGGTTTTTTTTTGCTGCAGGGGAGATGTTCAAGAAGGCTGCTAATGTGCTTTAGCTTTTCTGTCTATGCCTCTCTCTTGTTTGCATCTTTTCCACGTATTAAATGTGCTCTTCCCTGAGGTTCCTCGTTAAGTTATTTCCCCTTTCCTGATGCCTTCCTGACTAATCTTTGACCGCAGTTGGTATATTATCTCTAGTCTCCTCCAGGTTTTATACCCTTGTTTCCTTTGTGTATTGTTTCTTAGTATGGGGTATTATGTGGTAATATTAGGGGTCGTTGGAAATGATTAGTTGCAATGTCTTGTTATGTCTGCAATCCAGGGTGACAGGGTCTCAGGGAGCAACCGTCCTGTTGCTTCAGTTTTGGGAGCAAATTTTTCCATTATCTCCAAAATCTGCTCAACTCTGGAGTGTCTTGTACAGCAAAGCTCCTTTTGATTTCTCCCCAATTTTATCTCTGGTAAGCTTTAGGGTGCAGCCACCACGTTTGGTGTGCTGCTCTCATTGCGTCACACTCTGGCGGATGTCTTGATCTCTGCACCCAGTCGTTAAGAGAAGTGGTGTTATTCATGTTGTGCCTGACGCTTTTTGTTTGGCAGCATCATCTGGAAACTCCCTGTTTCTTTGGGGGGGGGGCGCTAAGCAGAGGTTCCCTCAGGGCATCCTATGCCACTGCCAACTTGATTCCACCTCCGAAAATAATTTGTGTTTTTGACATAGGTGTGCAGTCCTTCCTGCCAGCTGACATAAGTGATGATGAAAGGTGCTTACATAAATAGTGACTTCTAACTGTGTCAGAGCAAAGTTCTAGAATGTTTATACAGTGCAATTTCTTATTCAGAATATGTCATTGTTCAGTAACATTGCAAAAATATGATCTCTCTGAGGATGGTCAAGGCAGATTCCGAACAACTTTGTCAGTTGACATTATGATAGTGATCCATGTTGTCCAGAGAAGTCAGCATCAGCTTTGCCATCTCTTTAATATCCATCATCTTAAGGAGACATTATTTAATGGTAGGTTATCCTGTCTTAGGTTTAAACCTATAATAACTGATAAAACACCACTGAAAGGTAAACAACCCTCATCAGTGTAAACATTAAAATCTGATAAACACCTGCTCACCACACACTAAAATGCCATTCAAAGAAAGGAAAGCGATAGTAAATAAATCATTTTTATTTGTTTCCTAAAGTGCCAACACAATGTAACTTTTTTTATACAAGGTAACAGCAAGAAATACTGGTCCATAGTTTTGCTGTTTAGGGATTGTGTTTGAGGAATGTGTGGCTGTAGATACACATGCTCTGTATTCTCCTGCCGTCAAGTTGTTTTTCTTCTTCGAAGTCTTTGGAGTCATGATGTATTGTGACTACTCTCTTGTTAGTAATGCACATGGGCATCGACAGTGAGATGGCAATGATATTAAAGTGAGAGTGCAATACACAGACTTTCCATGCTTAAAACAGTCTAGCATAAGTCCGTTAGATATACTGCTAATGGAATGACTCTACATCCCATGCATTACTTCTCCTTTAAATTTAATATGTGCTTTATAGCAATCACTGCAAATAAACATGTGTTGTAATTACTGGGAAACTGTTTTTTTTTCTATTTTGGGGGATTAGGCAGCTGAATAAACGGTGAAAAGCTCCGATTTCAAAAGATTTGGAAAACGCAGAGCAAATACTACTGAAATACACAAAAACATACACTGAGAACAGGACAGTCTACTTAATGGCAAGTAACAGTGTATCTATGCTACTCACCTGGCTGGAAGTCTGGTTTACAATTTTCCAGTAATCCTATTTGTGAAATCCCCAAAACATCCAGCAAATTAATAGAAATTAATTAGTCAGTTGATGGTTAGGATTAATTGGCCTTACAACACTAATGTGGGTAACTGAATATTAAAACATTGTAGTGATCATGATGTCACTTATGAGTTTTATATTTTTGTGATGTCCTCTAGAACACTGCATTTTAGATAAGAGATATAAAGAGGTGAAAAATGTTGGTTGTTCTCATGATTTGGTCTCTATGAACCTATAAGGTGCCTTTCTGGAAGTCCTTTATGCCTTTTTGGCTTCTTACTGTATTTCAAGACTTGAAGTTCGTTGGTTAAGATACTTGTCAGCCTCCCCATGACCACAATGTGTAATGCTTTCCAATATTCTTTCTTTGATCTTCTTGTGTTTTACAATTATTTCTACTCATTTGATGCTTAGTTATTATTTGTAATATCTATATGTTTTGCAGTTATTATCCAGCAATAGTTCCAGAGGTTGGTAATAATCTGCAATAGTCCTATTGGTCAGCATCACAAAAATGCACTTGGTTCTATTATACTCCAGGAGAGGCATGGCTGTTTGCTTCAGGCTTCACTGACTGAATAAAATTTTTTTTTTAATTCTAGTTTATAATATCTAGCTGTCCTAGGGTAGAATGACAATCTCTTGTCCATTCTATCATGAATATTAATAATGTCATTAGAATCCACATTTGAGTACACAGTTTTCGACAGGAAATAATTGGCGTGGAACATGTGTGGCTTCTGCCCCGTTCAAGCAATGCATACAAATGCTCCACCAGATAGTTGTTCTGATCACCTCACAACTTTTTTTACAACACGCCAGCCGTTAGTTGTAGACTTGACCTTGTTTGAAGGGCCAGTGCTAGTGGTACATTTGACTGTGAAGTGTTTACTTTTAAAGTGCACCCCGTGTGCATGATCCAGTTATGTGGCAAGGGTGGTCGTTGTTCTGTCGGTTTCAACCTGCTCTTCCTTTGTTGATTCTACAGCAACATGAGCGCTACCATTTATTACTGCACACACCACTATCCCGGTACGGGTGGTGTTGTGCAATAGGCCCTTGATTGTCATGCTTTCCAACATTACCCTGTCCTCTTTTGTTTGACAGGCATGGCACTGTTTTGCAGCATTAATCCTTTCTGGGTTCACATGCTGTGCATCATTCTGCCCTCTAGTAGTTGGGTTGGAATTGTCTCCAGTGTTTTCTTTTTTTTTCTCGCTGGGGTCGTCGGCCATATGGTGTCATTTCTATCCCCTTGTGCTCTCAGACGCATGCCCTGGAAGCCCTCTGGGTGGGCCCCATCTGTCAGATTTGATTCTGGAGGCCATAAGGCCGATTGGGGCTACTGGACCACAATTGTGGTGATTGATGCCTTTTGCCTCTGGTGTTGCAAGGCCGACCCTACTATAGCTCTAAAACTGAGCCAAGTACAACCGTTCCACATTTGAGTCTCAGTGGTAGCATAGGCGAGGTGTCACAGGCGTCTCAGGGAGGTTAATGTGGGGGTTACTTAGGCACAGGAATCAATAACACCCCAATAGCTGCACAATAAAATCAGAGTCCAGCCCAGTGTGTCTCTTTGTAGGAAAACACAAGTACACAAAAACTTTGACTGTCACTATTCATTCAATTATGCATTAGTGTCAGATTCCTGGGTGTGGGCTTTGTGCTCTTATGAGCCTCTGCTGATATTAAACCTTTCTCTAGTGGGTCCCCTCTCTGATACTGGCACCCCCCTCCCCAAATACATCCCAAGTCCCTCCT
The DNA here is from genome assembly GCA_963921515.1 of Calotriton arnoldi. Lineage (NCBI taxonomy): Eukaryota > Metazoa > Chordata > Amphibia > Caudata > Salamandridae > Calotriton > Calotriton arnoldi. The sequence continues at coordinate 1,850,168 of CAWUFW010000081.1, read as the reverse complement.
AAATGTAGCAGACTCTGGGTCAGTCATAGAAACTGGAAGGTGTAGCTCCTGCTTTCCCATCTCCCACCTTGTATCTGGATTAACACACAGGCCTAGGCCAGATCATTCTCTCTCCAAGTTCAGGTTAGCAGCTTCGAGTTGCACTCGGCCCTCTTAGTCTATCAACAGTCCATGGTTGCACTTCAGGCCACGTAAAGCCTTCCCTGGCTGGGGGATATTCGCTAGCAGCAACAGGAACTTGTAGCAGGAAGCAGCAATCCAGGAGAGGTGCAGGGCTGTTCCCTCTTCCCACGGCAGAGGGTTCTCAATGGCTGGAGACAGGAGCCTCCTTGCAGAACGCAGCAGTCGCCTTCAGGCAGCGTGTCAATCGGCCACATAGCTTGTAGGGTTATGGCAGGAGCAGAGGCTTCTGACTGTGGTCCTCTTCCGAGTGGTGGCTGCAGATCTTTGCTTGCTTCCACACACTGGTGAATGCTTGTGGATTCTTTTTGAGTGTGCCATCCACTCGCCTACAAGTGATGGTTCTTTGGTACAGCAGATGGTAGGCGCTATCACTGTGACAATGACCTCTAATCTTCATGAGGTACACCCCAGAGTCACTTAGTTTTGAGAACTGGTCTTGACCCAACAACACACTGCGCACTTTCATAGTGTCACAGTACACTTACAGGGCACACAGGCCACCAGCAGGAGCCTATCCCAGCTTCAATTAGGTACACCTCTCCATGGTCCTAACTGCTCCAAAGGGGTATATGTCACAATGATTGCACTGCTTGGCACGGCAGTACCACAATACCATCGGCGCTCTTGCTTGGCGATTCAGATGGACCCTATGTTGGGGTCAATTACAGCACTCCTTGGCAAGATCTTTAAATGCCAGGACGGACTGACTCAGCTGCTGGCACCTAGTGGAACATGAATGGCAGTTATACACGGAGGTGTCAAAGGCAATCTTCAACAATTGGGAGAGCCCTGACTTTGTTTTCACCACCGCCAAAAACGCGTAATGTCAGCACTTCTTTGGTGGAGTTTCCAGCACAGATCTTGCTCAGAGACGTCTGTCATCTAGAGTGGAGCTCAGGACTCTTGTATGCCTTTCCGCCACTGCCTCTCCTGCCCTGAGTTCTGAAGATCAGGAAACCCCTGGCCAAAATCATCCTAATGGCACCACACTGTGCCACTAGAGTGTGGTTCCCACATCTCCTGGGCATGAGCATCTGTCTTCCGATCAAGGTGCCTCTTCTGTAGGATCTTTTGTCAGAGCTGCAGGCTAGGGCTTTTCATCCAGTACTATACACTTTGCATCTCAATGCTTAGAGATTGACTAGCAATAGTTGGACTCCTTCAACCTGCAGCCAGAGGTTGTTGAGGTTATCTTGACACCGAGGCGTCCCTTAGTCTACAAAATCAGTGTACACCAGCCATAGGGACAAATTTGTGGATTGGTGTGGCACCCGACAATCTGAACCTCTACAAATAAATTTGTGTGAAGTTTTATTGTTCAGTCTGTTCCTAGGCCAGCAAGAACTTTCTTTGGGCACTGTTAAGGGTTACTTATCGGCTCTTTCGACCTTCATGGCAGTTTCCTAATTAGCTGTCATTTTGTAAATCAACCGTTGTGATGAGGTTTTTGAAATGTTTGCAATATTTGTTTCCACCAAAACGCTTTGTGATGCCCGAAAATAGAATTTCATCCTCACTTTCTTGATGTGCAACCCCTTTTGAGCCATAACAAATTTGTTCTTTGAGACTTCTAACCTTAAAGGCAATCTTTCTCATCGCCATTACATCGGCTAGATGTGCGAGACAACTTCAGAACCTTCTGTGTCAATCCATCTTTTACTGCCTTCTTTCCTGATAAGTTGGTTCTAAGGACTTGGTCTTCCTCATCTACCCAAATTGTAACTCCTTTTCATATTGGTCAGACTATCATTCTTCTGCCATTTTTTGCTCTACTTCATCCCTCTAAGTAGGAAGAGAATCTCCATTTTTCAGATCCTAAAGAGCATTAAGTGTCTGTACCTATAGGACCAGCGAGTGGATGGTCAGCTCTTTGAAGGGTTTTCAGTAGCAAAGAAGGACAGGATAATGCAAAAATTGACCATCTTTCAGCGAATTGTTCTCGGCATAAAGATCTGCCATGCACTGATGAAGCATCACCCAGCACGCTTGCAGGCACATTCCTTTAGAGCTAAAGCTGCCACTCAGCACGTGGAGTACCTGTCCTGGACATCTTTCAGGCAGCCACATGGATGTCAGTACACAATTTCACAAAGCACTACTGCCTCGACAGTCCGGTCCTTCAGGAGGGGCATTTTGCCCTTTCGGTCCAGCAAAACTTTTTGGTTGGAGTCAATTCCGACTCACCTCTTTTGGATGTACTGCTATTTTATCTAGTCACAAGGTGAGGAATCTGTGGTTAGAAGTATGTATCAGAATATGTTACTTACCTTAAATAACAATCTTTCTTGTGGATACGCTCTATCTAACTGGAGATTCCTCACCGACCCTCCCACCTCTTCTTTCTGTGAACTGGTCTGTTTTTCCATCTTACAATGTCTAAAGTCTAGAGATGAGCACACTGGTCATACCAATATGTCTATAGATTCTGTGTCTTAAGGCGGATACATTCTAGAAAGCAACTGGCATTAGTGTGCATGGGTGATGCTTATATACGACTCTGCTGGTCATTTCCAGAGTGGAATGATGGTGTAGAGCCACATGAAGCCACCTAGCCGTGCATAAGAGAACTGCTGTAAAGTTTCTTGATCCAGTGTGACACCTGGGAATTATTCACTAGGTGAGGAATCTACGGTTGAGTAGCCACCAGTAAATTCCCATTCCAACCTCCTTCAAATTCTTTTTGCCGCTGTTCGGTCTGGAGGCACAGCCAGATGTGCAGAAGTGTAGTGTTGGAGAACCAAAGAGTCCTGTCAAGGGATCACAGATGAAAAATCTTAAGAGAACTGCAGCTTAGACAACTAACATCAATGGAATTGTGTGATCACCGAAGAAAATTGAAGGTGCTGGAATTTTTTTTCAACTGAAGGGCATCGATTATGTGGGTCAGAGAATGAACTTCGGGATTGAGCATACTCCCTTTAGATTATGCATGAAGTGCCACTCAAGTTTGCATCTTTTGTCTGCCGAAGGACCACAGACATGAAGGCTGTGAAACGTGTGCAGAGTTTAAACCCAAGACCCTGATGGCAAGGGAGAGGCAAAGGAAGGCTCACTGCGTCATGACAGTCATAGCAGAAAACATTCCTGAGAGATCTTGCTCTGTTCAGGGATGAAGAGAACCCAGAGGAAATTTAGATAGGGCAGAGTTCTGACGGCAGGGAAGTAATTGAAACCGAGAGCAAGAAAGTGTAGAACAAGACGCCGAACGACAGCGAGGTGAAGAAGCACCAGGTGACATCACAGTGGTGGAACAGGGCTGAGACAAAACATTTGGATTCTAAATCTCCAAAGCTACCTGTGGCATATAGCCTATCAATGTCATCCTGCCTCTCTCGTGGAATGTTATGACCTCAGAGGCAGTGATGACGTGTTAGAACCTGGAAGAGGGCATTGACAGTTGATGTGTCGTCGTTGGTGAAGGTGCCCTTATAAAGTGTACCTCTTACCTCAAATTGTCTCCGGCTCATCTATGCGAAGACATCGCAATTTTGGCGACGAACTGGATGGGATCAGGATTGAGTAAGCACCATAACAAGGCGACAACGTAGCGAGATGTTGGTTCAGGCACTACGGCAGCTGTGGAGTGAAGCTGAAGCGAGGCTGATACACCTCCTGCTGTACGTCCAGATGAGGATCTTCGTTGTTTTCTGCAGACAACCCTTTTTCAGTGATTTCTGTGTGGGTTGTTACCGTTTTCGGCTTGGTTCAAGTTTGAATGCCTGACGCAGCTTGGATCCTGAGGTGCGGCGCTACCTAACGGTCCTCAGGGCTGGTGTCTGTGTCTGGTGGAGTTCCCTGGTGAGAAGCAGTCTCAAGTGAGCAGTTTCCTGACGGAAAAGTAGCTTCCAGCGAGTAGTAGTAGCGCTGCCCGGCTCCTTGTAGCTCCTATTTTAGAGTTTCCATCGGGGAGCGGCTTACAGCGAGGAATTGTAAGCGCTGCCTTGCCCTTTTGCTAAACCGTTACATGCGGTGGAGGGCAGGAAGTACAGCGTCGTCGTTGAAGGAGGAGTCAGACCTACAAGGTTGTGTAGGTTGTATCAGTAGTTTCGTTTTTACGAGGCTACGTGTTCCTGTCAGCAGTTTCGTTTCTACGAGGCTGCGCAGTGGTGAGTAGAAGTAATTTCAGGAGGCAGTGTGCACAAACGATTTCACAAGTTTTTTTTTACGTTTTAATGCAGTTCCAAGTGTTGGCCTCAAGTCATCAGTGCAGCATCGTGCCATACGAAGGGGAGGACACTTGTTTACTTTGGCAGGTCTCAGAAAGATAAGAGTGTGGGCTTGTTGTGCACGTGTTCTGAGCAGTAGCAGACTCAAACGATCATCTTGTCAGCAGTTGGGCTTCACAAGGGGACAGTGACTTCTTGAAGTTATTTTCTTTCCTGTTTTGTTGTGATTATTCACCTTGTTATTTGCATTCAAAAGATGTTGTGAAAAGTTTGCTAGTGTCTGGTTTATTCGGGTTGATTAGCATTTGACTAAACTAAGTTATATTTTTAATTGCAATTGTACTATTTACAATCTAGGAGGAGATACATAATGCAGAATGTTACTTCACCACCGTTTTTCCTACCCTCTCCAGGAGAACCTTTGATTGGTTTGGCAAAATGGAAAAAGGTTTTTGGGAACTATGCACGTGTGTGACACTAATCTGAGTGCGGAGCGTAAACATGCATTATTGTTACATTGTTTGGGGGTAGGACAGGATGACTTAGAAAATTTGCCTGAGCTTCCGCATGCTGAAGCACGTGATTTGAATGAATTTGAAATATCTATAGCTAAATTAGATCGTCATTATTTGCCACCGGTGAGTACAATCTTAGAAAGGTACCATTTTGGCCTAAGGGGTCAGGGTCAGAATGAATCCGTAGAAGAGTTTGTGACTGCGTTGAGGAAATTGGCTTCGAAATGCAATTTTGGGAATGCAGTTGAAGAGAGGATTAGAGACCAGTTTGTTTACGTTGCAGCAGTGACAAAATAAGAGAGGGATTATGGATGAAAGATGAACCCCCTCTTGCGGAAGTACTTATTGTTGCGAAACAGGTGGAGCACATGATGAAGTGTGTGGGAGAACTCAAGGCAGGGAAAGAAGTGAATACTACAGGAAAAGAAGATGTAACAGAAGTTAATGCAGTCAAGACTCAGAATGTTCCTGAGGTGAAACCGAATTCTGAAGTCAAAAGTGTCAGGAGGATAGAGCAGAACTTCAAAGGAAGTTGTTTCAGGTGTGGGTTTGAAGGTCATAGAGCTAATGATAAATCTTGTCCTGCTTTGTCTCAAGTATGCAATTCCTGTGGGATCAAGGGGCACTTTAGTAAATGTTGCAGAAACAAGTCTAGGAAGTACAACGGGGTAGAGGCAAAGAAGTGTGTCAGGAAGTAGTTTTGCATGTTGGGGAGTCTAACAAGTTATTTCCTTCTGAAGTTGTGAGCATTGATGGTAAGGACATTCTAATGAAATTTGACTCATGTTCACGTATCACGATAATATCTGAACAAACGTTCTTGAGAATGTTTTCCAACAAAAAGGCACTCACTAAGATGGACATACAACCTGGAGGTTATGGGGGGTCCAAGATTGATATGCATTGATTGGTATTTTGATGCGTGCATAGGTGTGAGTGGGAAATGTACATGTGGGAAGGTATGTTTCTTGACATGGTGACGATCTCTTGGGTTGGGGTCATTAGAAAGAATTGGGGGTTAGTTTACATCCGAACAAGATACCATAAGTACAAATTGATGTAATTGAATGTGGTCAACACAAATTTGTGAAGGAATTTAAGGAGTTGTTTCAAAACAAACTGGGTAAGTTAGTTGGCTACAAACACAGGATCAAACTAAGACAAGATGCAATTCCAGTGATGGCTAAAGTGAGAAGGATTCCCATACATTTACAGACGGCGGTGGATAATGAACTCAAGAGATTGGTGGAGTGTGGAGTCATTGAAGAAGTTGAAGCAACAGAATGGTTGGCTCCCATTGTTGTTGCGCGCAAAGGAAATGGTGACATTCGTCTTTGCGTGGATTTGAGGGCACTAAACAGAGGTCGTTGTTGACAGATTTCCTTTGCCCAACATTGAGGAAATGATTACTACCTTTTCTGGTGCAAGAGTATTTAGCACGCTAGACCTAATGTCCGCTTATCACCAGATTGAATTACATGAGTGCTCACAGGATCTCGCTGCTTTTACAACTCCGTTTGGCATTTTTCACTTCAAGAGGATGTCGTTTGGCTTAATTTCTGCCGCAGCAGTTTTTCAAAGGATCATGTCAAACATCTTAAAAGATCAATCTGGTGTGAAATGTTATCAGGACGATATCATTATTTTTGGATCGAATGAGGAGCATGATCAGCGAGTTTGTGAAGTGTTACAGAAACTTCAGATGGCTGGTCTGACACTGAAAGCTGACAAGTGCAAGTTTGGTGTTAGTGAAGTCAGTTACTTAGGGTACAACGTTACTTCAACAGGGATCAAACCGAAGAAATAACTGGTAGACACAATCAAAGCACTCCAGGGACTAAAATCCAAGGAGGAGCGTTCTTCTTTTCTGGGGATGGTTGAATATTAGTCGTTTCATCAAAGACTTTGCAAGTAAGACGTTTAATATGAGAAATCTGTAAAAAAAAAATCTGACTTTGTTTGGGGTATTGAATGTTCTCAGGAATTTGCAAATGTTAAACAAGAGCTTAGCAATGCTCCTTCTCTTCAGTCTTTTGAGGCTTTGTGTGAAACTAAGATTGTATGTGATGCCAGTGGGAGACCTTCTAATTCAAATAAAAGATGGCAAGTAAAATTTAATTGCGTGCATTTCAAGAACTCTCAGAGATTCAGAACGTAACTACTCTGTTATTGAGAGAGAATCTTTAGCTGTGTATTGGTCTGTTATGAGATTCAAACAGTTTCTTCGGGGTATCAGATTTGGTGTACAGACAGATCATAAACCGTTAGTTGAGGTTTTCACCAAGAAAGGTCTAGATTCAGTTTCGTCACGCATACGGAGATGGGTTGTGGGTTTGCAAGATTTTTGTTTTACTGTTCAGTAGGTTCCATGGGCGAGCAACTATTCAGCTGATTGCTTGTCTAGACTAGTGGATACGTTTGATTCACAGTTTGACGGTGTTGATGAGCTGGATGAGGAAGATGAAGTGAGTGTTTGCGAAGTGACAGAAGGTACCATAAGTGAAGAAGAGTGGTTAACTGAGCTGAAGAAGGATGAAATCTTGTGTAAGGTGAGGAACATTGTGAGTTTGGGTAGGAGGAGTAGAACAGAGCTCAAGGACTGCGAGGGAGGATGGGAGAAAATTGTGGATGAGCTTGCGGTGGATAAAGGATTTTTATTGAGAGGTACAGGATTAATTCCACCTGAGAAGTTGAGAACAAGGATATTACAATTAGCTCATGAAGGGCACATGGGTATTGTAAAAACAAAAGGGAGACTTTGCACAGACTTTTGGTGGCCTGGCCTTGATCATGATGTGGAACACATGATCAAGGACTGCACGGAGTGCATTTGTAGTGATAAGGGGTTGAAAACCAGTCAGGCACCCATGGTCTGTAGAACACTCCCAAAATATCCTTGGGAGGAAGTAACGATGGATATTATGGGACCAGTGAGAGGGGAGCATACCACACCTTATATCTTAGTTCTCATGGATCTGTACTCCAGATGGGTGGAAGTGTTGTGTGTCCATGACATTTTTTCCTCTACTGTGATAAAAAAAGATTGAAAACATTTTTAGACGTGAAAGTTTTCCACGTTACATATTAACAGACAATGGTGTACAGTTTTGTTCACGAGAGATGGAATTTGTTTTGAAAGGTTGCGTGATTGTACACAAAACTTCTGCTTTGTATCATCCTGAGACCAATGGTGCTATTGAGAGAGGGATCAAGACACTTAAAGAAGGCATTCAATTGGCAAGACTCAATAATTTAGACTGGAAGGATGAGTTATCCAAAAGGTTATCTGGGTATCGCATGTCACCACACACAACCACTGTTAAATCCCCATTTGAATTGTTCAAAGGAAGGGCACCTTTAACCAGGGTAAATTCTGGTTGGATGCATTAGTCAAAAGGGTGTGTGGACAACACAGTGGGAGAGTGGAGAAACAAAGAGATAGCTGCACAGAAGAAGAGGAAAGAGACGTTTGACTTGTCAAAAAAAGTCAAGAGCGTGTCTGTTAGAGTGGGGGATTTTGTAAAGGTAAAAGCGCCAAAAGGGTGTGCGGATTGGTCAAAGTTCACCAGGAGGTTAGAAGTGGTGAAATGTTTTAAAAATGCTGTAAAAACACATGATGGGCGCATCTGGAACAAAAGCAGAGTGGGAGTTGTTCCTGGTCCTAAAGAATTTCCTGTTATCAACCACAGAAGTGATCAAGTGGCTAAAGATTTGCCACTCAATGGTACTCTCAAAAATAACGGGGGTGGTCAAGTGGTGCAAAGGAAGAGCAATAGTCATTAAAAGACCAACATATCTTAGAGATTTTGTAAAATGAATTGTACTCTTTTTTAACTTGTTTTATCATTCTCTCTTATTTTTAATATTTATATTTTTAATTCTTTTGTTCTCAAAGTACTTTATGTTGAGCAATTATTCTTAGGTCACTTCTAGTTCATCACTTACATCTCAAAGTGGTATATTCTTTTTTGTGATTATTTAATTTAAAAAAAAATATTTGTATGGGGAGGGAGAAGTGTGGCATATAGCCTATCAATGTCATCCTGCCTCTCTCGTGGAATGTTATGACCTCAGAGGCAGTGATGACGTGTTAGAACCTGGAAGACGCCATTGACAGTTGATGTGTCGTCGTTGGTGAAGGTGCTTAATAAAGTGTACCTTTTACCTCAAGTTGCCTCCGGCTCATCTATGCGAAGACATCACACTACCCCAACCAACACTAAAGCAGTAGATGATCGAGGGCAAGCATGAATACAAATAACCCCACCAAGTCGAGGTTCAGAGACCCCGTTGCTGGTAACCAGTCAGAATCAGCCTTCACTCTGAAAGGGTCGCACATAAGGGATAAAGAGCCTTGACGGAGGCCTTGATGCTAAAGAGGAAGTTCTAAATTGTGAAAAGAGATCTCAACATCGAGAACTAAAAAAACCTAATCTAGAGGCAGAGATGGAAGCTCTCATGAAGAAGAAAGAGGAGTTTTACAAATCACAATAAATCCACAGAAGGGGAAGTGTTATGAAGAGCAGTATTCTGAGCTTGAAGCTTCCAACAACACCGGATCCCCAAAAAGAGGAGGAAGAGGAAATCCTGTACGAAGAGGGGGATTTTAAAGGTAAATCAGAACAGGGCTCATTTCACGGCCTGAAATCAACAGAGATGGGTTTGACACATGCCACTCCAAATTTTCACCCCTGATGACATTGTGGTGTAAAATACCCTTGTTAAAATGACGGCAGGCACCTATGGAATCAAAACTGGAGGACGATCAGGCAAAACCAAGTTTCCTTCTGGAAATTCTGCTGCTATCTCAGCAGTAAAACCAATTCCTCCCAACGCTCCCCAGCATCTTGTACGAGGAGCAAAAGGCCTTTAGGGGAGCCAGCCACAGCCAAGGCTATAAAGCTCAGGATGGAGAAGTACATTCTTCCAAGAATCAGTAGGGCAGCCATGTATTACCAGGATGGGAAACCAATTTTGCATCTCCTTTGCACCAGCAGGCAAAGATTCACCAGTTACCAAGGAGATTATCACAACATGGATAATCCAAAAAATCCACAAATGCTACACTGCAGCAGGAGCAGCGCTCAGACAAAAACTTAAGAGCACACTTGACAAGAAAATAGGGAGCAACACTGGGATTCAGAACGATGTTTCCATAATTGACATCTGTATGGCAGCTACATAGTCTTCAGAAGACACTTTCATAAAACATTGTGTGGCTCTCCAAGCTAACAAAGGCACAGGTGGGTTAAGGAGTGTTAAAGCACCTCTTTGCTAATACATACTCATTTCAACGTAGCCTCTCAAGGAGGGAGAATACTGCTACATAATCGAAGCACAGCATGTGAACCCAGAAAAAAAGATTCTTGCTGCAAAATGAAATGGTTACGTACCTGTAGAAGTAGTTTTGCTGCTTGAACAAGTTTCTGGAGTCACATACGACCCTTGCACCTCTCTAAATATGAGGTGAGGTTTTGGTGACACAATGTGGAAATAATATATAGAAAGAAATAGGAAGCCACAACAAGGGGAAAATAGAATCTGAAGAGCGTGACAAAACACAGGGGCTTTCAGGGTGTGTGTCTGACGTCACAGGGAGTGGACATCACACCAAAGGGCCATTGCTACCTAGAGAGGGGGAGGGGAAAGGGAATACAAGAGACAATTCCATGACCAGCTGCTAGGTGGTGGAGTGGTGCACAGCATGGGAATTCTGAATTTTTCAAGCTGCAAAAGTACTCCTTCTGGCAAGTAACCATTTCGTTTTACACCACACACTATTCAGTAGGATTGGTCAAGGTTATTTGGCTCAAAATGATATTGTCTCACTGGTCCCTGGTATTTGAGACATTGCTTTGTGTGTCTCCAGATTCTGATATCTTTGTCTTGGGGTATTCTATTAGATCTGTGTTTCTCAAATTGTGGGTCGTAACCCGATTTTTGGTGGGTCGCGAAAGGCCAAGCAATAAATAACGATGCCTCTCTGTTTATCCGGTCAAATTTGCTGCACTTAAGACAGGTCAAATGTTAGGTTCTGTCCTCTGAATACATTTCTGCTTTTGTTTTGTTTTTTACATAAGGATTACTATTTACAAACTACTCTCACTTTGCAGTTAGAGAAAGAAAAGTGAAGTGAATTATGTGACAATCTTGCTGGGGTACAGGGAGTGTGAAAGGAAAGGCTGTAGATGTCATTTTTGTGCAACACACAGAAAAATGTAAATACCAGTAAATGAATTGTATTCATTTAGCAGTTAGGAAATAAAAAATGAAGCACTTTTTTTCTACTTCTGAAGTGTGATGGAAACAAAGATTTTAATAGGATCAAAACAAATCAAGACACTTTACTTGGTGATGCACAAATGATAAATATTCACTGAAACCCAATTTCCACACATTATCATATGTCTGCAATGTAATTTTATCTATGGAAAATGAGCGGTCTGTAAATGACAGCGCGAAACCACACAATGCTTTACTTACATTAGAAAGTCTCCCGCCTCATGTCCATTAAAGCTACGTAGGTCGTTTGGTCATGTTTCTAAAAAAAAGTTTGCGAAGCACTAATTTATATGGATAGAGGGGATACTACAAGAATGTAAGTGCTGTAGACGTTTTACCCTCTTAAAACTTTGACCATAACTATGTGAATCGACGCTTTTTAAGAACCATTGTATTTAAATTACTAGTTATTATCCCATTCTTGAGTGTGATAATGGTATCAGGCAAGGCACAGAACCTCTCTGATGCTTTTGAAGATAAAAGGGCCAACCCTGTATTCTGATCGAACTAGAAAGAAGAGTTCTTGATCTACGACTGCTGTGAGAGGAAAAATATTCGTTTTATTTCATTGCTGGGGGTCTAAGGGGCAGGGTGGATTCAGACACCGATCAGTGGTAGAACTTACATCAGGTGAACAGCAGTTTGATGAATTTTAAAATCTCTTCTTGTGTTAGTCTTATTTTAAACCCAAAATCATTGTTCTGTTGAAAATGCAACAGTTCTATAGTGGGGACAATGGTAAGTTGAAGACGGGGAGTTTAGAGCGACTTTGGAGCATCATTTGTAAAAATATAAATAGATAAATCAAATCAAATTGGAATGTTAATGCTACTGAAATATAGAAAACGTATTGGCCTGTGGCACAGACTTCATTCAACCCTGTAGCTGCCACGTGAAATGGTATCATGCTTTGAGGCATTTTTATGCTATTTAATTAGGTTTTTCTGTTGGTTAACTGTTTTTAGGTCTCGCCTGAGCCAGCGCGCATGCGTTGCTCTGCGAGGCTTTTAGTAAGGGCTTTAAACTTGGAACACACGCTCGTGCGTGTGCTTTTTTTTTTTCTTTCATCACTCGCTATTGGCCTTTGCATGCGTCTTTCTAAGAAAGACGCGATACCAAAGGGGATGATGGACGGAGCGTTAGAGCAAATCAAACACGCACCCCCAGTCAACTGATCTGGGTTTAATCCATCATCATTCTTTAGCTCACTCCACCACCCCAGTTCAGACATGGCCATATGCAAATCAGTCTGACCCTGTGCCTCATGGGAACAGTCCAGCCCGAACTGCCAAGCCATGTCTTCCCTGGACCGGAAACAAGCATCCTGGGACCGGTTTCGGGTTCAAAACCCTCATCAGCCAGGCTATCTTGAATCCAGTGGCAAAGTGAGCAAGGGACCCACGTCTGGGCATACCCTGCCAACTTAGGGCGAACAAAGCGATACCAAAGGGGATGATGGACGGAGCGTTAGAGCAAATCAAACACTCACCCCCAGTCAACTGATCTGGGTTTAATCCATCATCATTCTTTAGCTCACTCCACCACCCCAGTTCAGACATGGCCATATGCAAATCAGTCTGACCCTGTGCCTCATGGGAATAGTCCAGCCCGAACTGCCAAGCCATGTCTTCCCTGGACCGGAAACAAGCATCCTGGGACCGGTTTCGGGTTGTTTTTGCATTTCTAAGAAAGACAGCACGCAATTGGCCAAAGGCGGGTGCGTGTCCCGCCTTCTCTCTCCCCTGGCCTAGGGAGCTCGGGAGCGAGCAGCAGCACCATCTGTTTCCAATTATCGCGCCCGCGAGGTAATTGGAAACCGATGGCGGTCGCGCTGGCCCTGGTGCCCTTTTTCTCCAAACGCGGCGCTTTCACTTTCGCCGCCGACCTGGCACGCGCGGCCCCGCTTGTTGCAATTTCTTGTACATTTGCTATTTCAGCGTGTGTGGACCTGTATGCGAGTACACCTGTGGAATCCTTGTACTGGGTTTACGTGCGTCTCCCACTCTGGTATGGGATTTCTGCTTACCACTTTTGGGGTCCAACAGCCGCCACTGAGAGGCGGATTGTACACAAACGAAGCCTGTGACTTTCACCCCCTCTTCTGCATGCTTCTCTGCCACTAGACGCTAGCTTTTATTTCTCCAGTTTCTCTTCACTTCGTTAGCCCTTCTCAAAGTCCATCTCCTTTTAGTCGCCCCCTAACCAACTTCCCTTCCCTAGCCTCCCTCCGCTTCTCGCTACCTTCGCGCTCTTCCCTTCGCATACTCTCCTCCCTTCTCGGCACCCCTCTATCTTCTCTCTTCCTTTAAAAGCCCTCAGTCCCCTTCCTTCACCTCAATTCTCCACCCACCCCGCTGCCCTCTCCATCCTGTGTGGTGTACAAGTTAATGACATTAAATGACCCCTCCCCCGCCCCTAATCGGCCCCTGCAGGCCCAGGAGGCTCGGCGGGGGGGAGGGGCTTCCCTGCAGATGGCCCAGGTTGCTCCTGCCACCGACGGGCCATCTTCCCGATTCCACGCCCCGAAAAACAACGTTTTGGAGGCAACCCAACCCTCGGACGGCAAAATAGGGTCTAGTTATTCATGGCTTTCTCGTACTGGGGAATACAAGGGGATTAGCCGGCCCTCCTCGTGATAAGCCAGTGTGAGACAGCAGAAGCCCCCTTGCCCACAGCCCATCCCCCCAGCGCCTGGGCCATATGGCATCCTGCTAATCTGCTCGGCTACCATCCTGGATTGGTTCTCCCTTTAATGGGATCATTCCAGGAAGAGTTGCGGATGCCCTGCCGTCTGGTGCCTGCTGTATTTAAAGGCGGCCTGGTAGCCAGAGGGGGCCCACCCGGGCCCTGGCCTTGGAGAAGCACTGAGTTATGCCAACTCATCTCTTCAGGGTCGACACTCACTCATTACAGCCAAATGACCCAATATGGCAAACTTTTTTTTTTGTTATCGGCTCCCTTCAAAAATGTGTGCACATTAATAAGACATTGAAATGCAGTTCCTCGACTTTCTAAACAAAAATCTCTTTGCTAAGAACTTATCATATCCCTCCTGTTGTCTCCAAGCGCTGTAAATAACTGATGTTGACTATCGCACACATTAGTGATATTCCATTTAATGACAGAAGGCTGGGAGGGTGAATATGTTTTCTTAGGACCGAAATAGGGACCTGCTAGTCGCACAGATGTCAGCGGTGAGCATTTAATTGGTGGAACCATCTTGCAGGCTAATGTAGTCCAGGACCACATAGTTTGTGTCAGATATGTTTTCACTTATTTTGTTTTATTTTGCGCTTGTCAACTGATAACATTCTTTATCAGCAGCGCCCTGAAGTCAGTTCTTTCAAAGAGCATGCTTCAGAGTGTATTTGCATTTAATTAATTCGCAGTTGGGCACCTACATTTACACCTGGGCAGTACTTTAAGTAGGATGAAAAAGGAGAGGGAATCTCTGAAAGGAAAATGGCAGAAGAAGCATAACTAAGGATTCTTAACAAGAAGCCCAGCCTATGCGATTCATGGCATGGCCTAAAACTGATGCAGCACAATCTCGTGCGTGACGCCGCGTGACACTTGGCCAGTAATTGAATTCCTCTTTGTATGTATTTGTTAGAGCTCCCAGACATGCAATACAAGCAGGGCCAGTGGAATTATATGATTTTACCACTGCTGCATCTTCCTGAATTTGCCACAAAATCCATTATTTGCTGCATAATCCGCATATTTATTTGTAAAAAAAAAATGTTTGTAGCATAAATGGATCAAAAATGCAGACACGTGTTGCCAGACAACGGAAGTTCCTTCACAAAGGTTGACTAGCCATCTTTATGTTGCCTATTGGTGTATTTGGGTGTTAAATTTGTACTAATGAGGTGAAACCTTTGCACATACAGTGTTAACCTGTGTAAAAGTGACAAAATAATGCCCAGTATCGCCGTATGTTGAGCCGCTCCAAAGTCGGCAGGTCTGCACATAGGGCCACCTCGCTTCCCCCTAGGTCCCCGCATTTGCTTACGGTTGCCCAGAGGGCCCCCGTTGACCAACTTGCAACTCCCCAAAATTCATGCCGCATCCCGAGGCACCGTCCTCCCTCACCAGCAACACCCCCCCTCAAGCCCTTTGCCTCGCCCACGCCAAACCCCACCACACTTCACAGCCACCCGCACCCACCCCCTGGAATCAACCCCACCGTGCCCAGACTGATACTTTAGTATGCTCAACCCACCGCCAAGCCTGTGGTAAGCACCACAACTCCCGTCCTGCAACCCCCAACCCCAGGATGCGCACCTCCCCACACAGATCCCCCGCAATCCTGATGCCCTCGGAGCCCCACATAATACCCACGAATTGCAAACTTCAAACCACCACCAAGCCAGCCCCAGAACCAATACCCCTGCCCTACTATCCTCACACATCATCCACCTACTCTCCCGCAAGTCTTATACTTGTTTTTTTTACTTATAAGGTCCCAAAGGCGAGACCTATTGGCTATGCCAATGCTTGTTTCTATTTACTTACATTTTTCGCTTACAGTTAGTAGATGGAACTGTGATTTAAACTCGTCTAACTGTGGTACCACAATTTGTGTGAAAATAACCAAGTCGACGAGGGCAGTTGTATGTTCTTGAATAGTTTGTCAGATATAAAGTTCTTAAAGTAATGTAGATACTTTTACATAGAGTGAGCATTGTGTGTTTGTGGATTGTACTTGTAAGCATGTCTGGCTTCACAGTCCTTAGAAAATATGTCTCGATTCGTTAGTCAGTGCGGCTGTTGGGCGAAAAATTGGTGAGGATCAACTGTCTTTTCGTTTTGGCAGTCATGTAGTGTAACCATCATACTGGAGAATGTGTCCCTGGTCTTTCTGCCTTGTGCAGATGCAGCAGGGATGAGTGTTTGACTTTGAAATTCATTCTTGTCCATCTGCTGTACCATATTTCAGCAGCACCGTTGTTGCAAAGCCGTAATAGATTTAAATGTATATCTGCTTACTAACATATCGCTCATGAACACGCTTACGTTAATTCTAAAAGGGATTTTTATATTATTTTCCCATGCTTTAGATTTTTGAGTATTTGTGCTGATATGAGCTCAATTCCGTCCACAAGCTTTAGAAAGTATACAGCTACATTGTTCATGTAAAAGCTATTCATCCAGATTTTGGAATTTGCTATTTAGTGTTTTTTTGCAGAATGGGAATCTTTCAGGCATGAAGTGGTAGTCAAGAGCTTTTGAGGTTTGTCTGCTGTGACCCATGACCTTCGTTCCTGCAAGGTCAACATCTGAGGGCAGGAGATTAGGCAGTTTAAAAGAAGGAATGGGAACTGGAATGGAAAAATTAGCCAGCACGTTTTAGGAGCAGAACATCAAAGTACTCTTCATTTTTCTCTAAATCGATGTTAGCAGAATACCCCGCTTATTGTTCCTGGCGATGCTCGTTTGTAAAGGGCGAAGCGCAAAGTATGCATGCAAGAGGTCTTCTACAAGCCTAAGAATAATGGCAGTTGCTGGATTGTTCTGCCCCGTATCAAAAACAAATGAAAAGGTTTGAGGATTTTAATGGCTGGGAGTTTATATGTAAATATTTGGAAATTATCACATTGTCTGAACGCTGAAACATTAACGGGCGGCTATTTATGAACTACTATGCCCTGGTCACTGCCTTGAGTATAGCGCTATTATAAATAGGTAACGGATGCTACTTAGTTTTGTTTTCAAATTTAATATTGGAAAGAAATGTGCATAAAGCTGCACCATGTTTATCTGTTCGTATTGGGTAATGCAAAGTTCTTGAGATGGCAACGCACGCAGTATGTTGACGACCCCCTAACTCCATGCAGTCTTATTTTTGAATAGTTTTGAGTGTACTTGCCATTTAAGTGCTTTTGGAGCTGTTGCTGCAATGTTGTCTCCTAGCATGTGACCTCGAGTTGTGCAGTCCATGAAATCAAGTGCTCATTTGGTCTTTTCGATTTCTTTTAGGGAGCAGAATAAGCACAGGTTTCTACATAGTGCCCGTGAATAATTTAGTATCGCTCAGTTATGTTTAGCTGCGTGTTTTTATTGCACCACTAAGAGCAACGTAAAAACTTACTTGTTTCTCTGCATATCAGAACTTGAGGTATATTTTACGATAGCTCAACAAACTCAGTTATTGCTCCCTCCTCTAATTTATTAATCTGAAAGTTTAGTGCATATCCCAGTGTAGAGAGCCGCACGCCATTTTCAGTTTCATGGGGCCGGCTTCCAGCTGCAGGTCACTAGTTCTCCCCGGCTCCAATGTCGGACTTTTCCCTAGCAGTGTGTGGCTCTTCCTCGGAATAATAACCAGTATTGGCTTATCTCTTAAAACCATGTGGGCTTATTCAGACTCTGCCTGGAATCAGACTCCCAGCCTCTTGAGACATCACATGCCTTCTGA
This sequence comes from Calotriton arnoldi, assembly GCA_963921515.1. Classification (NCBI taxonomy): domain Eukaryota; kingdom Metazoa; phylum Chordata; class Amphibia; order Caudata; family Salamandridae; genus Calotriton; species Calotriton arnoldi. Next base: position 1,832,601 of record CAWUFW010000081.1, on the reverse strand, counting down.
TACCTAGGGATTCCCTAGTTTGAGCTGGATCAAATTGTGATTTGCCCAAACATTGTTTCACTCTTGAACTTTGATGCTAATACAATTCGGTACAAGTGTACCGCGGGTGTAGTTAATATTGTAACTCCTGAAAGTGTTCAGTTAATTGATCCGTGAGATTGCATATCATCTACAACATGTGGCAGACCTAAATCCCAAGTGATTCAATCATCAACCTATTGTCTTGTGTTATCAAATTGCTGACCATCAACAAATAAATGTACGTATGTAATTTTTAGGTCTCGCCCTGAAGCCAGCGCTTGCGCTGGTCTGGGCGAGACATTTTGTAAGTGGGCTTTTAGAAATGCGACCACTTTTTTTTGGGCTTGCCTAGAGCATGCGGGTACGCGCACAGTAACGCGCATTCCTCGCATGCTCCAGGCGCCATATGTCTTTCCTCTCACTTGCTCCTCCCCCTCCACAGAGCGCTTCTCGGGGCCGCGCGTCCATGTCACTTTCACGGCCGCGCGTCACTTGCTCTCCCGCTCCTCCCCCCTCCCCCACCACAGAGCGCGTCTCGCACGGCCGCGCGGCCAATGCTTGTGGTGTATGTGTTCCATATCGTTTGCATGGACATACAGGAAGAAGTTACCAAAAACTCTTGGCGCCATCTTTATTGAGTGCAGAGACGCAGACAATGGTTAGAAGTAGTGCTTAATTTGTGAGGTGCCCAAAGTTCTGCTCAGATGCCCGCAGCCATTTCAATTAAACGTTGGCGCGCCGAATACCAACCCTGATTCTCTTGCGCTCAGTAAGTATCTGTGAGGAAAATAGGCGCCGGCCTACCCACCGGCTGAAATTAAGCACGGATTAGAAGGCTGCGTGCCAGTCAAAGTGCTCCTCTGCATTGGGAGCAGCACTGCAGCTTTGTCTGCTCTTAAACAGCGACCAGCTACTATTATCCAGTGTCACGATGCAGTGAAACAGTCTCACCTTTCCAGCGTCTCATTTTGCGCTATGGTGCTTATTGAAGTGAAGGAAGGCCCAAGCTCATGTATTCCAGGCAAAGCCCGAGGACCAGATGGAGTCCCAATTGATTTCTTCCAAGAAATACCGGATTTATGGGCCCCTTTGCTAATGAACGTCTTAAATACTATAGCCAGGGTAGGCCTCCCTCCCTCATGGTCCACAGGCATCATTGTCCCGATATACAAAAAAGGGGACAGGGCAAACCCAAAAAACTACAGACCCATCCCCCTGCTGGATACTACTTCGAAATTGATGGGTCGGCTCCTCCTATCTAAATTAGAGGGTTGGGCGAAGGAGAATAATATTCTAATCCAGGCCCAGTATGGGTTCCAGCAGGGAAGGGGCACTGTGGACCAGTGTTTGAATCTAGCAATGATTTTAGAAAAATATGTTCGAATAAAGGGATGTAAAATCTACATGGCTTTCATGGATTTGTCGGCAGCGTTCGACTGCGTTGTCCATGAAATGCTATGGAAGATTTTGGAGGAGATAGGTGTAGACCATGCCATAATAAATTTTATAAGACAGATGTATACAAATGCTACGGCCCGATACACTAAAAATGGTGACTGCCCCCGTCCCTTTCAAATTGCTAGAGGAGTAAGGCAAGGCTGTGTCCTTGCCCCATTTCTCTTCTCTGTCTATACAAACGGCGTTGAAAACGCTCTTATTAAGGCCACTTGTGACATTCCTATATTTGGTCTTCAGCCTTTACCTATCCTCGCATATGCGGATGACGCGGTATTGATTGCTAGGACAGGACGTGGACTTCAAAGTCTGATAAATACTTATGTATCTTTCATGGACTCCCTAGATTTAAAGGTAAATCACGCCAAGTCCTTTGCAATCATAGCCGGGTCCAGGAAAAGAGATAAAAGCCCCTATTTACATGTAGACCGAAAGAGAATGGAGGTGGTCGATACTTTTCCTTATCTGGGGGTTCTCTTTGACAAAGACTCATCCTGGTCAAAATTGGTGGAAGGCAGGAAGTTGGGCATGGAGAGAAGCCTCTCAGCTATAAAAACCTTTGCCCAAAAACTAGGTGTAAGACCTCTGATACCGCTAAAAAACATCTATCAGGCCAAGGTTAAGGCGGCGGTAACCTATGGGGCGGGAGTATGGGGCCGGGTAGCAACCAATACTCTCCAATCCACCGAAAATAACTTTTTTAAGTCCTCGGTTGGCCTTCCATCCTCCTCATCAAATTATACCTTACATCAGGAATTGGGCCTCCTCTATATACAAGACGCAATTCAACTGGCTCCAATCCTTTTGTGGCACTCAATTTGGCGGAGGGAAACAGCGCCACTTACACAACTGATACTAAGGGATTGTTTGAGCATGGAAAAGAGTAGAATGTCGCTGTGGCTTGGTTATGTGGAAACAGTCCTGAGGGAAATTGGCCTTCACGACCTATTTAAGGAACCCTCGACTTGTAGAAGGGTCTCAAAGAAAAAGGTTTCTAGTATGTTCATTTCAATGGCGGATTACAAGCGGAAGGAACATCATAAAGAAAAACACGCAGTTGTTACCTATCGCCAGAACCCGCCACTGACAGAGAGAGGAGAGGGTTCTTTTATCTAGCCAATGTGACCAGCACAGATTTATACTGTTGAGGTTCCGCATGAATATGATTCCTCTAATGTTGGGCTACCCGGCGAAAACTTATAATCATGCGGAGCTAAGTTTATGTCCATGTGACAGCCTCTCAAGACAAACTGAATTGCACATGATGTTATTTTGCAGGCTCTACGAGAAAGAGAGGAATTACTATCTTAAGCCCCTTTTAAAGCAGAAGAACATTAGGCAATGCTGAGTTGCACTCTTCTTTTTAAAATTGTTATCCGACCCCCTAACATGCTTTTCATTAGTCTCGTTTCTCTGGGCATGCATGAGAAAAAGGAAGATGGGGGATGTCAGTATTCACGGGCGGACAGCGAGTTAACCTGTCCTGAATACCAGAGTGTGGCTTATACAAGTTTGCGGTCAAATGGGTTTTTATTCTTTTATCTTTTTATTATCTTATATACAGATGGGATATGAAATATTTTATGATTATGAAACTGTTATCATGTATTTAGTCTGTGCTTTTATGATCTTTTTAAATTGATCAAATAAAGAAGAATTGATTGATTGATTGCCAATTTAACAGATGCATGAATGAAGTTTATTGATCCAAAATACCGCTATATATGTATATTGCAAAGGTGTTTTTTGGAAAAACAGTAGCCTAGTGAGCCAGCTAAAGCTGTCTCAGGAGGCCAGACTTAAACATTCAAACTAAAAGTTTCCTTTTCCCTGCACAAGTTAATTGTCATCTGTATGTAACCTGTATAAAGCACATGTTCTGTAATTTGCAAGAAGAAAATTCATTAAACCTGTGTTCAAGTGCGGCATTTTTTGTTTCTTCACTTACATCGCTCACAACGCAGTCTACCCATAACCATTCATCAAGGCAGTTGTTTTCTACTCCGAATTCAGGGACATAAAAGTAGGCATTTAATCTCCACATTCTGATAGGACGGTGCATACTGCTCTTAAAGCCTTGTGGCAAGTTTGCCTATGCATCAGCTAGACCTTCTATAGGAACTTACCAAATTAACTTTCATGCATAGTTTTGTAATGCTATGTTTTTCTGCAGAGCATCTAATTGAACATCAAGTTACTTCTTTGGTAGTTGGGTTCTTAGGCTGTGCCGCGGTAGTTCAGTGAGTAACTACTGTGACCGACATAACCCTATTGAAAGCATCAATATTCGCTATCCGCATCCGCAAAATCTAGCATAGTGAGAACTGTTTCAAACTAATTATTTCAGCCAATCAATGACATTTGTAGTCCACCTGAGCTAAGGAGAGTGTTGTTGCTGCCGGGAATTGCTCATAAATTCACTTTTATGCCAAAATTAAAACTGAGGTCATGTTGCCTCCTATGTTGCACACGTATTGCTATTTCAAAGTGCTTACATCAGCTTCAGTAAATCTTGAAAAGGCGATTATTAAATGGAGCTCTCTGTAGCGTTCTACGTGTAAGAGTTTTCCATGGTAGCTAACTCTGTCTTCCTGTTGCTGGTCTTTAGATTTGTAATATGAGAGTGACCGGCTGGAACCTGTTGCCTTTTATCTTTTACTTGTAATATTAGAAAGGTAATGATGAATAAGTGCGGTATTTCCAGTAATGCTTTTTTTGGTGGATACTGCATATTCCTCACCTTGTGAATATTCCCAGGTGCCAGATACGATCTGAAAACTCAAAGTAGTGCTCCTGCACGCTCGTAGATGGCAGCACCGCACTGACTTCGTTCCACTCCGGAACTAACAAACAGGACTGCATGCAACCGCCACCAATACAGGCTGACGTCGGTTTCTTTCTGAATCTTCTCCACACTCTCCGCATGGCACATTAGATAGACCAGTGTGGAGATTCCTAAAGTAGGGCATTTTTAGATGGAAAAAGAGACCATTTCAAAGAACAGGGAGGTCGGAGGGTGATGAGGATTCACCTTTGTAGGCACGCTACTCATGTCCTTAACACCAGGTTTTCCAGAAACAAGGTGATATAAGGCATTTGACCGAAAGATCCTGAAGCTCACCCACACAGCATGCCTGTTATTTAAACCAGAAAAAACTTTTTCAAGGTGAGGAGGAGCAATGGACAAATGTGTATTAGCTTGTAAGGGGTACAAATGAGGAAAGTGAGTACCAAATTCAAGCCCCACTGTGGCATTGCAAAGGCCTGTGGCAGAAACATTTGTTGGAAATCTTTTGGAAAAGTCATCACAATGGGTGAATGATTTGAACAAGGATGTCTGGTTTGGGAAATGTAAAAAGTCCAAAAGGGGCGACAAATAACCTTTAAAAGTGCTCACAGCAAGTCTTTGCTGAGCCAAAGACAGAACAAACAGCAATACATCAGACAGTTTGTCCTGCAGTGGCTCCGCCTGGCACGTGTCGCACAAAGCCATAAATATGTCCCCGCATTCAGCATACACTTATTTTTAGGATGGACGCCTGGCTTCCAGGATTACATCAATGACTTCAGGAGGAAGGTCCAAAGCGATCAACTGCTGCAGCTCAATCTCCACGCATGAAGGTGCAGATTGCGCAGTGACAGGTGCAAGATCTACCCTGGTGCTGCCACAGAAGATCCTCCAGTAACAGCAGCCTGATCAGAAGTCAGCAATTCAGGCCCAGAAGTTCCATGTACCACACTCCTGGCCAAATCCGGGGCCACAGGGATGATTTGGGCCCGGCCGTTCCTGATCTTTAACAGAACTATGGACAGGAGAGGTAGCAGTGGGAAGGCATACAGGGGTCCTGTGCTTCATTGTATATGGATTGATTCAACAAGGTAGGGTCTTCTTAGGAACTCCAGTGCACAAAGGTGTTGACACTGCGTTCTCGACGTTGGCATGGAGATAGTCTGGGATTTCTCCATTGCTAGAATATGGCCTGTTCCACCTCCAGGTATATTAACCATTCATGATCTGCTAGATGTCGGCAGCTGAGCTTGTGCGCCTTGGCGTTAACAGATCCTGCCATATGGTGTGCCACCAAGGAAGTGCCAGAAGGCGTAGTCTCCTGCCACAGGACCCAAGCTCCTACTCTCTCCTACTTGTTCCAGTACCACATGGCAAAGGGGTTGTCTCAGAGAACCTGAACCAGCCTGACCTTGATAGTCCGCAGGAAGGCCTTCAATGCTAAGCATATTGTCCGCAGCCCCAACAGATATGTAGAGGCAGGACTCTGCGAACAGAGTTCCTTAGTCTTAGGGGATGGCTTGCTTCCTTGCGCAGTGGAACAGTTTGAACAAAAAATCACTTCACAAAGTGAAGGAAAAGAGGAGTGGCGCTCCGGGCCGCGTCTGAAGGGGTGGAAAGAAAGGAGCGGACATCAGCACTCATGGTGGGCTTATATGCAGCCCTGCTTGTCACTTCTGAAGTGGAACGATGTTAGCGCAGTCTTGCATAGCACCACCTAAAAACATGCAGAAACACTGATTTTTGAGTTTCCGTACACAATCTGGCATCTCGGAATATTCACAAGGTGAGGAAAATGCGGTTAAAAGTATCCATCAGAAAAAATGTTTTACTGTAGCCTTTTATGTTTTGTCTGCATATTGTATTTTGTGGTCTTAAACATGTTGATTGTTCTTCCCATTGCATCTTGGTACCGTCGAAGTTCATTGCAGTTCACTGAAGCCAATATAATGCATGCTTAAACAGTTACCTTTCTTGTATTTTTCAAAGAAAACAATCATAGCTATGAATTAATAGTAAAGAGGGGCACAACCAAAGCTGTGCCCGGGCAACAAGTAACTGCTCTATCAGCACTTAAAGCTGTGGAATAAGTACTGTAACTGTTGCCATGGATTTGTTAGCTAGAACTCAAAATCACGCTAACGTCCCCAATACTTTAAGCATGTAATTATAGACATCATTTTAATTGTAGCTCACAAATATCACATTGGAGCAACAACAGCAAAATGGTAAAGAAGTGTGACATTAGGCAGTCGCATTCTAAGGGAGCCCTTCATGGTTTTAAGCTTCTAAATAGGCCCTTGGAGAGTAAACTTGACCGAAAATCGAGACTTATCCTCTACAACTACCCACAGTGGGTCTGGCTACTCTACTCATTCTGGGGAAAATAAACTAATGAAGTCCTTTTTGAGGCTCTGCAAGTTTCTTCTACCTGTGGTAGTTAGCTGATAAGTCACACCACAAATTACTGCCTCGTTTCATTCCTGACCAAAGGACCAAGTCCCCTTGACACTCCTAATGAAAATTCAACAGTATAGTTAGTTCTCCAACCATGCCGGACCTTCCTGTTATAGGGAAGCGTAGTACTTTAGCGCACAATGGCAGAAGGGAGAACAGGTTCAGTAGCCATCTTATTCCTGAGAAGCGCCTCTACAAAAGCTTACAGGTCTTAGTTTGTCTTTTATAATCTTCCCAGTCCAAACAAACATACATTGGGAAACCTCTCAGCGTTTTTTCAGTTTTTCCAGTTTTTCCAAGCAGTCTTGCCTACTGTCATTGGAAGTTGGCAGTGCAGGAAATTCAATTGCTTTTGTTCAGCTACTAAAACCTCAAGGGCTGCAATTCTCTTCTCGGATGTCTGTCTAGATTCCACCTCCCCTGCCACTCTAGTTGACATGACCTCTAACCTTTACTCTTTGTCTGAAACAGAGGTATTGGTGTATTTCATTTTTAGGTCTCGCAGACCTAGCGCTGGAGCGCACATGCGCTCCTCGCTCTGCGAGACATATTGTGGTAGAGTGGATTTTAGAAATGGACTCGAAGCCCCGCCCATGTTTCTTATTGGGTAGCGTCATCATTTATGTTAAACGCTGGCTTCTAATTGAGACATAGACTTTTTTGTTACCGCCCTGTCTCCTTTTAGCTCCGCCCATCCGGATTGGATCATTTACTCGCGGAAATTACACGGTGCCTTTATGTTGTGGCTCAGCACTATTTTCTTTCACTCGTGTTTCGCAATGGCAGCCGCGTGTTCATTTTTGCATCGCGCTTTCACTTAAAGTGAAAGCGCGATGCAAATATAAACAAGCGGCTGCCTTTGTCACTCGGCTTTGGCAATCGCAAGCGCGTGTTTATTTTTGCCTTGCGCTTTCAGTTAAAGAGCTTGTTTCATTAAAGTGAAAGCGCGATGGCTCAATGGCGATAGCTTGTCCTTAGTGTTGGTCACAAATCATGACCACGAAAAGTGCATCTAAGCGGCGGTGGCTCAAGAGGCTATGGTAACCGCGGTATGCTCAGTTCGGTTGTAAGCATGCGGATGGCACAGTGCCCTGTGCGGCACGAGTCCGGGAGGGGAGTTTGTCTGGACTTTGAGTTCGGCTTGGCTGGAGGGGGGGGCTAGGGTGTGTGTAAGAGCAGCAGTCTCCCATGGCCCCTTTCCCTTTGTTTCAGGGGTGTTTACGCCTCTCCGTCAATTATTAAAGTGGGCCGGGTCGGGTGGCTGTATGTAACTTGTTTCTGAAAACGTATTTTTATGCAATATGTTGACATTGCTGGCCAGCGTCACGATCCGGCAACATGCTAGTTTATTTCTGCCAAAACAAGGTTTTTGGGATATTCTGTTCCGCGGAAGACTCGTAACAAAGAAAATTCAATAAGACAAAAATTGCTACCCTGTCACAGACCTCCAGATACCGTAGCTCACTGGGGTAAAGCGCACTTCACACTCACTCTTACATTATTCAACAATACAACCCATAACACGCAACCCCCTCCCCCTCTCCCCCATCCCGGGGTGCTGGCATGCGGCTGTTTACACTTGGAGATTTTTTTTAATAGCCACATACCGTGGCATTAGCATAGCGATAGGCGTTTGGCCGCAGCCCCCACCACCAAACCTCTTCCTGTTCCTCCAGGGCTTGGAGGGCGAACCCGTACTCTTGGTGGTGGGCGGTGCGGGGGCCTATGCGCGAGCTGCGTACGGCGGAGAGTGTCTGGGAGGGTGGGAGTGGGCAGGGGGCGCGTCCATCAGCCCTTCCGATCTACTGCTCCGTAAACGAGGCAACCACATAGCACAGCGCCAGTTTCACTGCCGCCATGCTTCCACTTTCATAAAGCTCAGCAGGCGCCATGCTAATGAAAGAAGGCTCAGACTCTTTTATTAAGCACCGGGCACCAGGTGTGGGCTATAAATAAAGCAACCCACCATCAATAAAATGCTGAAATTGGCTCAGCCAGCCGGGAGGCATTAGCTACACCCTCAGGCTGGGAAGAAAGGGGGGGGGGGGTGCTAGCGGGGGCAAGGGAAGTTCACGTAAGGCCCTGTCCGCTCCATTATTGGTCTCTCTACTGGTATTACAGCCCAGAGCTCTGCTTACCTAGGATAATTCGGTAGGCTACCTCGGAGGGTCAAGCGCCTGCTGCGGAGTTAGCCTGTCACCCATCACAGAATAATTAAAGGAACACCGCACGCGCATTAAAAGACAATTCTGCTCCGGTGGTGAGCAGTGTGGTCTCTCGTGCAGTTGACCACCGGCTTTGTTGTTATTTACAAGGGGCACTTCTGTGGGTGCGCGGCCACACACCTTTTATTAACAGCGCCAGTTTCACAGCCGCCATGCTTCCAGTTTCATAAAGCTCAGCAGGCGCCATGCTGAGGAAAGAAGGCTCAGACTCTTTTCTAAAGCACCGGGCACCAGGGGCGGACTATAAATGAAGCAACTCCGGCTCTAAGCCACTTCAAAAACTTGAGGGTGAGCAGGCACATTTGTCAGCCCCACACAGCACTCTGCTGCATTGTGCACGAAATCTGCGTACTCTGCATTTTTTATTAAAAAATGAATAATAGAAAAGTATTTGTACATTTTCTGTGTAGGCTGTTGCCATTGTCCGTCTTCTCAATATAAAACAGGAGGCTTACAAGTAAGTATAACTGAGCGCCAACTGTACCCAGAGCCACGCTAAACTGCCATTCACATGTTCATTATGCTTACTAAAGGAGATGTAGTTTATTATACAAAGCCTCTGCCAAGCCAATTTGCAATGCAATAGGTCTAGCATTTACGCGAGTTTAAGCTATTGGCATTGTAAATGACAATGCCTTTTATCATAAATGCAATGCAATATGTCTCGTATTTGCGAGAGTTTAAGCTATTGGCATTATGAATAACAATGCCATTTATTTAGGTTTTAAAAATGAAAACAAAACTAAAAGGCATTGTCATTTACAATGTCAATAGCTCAAACTGGTGTCAATGCGAGACCTATTGCATTGTAAATGCTTGTTTTATGAAGGCTCTCCAGTGAAGCCTACTGGGAGACGGACCATTTCCTCTGATGGCTGTCTTTGCTTCAAGTGTGTCAGGGTGCAACTAGTCATTTACTGAAAGTGGCGGGGCCTTTTAAGTTCCCTCCAGTAAAGCTATGCACCGTGAGGGGCTATTTTTGTTAGATTTCCCCATCACTATGAAAATGGGGCTGGTGCATATGCTCATAGGTTGAAGCACTGGGTCACTCTGGAAACTCAGGGCCTTACAACTACTCAGATTGTCTCTTGGCTGATGGAACTTTATTGTAGGGCCTCTTGGCTGATGGAACTTTATTGTAGGGCCTCTTCATTTTTGAAAGTCTTTGTGTAAAAGCGAAGCAATGTTGAGACTGATAACTTACAGGGCTTAAAGGGATTCTGATCTTGTTCCAGATACCAGCATTTCCTGGGTGCTTGCAGCCAGGTATTTTGGCCGTCGCATACCACATCAGTTTAGTGAAGCACAAAGGGCCAAGGGCAACCTTAGTGGAGGGTGTGAGTTGTTTTTTCTTATTGTCATTGAAATTGCAGGTATGAACAATGGGCGGGTCAGATTTTGAGCATATGATGTCCTTGAAGTCTAGCATGAAGTCAAGCCTAATAAGCCAGTATCCTTCACACAGATTATGCCTCTGGAGCAGAGTGCCATCCTTATTGCAGTGGTTGTATAAGATCTAAAGCTTCAGGAGCTTAAAAACCAATATTGGTAAAGGAAATCTTGGGTCATGGGTCACTTGGTTAAAGAATCTCACATTTCGTACTTCACTGAGAGGGACTGTTTGGGCAGCAATAAAGGACGAGGTGGCCTGCGAGTTTCAGAGGAGCTAAGATAAAGTGTATGTGATAATCCTGCAGAGTTTTTGGGGGTGAAGGGTGGCTAGGGAAAATATTTAATGATTTTATTTTCTTAACTTTTACAAACGGCATGTCCCCCCAAGGAGGGCATTAGTAGAAAACAGCCTATATCCAGGAGTGCCTGCTGCCGTCGAGAAACACAGTCCTAAAAAAACCTTGTGCTGCTCCATATCACATTATGCCATGTATGGAGATAACAGTCCCCACAAATGTAGACCTTTATTTCAGCAGTTTGTCCCTTAAACATAAGGTTGTCAAGATCACCAGTTTTCGTTTAGACTAAATTACAGTTTGGGGGTGAATTTAATTAGGATACCTCTACTATGCTTAGTGACAAGGGCATTTCTTATTGTTGACCATGAGGCACACTGCTTGTTGAAGCCATCCCTAAACGAAGAAAGCCATCCCTAAGAGAGGTAATTGGTTCAGTGCTTTGATAGAAGTATAACATTTGCTTGGTCTCTAGGCATTCATGTATTGCCTACTGAGAATAAAGTCAGGACTTACTAAGAATAGTGATAACTTCAAGGTACAGTTCTGAGGTGGAACATCTTGGATACAAATGATGGATGAAGTCACTAAGAAAACATACCTGCTTGTAGATCTTTAGGATGGCTCTGAGTATCCAGTGCTGTATGTGCTTTGTAACGTCTGGAATGAGGCACTAAGGAGAGTGGGAGGGGTTTAACCATCTGTGACCACTTTGAGTCCTCTGGGATTGATCTCTGGAGTGGTACTGCCTATCCGAAGAAGGCTGTTTCCTGATCCTGCAATTTCAAAATGCTGCTCATCTATGAGGAGCAGAAGAGACTAATACTTGTGATCCTCAAAAGCTCATTTCAGATAATTTTGTGTCTTGAAAAAGAAGTGTTCACATTGGTGAGTATACAGACTGCCTGTTCAAGCACACACTGTAGCCTCTAGAGCCTTCATACTATTGTTTGCATAGGTAGCCATAAGAAGGTCAAAGCTCGGTTAAGGGGATGCTTTTATCTCTTTATGGAGGTCAGATGTTTTCATGCATCAAATAGTTATTTCCTACGCTTAATGGGTACATCTTCATTATCTCAAGTAGAATCATCTGATGTGATACTCTACATGAAATTGCAGTGAAAGATTCTACTCCATTTCGTACTGTTAGACCCTAACATCTATTCCAAACAATTTGGTCTTGAAATTGCACCCTAATTGAGCAATGTATCTAAGTATGGTCTAAAGGTTTGAGGCCCTTTTCTACCTTGGCTTCTGTGAAATATGTATTGGACTACAATTGATGCCCATTTTAGAGAAACTTGGACACTAGTAAAACAAGCATTGGCATAGCCAATAGGTCTCGCCTTTGGGACCTTATAAGAGATTATTAAGGCCATGTCCTTACCTGTATTTAAAGGTGCTGTTTAATCGTTAACAAATTTCATATATCGTCCTTAATTTTAGCTTTTGATCTGACTAAATAATGAAGTAATACTATTATAAAATGTGCTGCATTATGCTGCATAATTTATAAGGCCTGTTCACACTTATTGGTTATTGGAAGTATGTGGTTAGTAGTGGCTAGATTTCAAGGAACTGAAACCACAAATGTACACCTACTATAGAGTCCTGAAAAGGAAAACCCTTGTTAGCAAATAAAGTACTGTATGCCTTCAAATGCTTGCGCTTAGAATAAGAAGTGCTGACCAGAAATGCCATGCTGACTCTTGCTTCCTTCCATGTATCTCATCATATGAAGAAGGCGAATTGACGATTTCCCCTCTTCCAATAAATACTCCAGTGGTCTGCCGCGCGGAGCACATCTTGCACTATTGCCACATACATCACCAAATACATAAGTCACAGTTACGAGCCACATACGCCATTACATACAAATAAACGGATGCTTTAAAATGCACGTGGCCAAGATGTACATCATTACATGCACAGGTCACGGCCGAACACAGCATAACACATAGAAAATATTGCCACAAATGACATCACAAACACACCAAACTGCCACGTAACTACCACATGCATGAGTCACCACCATGACAATATCACATGCACACATCACCATAATAAGTAAAGAAAAGACATTGCACTGCAGTAACCCAGACACAGTAAACTGCAGCATTTTATGGGTTTTCATGAGGTAAGGGGAGCAGAGAGTGGGAAGGAAAGAGAGGAAGAGCAAAGAGGGCAGGCGGGGAGACAGTGAAGGGGCAGGCAGACGTAGTGTAAGGGACGGGAGCAGAAGAGGAATCTTCGAGCTTGGGGACCTTATGGCTGCACATTTGTACGTCCAGAGGCCATATCCTTTGTGACCCCTATTAATACTTTCACAAAGACAGCCACAATGGATTACTTTATTGAGTTTGGCTTCCAGATTACGCTAGAATCATTTACTTCACCTTGTTGTGCTTAATTACAACAGTCAACACACTACTTTCCAAATAAATCATAACAAAGCGAGTCGCATAGTTAAACCAGCTGACTTTCATACTTGAGCACACTCACCGTGACCGCAGGACCAGAACACATGGGCGTGCACAGGAAAAGATGCGATGGCGCTCTGCACAGCACCGTCATGGGTGAAGCGCTTTTTACCTGCCCTCCAAGCAGTTTGGTCCGGTTGATTGCACAGCTCGTGTGCACGTCCATGTTGCACTTTTAGAGCTCTTGCGGCATGGTATGGCTGGCCGTTCACTCTCAGCCTCTCGGAGCCACAGATGCGTAGATTTATTGATAAGGGATATTAGTATAAAAGACTGAATCTGGGGCGTGTCCTGCTGAACCGCAGCGCCGAGCACAGGTCGGGCGCTCTGTGAGATGCGCTCTCCACTGATGCAGCGCGAGTGCACGGGCCCCCGTTAGACATTAAAGTTAAGTTGTCAGTGGCACGAAGCACTGCACAGCACTGTACATAATGATGGCATCTGCTGCACTTATACAAATAAAATGAATTGTACAAAAATAAGACGTGCTGTGCATCCGCAGGCACATAAAATGCTGTATTGCACAAGATGGTTCTTTGCACACCACCAAGAGCCCAGGCTGGTCTGCACTGGCCGTATTAAGTGAACAGTGTATACACACCAACACGCGCACTGTAGCAGTCCACCAGAGCAAGCATGAAGCGCTTTAACCTGCACTGAGCACGTGGGCATATAAAGCACTATATTCATAGTAAATGGAGCGCTTGATTAAACTGTGCTGTTTCCTTCACCCCATGTACACAACCAGACATACATACATTTGACGAATGTGTAGTTTGTGGGGGTGCGGGCATCTTATTTTTCCCTACTCCAGTTTTGCCACAGAAGATGGATGCAAATATTTTGCTCTGTCAAATGTGGATTTTGTTCCTCGCAGGTTTGCCAGTCAGATTGTTGTTTAGAGGTGCCGGGGGGGAGGGGAGGGTCAGGGGAGAAACGGTTCACTCGGAAGTCATGAGAGGTCTGGGGTAAATAATGGCAGTTGTGAGCATTCGTCCGACAAAAGTGGCAAGCGGTTTTAATAATTTCCTAGAGGTTTCTTGGCGCTATGTAAAAAATAAACCAACTGCAGCCGAGTATAAGGAAAAATATAACATCTAAAAATGAGAGGCTTGTGTTTTAGAATATAGAGAGCTAGATAAGGATGTGCGCGCGGCTTAAGGAGAGAGACGGGAGGTGGTGGGGGAAATGAAGACACGCTCAAAAGGTTGAGGGAATAGGATATAAAGAAAGGAGATGCGAGCTGAGAAGACAGAGAAAGGAGAGTTGGGGAGAAAACCTGAGCGGGACATGATGAGGTAATGCGTAAAAGGCGCGCAGGAACGACACAGAAGAAGGCGAATTGACGATTTCCCCTCTTCCAATAAATACTCCAGTGGTCTGCCGCGCGGAGCACATCTTGCAGGGCAGCCATCTCCGTGGCAGCATGCTCACTCCGGGCACCGTTGTTTTCCAGAGCACATTTCCCTCGTCGAAGATGAAGGGAAACTGACAGTGTGTTTAACAAGCATTGGCCGCACGCGAAAGTGAAAGCAGCGGGGGAGGGGAGGGCACGGAGGAGCGCTTGTCCGAGCGAGAGGAAAGCCAGATGGCGCCTCTGAGAAGGGAGGGGGTAGTGTGCGCAGAGGAGCCATTAGAGAACACCCAGATGGCAGCTGCGCGCGTACACGCCATCGTGAACGCAAGCTGGGAGCCTCTCTGGTAGCACTTCCAAAAGCCCCTTACTAAATGTCTCGCAGAGCAGCGCATGCGCGCTGGCTCAGCGAGACCTAAAGATGTAATTGAGTTGCGGTCATTTTGGTTGGTACTTAAGTTCTTTAAATGCTCATAACAGGAGCATTGCGTAGTGTTACAAATGTCGCCATATTTACTCTGAAATGCTCCTTACTTTGTTCTGAGAATCTTCCACGTGCATGATATCGGAAAGAAATTGTCTGTCTTTATAAGAGTCCCAGCCATCTTGCATAGCTTGGAAAAAGTCAAATGTGCAGTCATCTCAAGTACTGCACATAGTTGAACCAATATATGACCAGACCAAAAGACGTTCGTTTTCTTTATCCTGGGCAAGTTGGTGTCACTTTTGGTCACTGAGAGAGAAACTAACCCAAAATGTTAATAGCTATTTGCACGAAATTATCAAACCATCATTCTTAAGGCTAAGTGAAATGGCATAAGTGCCTTATCACAGCCTTGTGTTCTTGTGGGCCGTGCATCTTTCAAAAGACCAGGCATGCCAATCTCTAGTAAGTGCTAAAGAGAAGTCTTATGATCAATCTAACTCACTTAGCAAAACTGTTTCTTATACCTTAATATGCATTTCTGTAAAAACAATGAAAGTCGTACTCTTTGTCAATACCTGCTGTAGCAAAGGTCACATAGCTAAAACCCCACATACACCAAAAAATGCGCTATTATTTCTGAACATAAGCAATTCATCCACGATAAAGGTCAGATAACTTAAACAAAAAAACAACTTGCATATATTCTCGAAGTTCCCTGCTTAAATGTGCTGGTGCACATAATACTTACCAATAGTGGACTATCAATTTCTGTTGGTTACTCTTGAGCATCTCTGCCCCCTGAAATACCGGACATACTCTATTCCAGACCATTGCAGTCATCAACAGCATATGTCTTTTAATGCTCTGATATGTTAACTGTAAAAATGCAGGTGTCCAGAATGTTTTGTTGTTTGGACTTACCCATTTTATCATTGTTAATGTTTATTGTTTTATCTACCCAGTGGTCACCCTTTCAATCAGTCAATCTAGTCAAATAAATTGGGTAAAATGCAGACCTCAGTGTTAGTTCCAATGAAACTGTTTGTCTGATTACCTCTTTCACTAGGAACAATAACCCTTCATCATTTCCATTTAATTATCTCTGTCTTCTCAACACTTACTTTGTATCCAGTGCTTTAACAAGTTCTCAAAATCAATTTTTCCAAGAGCTCTTAATGATAGCTCCTGCTTAAATAATCTAGTTAGCTCTGTGTAAGGCGCCCTACGTAACCCAGCTATTTTATACTAAGGGGCACTAATATGTTGGATGTATCCTTCCATATGTAAATTCAAGGTAGTAGGTGATGGTGGCACCCTTGTGTTCACCTACACACCCTTTTGAGGTTATTTTTCTTTTGATCAGTACTGAACAATTTGGTTAGCATGTACATTATTGTAATATTTTGACCATCTCCAGGTTTGTCTAAAGTTTTTCATATGTAGACAGAACTCACCCGCTTTAGAAGTATTAATTATAGGTAAGAAAAATAAAGGATGTCTGATGTTTATGGTGTCTATGAGATCACACTATTAGGTCAGGCGTACACGTCATGAAAAAATACTTTCTAATTCTTACTGGATAGAGTCACTCATGATTTTTATTCTCTTATTTGCTAATGTTAAGAATGTGCTAGCATCATCATTTAATAGTCTGATTGGCTTCTACTGTTCAATAAAGGAATAATAATTCTTAGGTTTTAAAATCCAGGCCATGCTTTTGTGTGCCTAAGTTTGGCCTAGATTGTATTTGCTTAAGTCTTGTCTGTCTTGAAAGATACGCCATTGGCCAGGCTGCCTTGTCTTTTCAGTGCTGTTTTGCAAAGGTGCACCCAGCCAATTCAAAATGACTTTACAGACTTTTGGGAGCCAGTTGGTTTGTACCATGTTTTTTTCTTTTTACTGGGTCCGAAACCGATTACAAAGCAGCATAGTTGCATGAAAAATGTAAATGTCATATCCTTGGTGATCAGCGACCTGTAAAACAAGATATGATGTATTCTTTAACTATCAGGAAAATGCAAATTTGAAAACTATTCATACTGGGATCACAATAGTGCCAAGGCCTATGAATTTGCGTGAGCGCTCCGATATGAGAGTGCAATTTGCCACATCGAAATGATCACTGCAAGAAGTCTATAGAGCATACAGTCAGGCCATTGAGTTGGATGCCTTGCCTTTCTTCTGTGTGCTCACTGTTTCCTGGACCTCTGGTTATACATGGTGAATTTTTTGATGATGTTGGTCTGTTTTGATTGTAATCTTTTATGTATTTATTGGTATAGCATTAGTCTGCTGTAGAACAAAAAGTAAACTCAGAGTTGCACTCCAATTATGAAGACAAACCATAAACATGATAATGTTAATGTTTTTTTTTTTTTAGAGACCATGTTTTACAGTGTAGCAGCTTGAATGGAAAACCGTCCATCACCTCATGATTTACAGCAGAAAGAGGGCTTGATCAAAGCGTTTTCTTTCAAAGTCCGTTCAGCAGTATAACACACCATTTATTTTGCAAGATACAGTGGGGTTAAGGGATTTTGACATTTCTGAATCGGGCACAGAACATTAAAAACCTATTCTCTGTTGGACAGGCATCCAACACAGGGATCACCTAATGATGCAAAAACGGATCACACCTGGAAAGAAAGAATATAATGTGAATGGCTGCATTCTTAATGGTTTGAATTTGATTCCGTTGGTAGTCCAGAAATCCAGTGTACATGGCGTTTGCGTAATCCAGTTCAGAATCTACAGTGCCCATGTGAATGAATTGTGTACTTCAAGAGCACAGTGGTTAGCCAGCAGTGGGTGTCCTGGCGTTTAGCCACTCAATGCAGCAGAAAGAGTGAGATGGGACGAGAAGCTTTAATTTGAGAAAAAGTGAATTTTGTGAAGTTTCCTGAAAGTGTTGTGACAGATGGTGGCTCACAGTGATGCAGGATTATTGTTCCCAGCTTTAGCTGTCAGAAATTAGAAAGACTTGCTGCCTCTTCTGGCTGTGGAAATGCGAGGAATCGAGAGATTCGAAGGGGCACATCAAAGGTACGTAGAGGGAGTGTTTTTAACAAGGATATCCTGTATGTATTTAGGTTCTAACTTGGATAAAGGATGGTAGCAACGCATAAAGCTTTAAAAATAAAGCAACTTTCCAAGGTTATCCCATGAACGAAACAAAGATAAAGAGATATTGTTATAACTAATGTTCTTTTCACTATAATTATATATAACGTTTTACCCCTATGACTTTCCCCTCATCCTTCTCCCCTATGAGCTCCATCTTACTCCCCTGTCTTCCCCTACTTGGAACATTCTTTTCCTGTAGTTTGACAGTTAGAACCTAACAGGTTTTTATTTGCTGACTGGAGTGGTGGCTAAAGGGCCGTACTTGTAACCTGTATAAGAATTAAGGTTATTTGGGTGTTATTCTAGAGTGAACTCTTTCTAACAGATAAGCAACAGAAATGTCTAATGCACAAGTCTGGGGAAATGGATCACTGGTTGAGGGGGTGAAATCCTACTCAAGCAGCACCCACAATTCTTGTCAGGATAAAACACATGCAAACCCCAAATTTACCTGTGCTTAACCCTGTGGTAGCTTGGCACAAAAGCAGTCTGGCTTAACTTAGAGCAGTGTGTAAAGTATTTATGCAGCACTTCAAACAGTAGTTAAGTGAAAGCACAACACAAGAAAAATCCCAAACCAGTTTGCAAAAATAGAATAAAATGTAATAATTTATATGACACCAAAATGACAAAAATCCAATCCGCACAAAGCACCACTCGCGGTTATATGGTTATGCGAAACCCTAGTGAAAGTAACAAGTTCAGTTTGACTGTGATGGAGCGCGTGCCGGATACAGGGACAAGGTTAGTCCTGCTGAAAGAGTTCCCTTCTCAAGTCTAGCGCGAAGAGTTAGATTTGTGGTGGAGGAGGCCACGAAGAGCAAGGAGAGCATTGCAGATGGTTGTCGCTGTAGCGTAAAGAGCAGGCCAGGCATCGCGGACGGTCGTTTCTGGAGATTCCCATTGGCAGTAACCGCGGGCTGTCAATGCTGTAGCGTGAATTGCAAATTTTGCGTTGCAAGTTGTCGCGGTAGCGTAAAGAGTCTGGTTCATTGGAGCTTTGCATTGGCAGGCAGCAAGATCTTAGCGCGAACAGGCCCATTCATTGCTGCAAAGAGCCCAGAACCTTAGGATTTCTCCTTTTCTTCGAGGAGGAGTTCGATTGATGCCACACCAAGGGTCCAGGACCTACGGGGCACCTCTTGTGGGAAGGGTAGGACGGGGTCAGGAAATTACTCCAGCAGAGGCCAGCAGCGCTCAGGTACGTCCAGTTGTAGTTCCAGGCAGCAGGTCAGCTGGGCAGATGCAGGGAGGCCTCTGAAGTTTGTTATTTCCATTTAGCTGTAACAGAAGGTCAGTCAACTGACCCTTGGAGTCACATGAGCCTGGGATAAAAGTTACAGGTCCAGTTTTCCTTCTCAGCAAGCAGGTCAGGTCTAAAGCTGCAGTGTAGCTGGTAGTCCCTTTTCTGTAGTATCCAAAGGTCCAGGAGTATGTTGAAGAGTTGGGTCTGAGAGTCCAATATTTATACCTGGTGCCAGCTTTGTAGTGGGAGAAGCTTCTAGAGTTTCCTCCTACAGAGGTATCTGGAATTTCCTTCCTCCCTGTCATGGCACCAGTTGTCTGGGGGCACAAAAGACTAGCGTGAAACTCATTTTGAGTGTGCTCAGGCAGAGTCTTTTTGATGCGCAGTGTGGTAGGTGACAGCTCCTCTGCCTCATTCTGACAGAGATGGCCCATCCTGAGAACACTTATTCCCCCTTTGTCTCTGCCTAGGATTAATACACAGAGACTAGCTGCCAGCTACATCTAGTCATGTGACCCAGACTACAGGCACCAAATGGTTAGAACAAGGAAATGCCAACTTTCAAAAAGTATAACTGGGGTGGCGACGTGAGCCAAATAACGATGATAGATTCAACCCAGATCTGTGACTGGGGGTGAGTGTCTGAAAAGTTTGTGCTCTGTCCATCATCTCCTTGTGTTTGCTTTGTTTGCCCTAAGTTGGCAGGGTATGCCCAGACGTGGGTCCCTTGCTCACTTTGCCACTGGATTCAAGCTAGCCTGGCTGATGACGGGTGTTACCCCGAAACCGGTTCCAGGATGCTTGTTTCCAGTCCCGGGAATACTTAGCTTGGCAGTTCGGGCTGGACTGTTCCCATGAGGCACAGTGTCAAGACTGATATGCATATGGCTGGGTCTGAACTGGGGTGGCGAAGTGAGCTAAAGAACGATGATGGATTCAACCCAGATCTGTGACTCGTGGTGAGTGTCTGAAAAGTTTCAGTGCTCTGTCCATCATCTCCTTATGTTAGCATCTTTCAAACAGTGGCATTTTCAGAATTATGACTTAAAATCCAATTTTACCATTAAAGAGGGTTTTAAATTACAATCCTTTAAAGGTCAAACTAGACTGTCCTACATGCTCCCGGTTGAAAGTTATCACTTATTAAATGAAATAAGCAGCAGTGAAAAACAAATGTAAGAATTTTTCATTCCGAGGACATTTAAAAGTTAGAAGTACATGTCCAACATTTTAAATATAGTGCACATGCCCCTATGGACTGTTGGGACGTATTAAAAAGGAAGGGTTAGGCCTGAAAAAAGGTTTATTTTGCTGGGTCGAAATGGCAGTTCACAACTGCACACACAGGCTGCAATGGCAGGCCTGAGACATGTTTAAAGGGCTACTTAAGTGGGTGGCACAATGAATGCTGCTGGCCCAGTAGTAGCATCTAATTCACAGGCCCTGGGCACATGAAGTAGCACTTTACAAGGGACTTGCAGGTAAATTAAATGTTCCAATTAGGTGCAAGCCAATTTCACCATGCTTAAAGGAGTGAACACCACCACTTTAGCACGAGTTAGAAGTGGTAAAGTGTGCAAAGTCCTAAGGCCAACAAAGTCAGCAAAAACAGGAGAGGAGTAAGGCAAAACGTTTGGGGCAGAAGACCACCCTAAGGCTGACCTATCTAACATCAAGATAAAACGTGGTGCTATGCTTTCGAAACTTTGGCGGCGATTGAGAAGCTATTTAGGTAAGCTGACTAGAATGGCATTGTAGTAATCTAAACATAATGCCCTGGGCAGCAATCTTTCGATGCTCTAGAGCATGGTTACCCTCAAACATTTTCCCTGGGGCAAAAAAGTTTGGTCTGTGATGTGACCGAGGGCCGCATTGAATCCAGCTGGGGGGTGGCTGTTGAGGGGGCAGGGAGAGAAAAGGTGGGTGTGGGTGTAGGTGAGGCAAAGGATGTACGTTTTGTGGCTGAATTGCACAATGTGACACCAGAAAATCTGGATCAATCCTAGCTTCCTCACCTGATCAAACTGTGTGATCCTAGGCAATTGTTATTTCATTTTCCCTTCTTTTACTTCATTATCACATGTAAGAGGACCTCCAAATTTAAGACTTACGAATTTGCACTGTACAAAACCTGCTATGTTTGATTTAATAAACTATGTTTCTGTATAATAGCAACCCAGGCTGCCCAAATGGTACTTATAACTGACTTGCCTCTTAGTTCAGTACTGGCATTGTTTTCAGGGTGGGTGGAAGTATGAATGTTTCTAAATTCGTTTGGAAACTTATCAATTTTCAAAAAACACTTCTCAGTGCACTGGTATAACCTAATGTACTAAGGTGAAACGATTCTGAAGTTTAGTGAAATACACTTTTTGAATTGACTTCATCATATTTTACACACCACTTGCTGCAAGATTCAATTAACATTTAAAAAAATGCTTTCCCATTTATTTAACTTCTTTTTAAGTTTAGTGGAGTCTAGTAAACAGCATCCCAGTGCTTATATGAACCAGGGGGCTGCATGTAAAGGTCAAGAGGGCCGCTTGTGGCCCCCCGGTCTATACTTTGAGTATCACTGCTCTAGAGGGAGGTAGGGGGGAGACTTTTTCATAACTGTCAGAGAGGGGAGACTGGTGGAGACTACTTTGGAGATATGAGGAATCAAATGTCAAATTGGAGTTAAATATGACTCGTCTAAGGTTTTAGCAGTAGGTACCAGCTGTGGAACAGGGGGCCTAATATACCAGGCCACCAGTTAAAATTTCAGGTCATCAAAGAGGCAAAGATCAAGATTTATCTTTTGGAGGAGTCAAGCCGAGAGATTTGAGGTTCATCCAGCAAGTAATGGCTGGCATGTAGCCTTTAAACTGAGATTGAAAAGCAGACACGTTACCATCCATCCTCAACATAAGCAGAGTCTTAGCAGCAATAAGAGAATAAAGAAAAGCTTAAAGACCTGAACAGTGAAGCCCGAGGGACAACTGAGATTAAAAAGAGTGGGACTGAACGACGAGCCTTGAGGTGCCCCACAATGAAGAGGCTTAAAGTCTGATTGAAGAGAAGGAAGATATACTGCCTGATGGTGATTGGACAAGGACGAGGGCCCTCTCACCTTGCCCTGACTACCTCTTAGATTAGGGTGTAGACCATGTCAAAAGCTGCAGACGGGTCTAATGTGACAAGGGTGGAGCTATGCCCTGAGGGCAAATACACTAGGATTTCGTTCAGTACAGATGGCAAATTTTTCTGTGCCATAGGGAGTCGAGTAAAACTGTGGGGATTCTAGAAAAGTGGACAGTTGAGTATTGGTGATAGCTTCAATAATGTTAAGTCTGCAAGGAGATCGGAAATAAGACGAAAATTAGCGAGGATAATGTGGTCTGATTGAAGAGAAGGAAGATATACTGCCTGATGGTGATTGGACAAGGACGAGGGCCCTCTCACCTTGCCCTGACTACCTCTTAGATTAGGGTGTAGACCATGTCAAAAGCTGCAGACGGGTCTAATGTGACAAGGGTGGAGCTATGCCCTGAAGCCAAATACACTAGGATTTCGTTCAGTACAGATGGCAAATTTTTCTGTGCCATAGGGAGTCGAGTAAAACTGTGGGGATTCTAGAAAAGTGGACAGTTGAGTATTGGTGATAGCTTCAATAATGTTAAGTCTGCAAGGAGATCGGAAATAAGACGAAAATTAGCGAGGATAATGTGGTCTGATTGAAGAGAAGGAAGATATACTGCCTGATGGTGATTGGACAAGGACGAGGGCCCTCTCACCTTGCCCTGACTACCTCTTAGATTAGGGTGTAGACCATGTCAAAAGCTGCAGACGGGTCTAATGTGACAAGGGTGGAGCTATGCCCTGAAGCCAAATACACTAGGATTTCGTTCAGTACAGATGGCAAATTTTTCTGTGCCATAGGGAGTCGGAGTAAAACTGTGGGGATTCTAGAAAAGTGGACAGTTGAGTATTGGTGATAGCTTCAATAATGTTAAGTCTGCAAGGAGATCGGAAATAAGACGAAAATTAGCGAGGATAATGTGGTCTGATTGAAGAGAAGGAAGATATACTGCCTGATGGTGATTGGACAAGGACGAGGGCCCTCTCACCTTGCCCTGACTACCTCTTAGATTAGGGTGTAGACCATGTCAAAAGCTGCAGACGGGTCTAATGTGACAAGGGTGGAGCTATGCCCTGAAGCCAAATACACTAGGATTTCGTTCAGTACAGATGGCAAATTTTTCTGTGCCATAGGGAGTCGAGTAAAACTGTGGGGATTCTAGAAAAGTGGACAGTTGAGTATTGGTGATAGCTTCAATAATGTTAAGTCTGCAAGGAGATCGGAAATAAGACGAAAATTAGCGAGGATAATGTGGTCTGCAGTAGGGTTTTTGTTTTTTTCAAAAGAGGGACAACTAGGGCGTGATTCCAGCAGTTGGGGAAAGAGATTGATTAGATTTGTGAAGAGAGAGGCAATGATAGAAGCCCATGATTTCCCAAGTTCAACTGGCCAGGTATCTAAAGGAGATCTGGAGGATAGAGGGGGAACACTTCAGTTCGAATGATATCCATAGCTGGAAGGTTCAAATGAAAAAACATAGGGTAATAGTGTTCATGAATGGTTAAAAGAAGTCTTATCAGGAAGAGTTGGTACCAGTGTCCAATCCAAAGAAGCGTGAATAGATTTAGAAAAAATCACAGATTTTCTCCTGGGAAAAAAAATATCTAGATGACTACTTAACTCTAGAGAAGGGGAGCACGTGGGTTTACATCTATCAGGTGAAGAAAGGCAATTACAAATGTTGACACTGTGTTTTCTCAGAAACGAAAGAATGTATAGGTTTGAATAGCTTGCTATGTCAGAGAGAAGGATCAACAGAGGTCTTGAGTAGATATTAAAAGGCAAAAGGGAGAAAGGGGAGTTTTGGAGGATTCCCCAAGCAGCACCTGTGGCTGGAAACTGGGTTGCCTAACTTTAACCTGTTTCTGTGCACATTTTTTAATCACTTTTTATTTGTATTTTGTTACGTACAAAACAAATAAAAAGTACCTGTATTTACCCACATGAGTCAGCCCGTCCCACCCCAAATATATGCATCTGAAAGTTACATTTAGCTATTAAACACGTACTCCCACCATTACAGTGTGTCAAGATTGTGGGGTGCCAGTCATGGTAGAACTTACAAGCTCCTCTTTATGTTGCTGTTCCCTTCCTGTAGACAGCCAATTTTCCCAAATTTTTCTACGTTTTCAATTTTTTTTTCATGCAGGCACCCATACTCTTCATACACTGGCTTCTCTAAGGTGCAGCATCTCTCCAGACTGACATTTTCTTTTGAAACAGTAGGGGCATTTGGTTTTTACCAATTTTGTGTGCTGTCACTCTTTCAAATGACTAAGTCTGAGTGGGATTTTCGAACTATGCAAAACCCTAATCTTCGACATTTAAAAAAAATCAATTTCTGGAGTTACATTTGAGGGATGACATGCAGTCATCGTTGGTGCCTCTGCAATTATGTCCCAAAAGAGGCAAATTATATGACCAGGTTGTGTTTCAGAAGTCTACTCTGCGTCTGTCATAGGCACTGTGGGGTGAAGTGGATTCAGTGCAAGTCTTTTAATTGGCTTGGATGATAGCGAATGGATTTTTTCTGATTCCTTCTTGGCCATTGGAGAAAATGCCTCCTCCTTGTCTTCACATGGACCTACGCCTTTTCCCATCATTCAGTTTATCAAACGTGTCGGGTGTGTTGATAATGAGGGATCTTTAAAATGCAGATATTCTGTGACACTGCTGCTCAAACCGGGTAAATCGCCACGTTAATGCTCATCATACAGACCGCTGTCGCTACTCAACTACGATTATAAAATACTGGCCAAAATATTAGCGACCCGACTAGCATTACTGGTAAATACCACATTATGCCCCTATCAGGCTGGATTCATCCCGGGCTGATCGACGGCGCTTAATCTGCGTGCAATTTTTTCTGTGATGAATCAAATGGAACCCACACTGCCAGCGGCGGTCGTTCTCCTCGACGCCGAAAAGGCTTTCGATTAGTTGGAGTGGCCTTTTCTATACGCTGTAATGCAAAAATTTGGGATCCCGATTGGTTTTTTAAACTTAGTCCGCCTCCTGTATGCAAACCCTGTGGCCCGACTGAAACTTGATGGTGAAATAACAAATCAATTCCCTTTATCTCGTTGCACTCGACAAGGATGTCCCCTCTCGCCCCTACTATTTATTATAGCTATGGACCCCCTCGCACGTCACATACAGGAACGGCATCTCCACCGAGGGCTACTACTACACACAGGTCCACTGGCTGCGTCGTTCTATGCCGACGACATAATGCTATTTGTGCGGAAACCGGCGGACAACCTTTCCCCACTCCTTAGGGAGGTCGTCCGATTTGGGGTATATTCGGGATTAGTAATAGACTGGACTAAATCGGAAATTTTCCCACTGACACCGGCAACTGCACAAGAGGAGTTTGAGTTCCCCCTGAAGTGGTGTACAGACCCCCCCCATGTACCTCGGCATTTACCTACACTGTAGTGCCCCTGAAGTAATCCGACTGAATTATGGACCTGTAGTGGACCGTCTCTCGTCGTAGGTTGAAAAATGGATTAAGCTCCCCCTCTCCTTAGCTGGCAGAATAGCCATATTAAAAATGGTGGTACTACCACGTATTTTATGCCTCTTCTTAAATATTCCTATCGCTTTAACCACGAAATTTTTCGACACGTTACGAACTTTGCTTATTCGGCTTGTCTGGGCAGGCAAACAGCCGCGTATAAGCTGGAACACACTAATTATGCCATACGAGCGTGGGGGATTTGGCGCCCCAGATTTTTATTTGTACTACCTGGTGGCTCAAACCCACTTTACATATTATTGGTATCACCCTGACGCCCGGCTCCAATATCTCAAGGCCGAGCGTTCTCAAATATATCCCAACTCCCTATCTGCCATATTACCACAGGGGCTGCGACGTTCCCCCTCTGAGATCCAAACTCTGCCCACGACCTGTTGGGCGTGGACCAAACTGCGGCGATACCTACAAAAAAAGAGTCCTTGTATTCGCCACATTTGCCACTGGCAGATTACCCGTGGCTACCCCCCAACTACCGAAGCCCTAACCAAGCGCACATTAGCCAAACATGGACTTCAAAAAATTGGAGATTTGTTTAAAGATTCACGACCATGCACAATACCGGAACTCGCCACGCGCCGGGACGTTACGTACATGGACAGGTTCCTACTACACAGAGTCCAAAGATCCCTGATCGGGGCGACACCGTATGGGCCGGTGGAGCCGGAAGAATTCCCCCCTCTCGCGCTCGTCATTGCATCACCAGACGACACTCACTTAGTCTCACGCTTATATCACTTATCACTATCTCTTCGCCCTATGGCTGGAGCTAAAGCACGAGCAACCTGGGAAAGAGACCTAGGTGTACCAATCACAGACAGTATTTGGCACTATTGTTGTGCACAAACACGATACATTTCAAATAATCATCGACATAAGTTATTGCATTTTAAGTATATACACAGAATCTATGTAACCCCGAAATTGCTAGCTAAGATAGATCCTAATGCATCACACACGTAGGCGGCTGACTTCCCACATATTGCATGGAGCTGTGCACCAATACAACCATACTGGGTGTGTATTTTTCAGCACGTATCTCTTATGGTGGGACAGGTGGTGCAGCCCACACCCTTGATGGCGTTGTTGGGCTATGTCCAACCACTACCAAAAGCTATCCGGAGGTTCACTGCGATAGCTATGCTCATTGCAAAACGTCAGCTCTCTATTCACTGGGGCAGAACACATGTACCGACGGTGAAGGCCTGGCTCCGGGACATGGTTCACTGTGTCCCGGGACATTTGGCAACCATTAAGAAATTACTTGCTTGATCACCCCCTTGATGAAACCTGAGAAGTGCGTGTGGTTGCAGATGAGAGGGATACTATGTTGGAGTATTGGGATGTGGAGTGCACTAGACGACTGGGACTGAGCACGGCTGATATGAAATGAATCTTGGCTCACTGCAGATATTGTCAACCTGAACGTACCCGATACATCGCACTGCGAACACACTCACTAACTACTGGGGATTTTAGTCCCTCCTTTGAGAATTGCTTCCGTACCTTGTTTCATTGTTGTACTATTGATGTTCTTCTTTATTGTCATGAACGTATATCCATGCTGTTATGATCTGTACATCACCATGCACTCTTCGTGCGACTTACTTTAAAAAGACCAATAAAGAAAATTAAAAAATAAATAAATAAAATGCAGATATTGTCCAGTATTTTTTGTAAAGCGCAAACAATTACCCGAGGGTGTCAAGGCGCTGGGGGCCGTCAGGAAGATTAAGCGAGCTATTGCCCAGAGTCACATGGTGCTGGGCTGATATGCCGCCGGTGCCGGGGATCGAACCGTGAGTCCCCAGGTTCCAGAGTCAGTCACCCTGGCCGCTGCGCCACACCTCTTCCATCATATTCTTCTGTATGGTGATAGTTGGGCTATAGTGAGTTTGGCATTAATGGAGTAACCTCCGGAATCTCGCCGTCTGCTGTTAAATATGCTGTAATTGCATGTTGTATTCGCAGGTATCAGGAAAATTAGAAGTTCTCCAGACCAGATTCCTACAGTATTTTCACAAAAGATTTCAGGTTGTTATAGGCCATTATGTTTCCTAGGGTTGAAATTCCAAGGTATTCCCCCCTCCTTAACCCCTTTAAGCCAGCTATCTTTGAAAAGCGGTCTCCTAGTGGAGATTCTCTCATCATCTTCCTGCCCCATTGCATTTGCTTAAGTGATATAGTCCATATGCCAATGACTATACCTGGGTTGCATTTGGGATTCCCTGAAAGCGTTTGCTCCCATATGTGTAATGTAGAAGGGATTTGTTCCCATTGTTCAACTCTATAAGCTGGTACAAATGCCGGGCTATATATCCAGTTGTTGAGCACAAGTTAGTGTGCTGCTTAATATGGTGCTGGATCGGCATGCTCAGTACACCATCATATGTGGACTTCCTGCATTTGGTGAATGCTTCTGCGGCGCATCCTCCCTGCTATATAAACATTCTTATTTGTTGAATTAGTGTTCTTAAAGTAGAATTGGATAGTTTTGGAGAGCATACATGATTTTAGAGAGAAGTATCTTGATTAGATCGATGCACCAAATTATCAAGACGGGGAATGTTGACCAGTGTAGGTGAACCCTCATTTCAGTTTCGAAATTTAGATAAGCAGCAAGATAAAAAAAATCTATGTGGGAGAAAGATCTGATTTTCTAAAACAAGTACGTACGTAGGGCTGAGACTGTCTTTACAGCATTGATGCTTCGATTTTCAGATGCATTTTTATCACTAATTTTGCCTTTATCATGCAGTGTGCCAAAAGGCTACGGTTTTTGTTTCATGCTGAATAAAAGAAGTTATCAATAAAGAACTTAAAGGAACAACTTTGCTGACCTACCGATTCTGTTGTCTTTTGAAATATGAACTACAAATGTTGGAATATGATCTATTACTTGTGTAAAAATTTGAATTTAATTTAAGTGTGCTGGACCTTTATGTGGTTTATGATAGTGTGCCAAAAGGAGAAGCGGCGGGGCGTGGCTAACCGCCGAGCAAGATAGCCGCTTTCTAGAGTGGCTCCCGCCATTTATCTATGTAATCCCCCATCAATTCTCTATATTATCCATCTCCAGCCAGTAGTTAATGGACCCCCAATCGGTTCCCTACAAGCTGTGGTGGTACTGGTGCAGTATCTGGTTATGAGCAGGGGAGTCTAGAGTTGCAGTTTGCAGCAGGGACTGTACGGTGTGGTGCAGCCCCAGCCTCAAGTGGGGGCCTAGCCGCGAGAGGAGCCGCTTGGGGATAGGCAGCGGATGGTCGTCGGAGCCGCCTGGCTCCCGCAGCAGTTACCCCAAGGGGGGAGGCGGCGACAAACAGTCCTATCTGGGGCCAGGATCAGTGAAGGTGGGAGAGCCGCTCCCAATTGCAGGCCACGATGGGCGCCGAGTGACGAAGGTGCGCTACCCGGAGAATAGAAGTGGCAGCATTGTGAGATGCGGCTGCCCGACTGCGCCTTGCAGCTGTGCCAATCAGCGGTTTGATTGAGTTGCGCCCTGGGGTGACGCCGCAACCCAAAGACCGCTCTGATGTTATGTGGACGGGCACTGCAGCAAGTTGGCCATGACACACCGGCCTGCCTGTATTCAGCAGCTAGTGTCAGTAAATGCCCCCCGCTGGGTGCACACTCAGGGGATCATCGTGAGCTGAAGAACCCTGAAGTGACATTCAGAGACTGGCGCTGGTTGGGGATTGAGGGGGCCCCACCTTCTATCCTGGTTGGCGAGGAGAGAGTTCGGAGGAGAGGTCTGCCGGCTCTGATTACGCCTCCTCCCACCCCCCACACGAGCTCCACGGTCAAGAACAACTGAGCAGCCATTGCCCCCTATTCTGGGCCTTCCCGGGGCCTAAGTAATACTCTTTATGGGGACCTGAATTCACGGCAGTGCAGCTGACTTTGGGACATAAGGCACTGATTCCGGTTGATTCCCGGACATGCATTGTCACGGTTGGACTACCTTGTGGGGTGAAAGCTTGCGCAGCATTGGTGTGCTTTCCTGATTCAATATAACTACCTACTGCCCCCTGGTGAGGAGCCAGGGGTGCATGCGCCAGGAAACCCGAAAGGCAGCTTGGTGCTTACCTTGTGCCCACAGGCAGGTAGCGTTGGGTACTGGCGTTGGCCCCTCTGGAGCTTCCTAACCGGACTCTAAAGGCTGGCCACTGAACAACCTGCTGAAAATGACAGGCAGAAGATGAGCATGCACTGCCCATCAGACGAAAATGGATACATTTGCTCTCCCCAAGGAATTTGCAACGAGCATGACCCAGGGAACGCAGGCCCCCTAGTTCCAGCAACCCCTGAGACCGAGTCGCTCACGCTACATGACAATATGGGTGCAATGCAAGATGTGCACACGGCCCTGGAAACCAGAATTGACTCCGTCACCACTGTGGTCTCGCTGGTGAGAGCGGACCTTCGCAACATAGATGGACGGCTGCAGGAGGTGAGGACTCCGTGGCTGCTCTCCAGGGGGACACAAGATCCCTGTAAGTCAAAGTCATGGAGTTGAGCGTCCTTACCAAGACCCTGGAAGCACGGCTAGAAGATGCTGAGGGCTGTTCACGCTGCAATAATGTTAATATTATAGGTGTGTAACCACAAGGCCCAGAGGAGATCTGGGGTAAGGGAACCAGAGGCACGGGGTACTGGGAGCCGACAGCCTCCGTCATAAACTAATAATCACAAATGGGGCCGCTCCCAGCTGGCTGTTCTAGATGCTACAGTATCTTATAATGTGAGTGTAGGCATCTCACAAAAAGTGAAGGACTGGTCTCACACACCACCTGGTGTCATGCTTCATCATAGACCACAGACAGAACATACTAGTCATACATTCACACATTCACACCCTTACTGTTCCGTGGTATGTCCGCCACGTTTCCACCTATGTGTGCTCTCTTCCCCTCCTCGGCGGTAAATGTGTCGAGTAGACATCGGCTATTTATAGTGCCTGCGGCTGAAAATTAGTGATGTAAAGGGGTTTAATTGGCCTCAGGTGTCTGTTATGCCCACCGGATCCGCCTATAAGAGAAGCAAGAACCTGCGAGATGAGCTGGTACACGCTAAGGACCCGGACACAGGCATTCTATCGGACTTAGACCACAAAAGCTGTGCCATGATGCACTGAATACATAGAATAACAGCACTAAAGCCGACAAGATCCTTCTGAGATATAGAAACTCACTACAGAGATAAATATTGCGACCAGACTAAACCTCCAAGTCCAGACAAGTAGAGCCTGAAAAGTAATTAAACTGATGGCCATTCGCTAATCTGATCCATGTGCCGATGTTCATTTTATAAGACTCAGGGACTCTTTGTATTTTACCTTCAAGAAACCACATCACTGGAACCAACCTTTAAAGAATATCTAAATATAATAATAGTGAAAGTTGAGACGGTGTCCTGACGAAGGCAACTTGCCGAAAACGCGCGTAGTTCAATCTACCGCCGACCCTCCTTTCTGTCCATATGTGATCTGGATTCTGTCACGAATTTAAGACAAAATACTGTATTATAAGTCAACTATACTATCATGTTCTAATCTCTTATTCGTTTGACTATATCTTATGTCATGAATATGTTTTGATGCATTGTGATTTTTAATATATACAGAATTATATTTTTGATACTTTTGAAAAAATGATAAAATATCAGTAAAACAATAAAAATATATATTTTTTGATAATACTCAAGCACTATGTCTTTTTACTACATGTATTATGTCCTGGTATAACTATTTGTTAAACATTTATGCTTGTGAATAGCTTGTCTTTTTTCTCCCTTACACGCTAAGGACCCCCCTGGAAATAGGGAAGACCAAATGACCCTCTGGAACACCCAGAGACCGACAGGACACTATGCATGCGGAGGCTGCGTGGCATGTCCATTGACTATGACAACAAAAGAAGTGACTATAGGAACCACACGCCCTTGGAGACTGAGTAGCTTCAGCAACTGTAACACAGAAAATGTGGTGTACCTTCTCCCTTGCCCCTGCAGTCTGATGTACGTGGGCATGACCACCAGGAAGATCAAGACTCGTATCAACGAACACCGTAGCACGATACGATGTAAAAAAACAAACACAAAACTGACAAGACACTTCTTAGAACATAACCACAAAGATACTGACTTGAAATGGGTGGTTTTAGAAGTGATGAGAAAGCAAAAAAACGATCTGACCAAACCACTCCATATCCGAGAGCAGAGATGGGTCTACCGACTTCAATCCTGGAAGAAAGGGCTCAATGATGAGATTCCTTGGATACAATTGGCTCAATAGACAGCATTAGAGCACTCAATTGACATGTTCCATGTCTACAGGATATTTGACATAGCCATTTGACAATCTTGCACCCATTTCGAATGCGCTTTTTCAAACAAATGTTGTAGGACGTTCTCATGTGGCCACTCTTGGCATACCCTTGTTAAACCTGGGTTCAAGGTACCTAGAGACAATAAGAGTGCATGTCCTGGATGTTTTGTCATGGTTATAATATGAAACTGTTACATTGCAGTATTGCAGTGTATGTGCCCCAAAGGGGTAAATTCCCGCTCCTTCGGGGTCTGCACAGCATAGACTTCTTCTTTATATAGTCAACAAGAGCACTTTAACATGGACGTGGTGTATGTTCTTGCACTCACTGTCCCTTAAAACCCAAACCAACTTGC